>VDFB02000013.1:160995213-161087701 GCA_007258455.2 Sequoia sempervirens | reverse complement strand
CCCACTTGTATTTTTGATCCATGCAATATATTCTCAATAGGCCTTCCAATAACTGATTCACCCTTTTAGTTTTTCCATCATTTTTGGATGATATGCTAAGCTAATATTCAACTGAGTCCCTAGTGTAGAAAAAAAGGTTTTCCAAAACCTAGAAGTAACTCGTGCATCCCTATCTAAGATAATCTTCTCTGGAATTCCATGCAACCTAAACAATTCTTGCACAAAATTTCTTGCTATGATAGGTTATCCATCTATTAGATTCCCAGGTATAAAATGTGTGACTTTGGTAAGCTTATCTACTACCACAAGAATGACATTGTGCTTATTTCTTGACATAGGAAATCCTTGCACAAAGTCCATACTTATGACTTGCCACTTTCTCTATGGTATGTCATGTGGATATAACAAGCCTATAGGATGATGATGCTCTACTTTCACCCTTTGACATTCAAGACACCTTGCCTCAAAATTAGTAGCATCTCCTTTCATCCTTTTCCAGAAACATAATGGCTTTTCATCTACCATCATTTTGGTCACTCCAAGGTGTCCAAAGTATGGTGCTTCATGTACTTATTTTTATGCTAGATTCCTTAACTCTCCTACATTAGGTACATACATCCTACCTTTATATCTAAGTAATCCATTAGGTTCAAAATGAAAACCCTCATACCTAGAATCTTGTGATTATTAGCGAGTGCCTACTTGACTTGAAATTAGTACTCATCCTCTTTGCACTTTTGAAACACTTGTCCCTTAAAGTTGGTTTGAATCATTACCATTAAAGCAATATGACATCTTCGACTCAAGGTATTAGCAACCTAATTCTCTATCCCTTTTATATAACTGATATTCAAGTCATAGTCAACTATTAACTCTAAAGACCTTCTCTACCTAGCATTTAGATTAGGTTGAGTGAAAAGGTACTTTAACCCATTATGGTTAGTTTTCAATTCAAAGGGTTTTCCTAACAAGTAGTGTCTCCACATTTGTAATGCGTGAACCAAAACTGTTAACTCTAAGTCATGCGATGCATTATTTTTCTCATAAGGTTTCAACTTTCTAGATTCATAAGCAATCACTTTCCCATATTGCATTAACACACCTCCTAAACCTTCCCCACATGCATTTGAGATAACCGTAAAGTTACCCTCAAGATCTGGTACATTCAAGATTGGGGCAGTGGTCATCTTCTCTTTAAGTAGATCAAAGGATTTTTGACACTTCTCGGTCCACTCAAATTTCTTCCCTTTTCTGTAAAGAAGTGATTGTAAAAGAAATCTTGGAGAAGTTCACAACAAACTTCCTATAGTACCCTGCTAGACCCATAAAACTTCTTACCTCACATTCTTGGGTACTAGCCACTCAAGTATGGCCTTGATCTTGGTTGGATCTATAGAGATTTCATTATCTAAGATCGCATTCCCTAGATAATACACTCTCCTTTGAAATAAAGTACACTTAGATAGTTTACCGTACAACTTGTATTCTCTTAACCATTGTAGGACTATATCTAAATGTCTACAATGGTCTTCCTCATCCTTAGAATAAATCATAATGTCATCTAGAAAAACCATGACAAATTTATCTAGGAAATACCTAGATATACTATTCATCAGATTCATAAATGTGGCAGGTACATCTGTTAACCCACAAGGTAAAACTATGAATTCATAGTGTCCATATCTAGTTTTGAATGCAATCTTAAAGATATCTTCATCTCTAATTCTCAACTGGTGATATCCAAATCTCAGATCTATTTTCAAATAATACTTACAACTCTCTACTTGATCATAAAGATCATAAACTATGGCAATGGATACTTGTTCTTCACTATATTTGTTAATCATATGATAATATATACACAGTTTTAAAGAACTATCATTCTTTTCACAAAATGGTCGGTGCTCTTCTAAGGTGAAACACTTGGTCTTATCAACCCTTTTGAAAATAGTCCATCTAACTATTCCTTAAGCTCCATTAGCTCAGTTGTTGTCATCCCATAGGGAACTCCGAAATAGTTTCAAACCCTAGAAATTTATCTATAGATAAGTCATATATCCTCTTTACTAGTAACCTAGGTAACTCATTTGGGAATACATTCAAAAAATTTCTCAATATAGGGTACTTTTTTATATCCGTCATTCCAGTTTCATCCATTTCACCATCTTCCATCTCTTGGAAGTTTTGGGATGATGCAGAGCAGGATGGAGGAACAATCAACCAACACAAAATCAAATGATTAGCCCAACTTCCATAGGGTCAACTCTATAGCTTTCCAATTCACAACTAAGCAACTGAAAGACCAATCCTTCAATGACAACTATAAGAATACCCACTGATCATCCAAATAGCATCCATATTGCATCACAAAGACATTTCCAAGTTTATAAGTCAGATTCATTTGTCAAAACCTATAAAATCATTCAGTCACAGTGACTAAGGGCTAGTAGAATTAGCCCACTTTTACAAACAAAGTGTCTTTTAAATTTATCTTCACCTCACCAACTCTTGGACAGTCACAAATTGTGGCACAAATCAAAGGAATCTCTGGTTAGAACCTCCATACTGTCCTTCTAAACTGTTGTTCCATAAAACCCTCCTTTTCCTTCCTAAAACCTAGGGCTTATTGTATTTCCTATACCCAGATCACTAGTAAACCCAAAACCACTTGAATCCTTCTAATTTCAGCCTGAATATGCTCAAAACACCCTTACATTTTACTGCCCTCACGTTTTGTATATACTCCCTTTGTAAACCACCTAATTTTCCCCTCTTTTCACCCCTTCACCATAGGATTTCTAACTTCTTCACACAACCAGACACTTGCAATCACTCAAAACTTCTAAATAGCATCAAATACACCTACCAAAGTTGTCCTTTAGGGTTTCAACCCATATTTCATTCTCTCTAGACTTTTCACTCACTCTAGCCTTGACTCCCAGGCCCAAAACACCATTTTGCAACAGGGCAGACTCTTTCATCTACTTTGAATATTCTTCCACCACAAGGAGGCCCATTATATTATTCACCCTACATTATATAGGCCCATTCCTCTGAGTTACAGCCTGCACAGAAGGAGGAATGGCCATTCAACTCATATTTTACTCAAAACCCTACTTTCCCTGTTTTAAACCAGTCAACAACAAATTCAATTAAAATGACTTAATTCACAAGGAGAACTCTCAAGAACCAATTCAAAACATAGAAAAAACAACCCTAAATCAAAATCCAAACATTTATGATCAATCTCTGCTGTACGGACCCGTACACAACCAGGAAAATGAGAGAAAAACAGAAAATTACTAGAAAACAACACTTTGTATTAATTTTCTTTTTTTTCAAAAATGCTTTCATCAACCCTGCTCGAGCCTTCAAGAGGAAATTTAAACATTTTTCATTCCAAAACTACCAAGAAAACACCTAAAACTGACCAAAACTGCCTTAACCCCCTCAAATTCCCCATTTTGCACTTTTTTTGACAATTAAGTAACTTTGTTTGAATTAAACTAATACTTCCACCCCAAATACATTAAAGTGGTCTTATTAGACCTTATTAACAATTTACCCCCCTTATTTCTAGACCAACCTATACTTGAAGGAATTTTACAATCATGTATTTTAGGTGCTCCTTAATTGTGATGTCAAGCACAAGACCTTCTTCAATATATTCAAAACTTAACGAAAATAATTTTCACCCTTTCTTCTTGGTCATCACTAGTTGCATTTTTCTCGAGATTTGATGAATCTTTGACCTTCTAGGTATCCCACATGGAAATTTAATAAGAACTTAGCTCAAGATCAGGTGGCTCAATGATTTCTTGCAGAAAATGGTGGAAATTCCTACCTATATCCCATGTCTCCACAACTCAATTCATACCCTTAGATAACATCATAGGATCCTAAAGGTGCGACATAAAGGTTTACTTCAATGGAGAAACAAGGTAGCTCTATCCTAGCCTCAAACAAACATTATTCCACCTTTTCTCTTGTCTAGTTTGCATACTCTACATCCCAAGATGTTTCCATGTGGGTATCTACAAGATCATGATGGGCCAAAAGTGGCTTATATGATGGGCATGTATCGATGCTGACTTTTTTACCCAAAATTGATGAAACAAAAGGGTTTTTTACAAGAGATTCTTTAGTTTCTACCAATATAAATTATACTTACTTTTAATTTAATAAATTATTATCCATTTTCTATTTGAATTTTGACTAAAGTTCCTATTGATAGGATGATTGAAAATATAGCTTTCAAATATGTCACATTTTTCAGAATCCAAAACATGTATCAGCATTCTATGCTTCACACTATAGATTTTAAAAATTAATTTCTATGAAGTTTTGACCACAAGTTATGAGGCTCATTATATGATTTTTATATTTTTTTTAAAAGTTGTAATAAAAATTCAAAATTAATTACTTCTATTTGGAAAAAAATTACAAAAAATATGCATTAGATCAAGACATGAGTCCTCTATTAATATCTAAAATCTTATAAAAAGTATTATCATTTTATTGTGGTTAGGGGTGGTTAGACAAACACCTACTTTATTTTTTCCCCTGAATTCTATACTATTGCATTGAAATTTCAAATTTTCACCAAATATGTTTATTTTTTTAAACATACTTATTAGCTTAGAAACTACATTCAATTTGCTACAGATTCTATTCTTACACATTTTTGAAATAATATAGATAACTTATTCAATTTTTTACGTCAAGTTGCCTAACTCTAGTTTTTCTAATTTTTTTGCCACTTAAGGGCCTGTTTTTTCCATGATGATCCTCCACATACCCATGTGTCTAGACTTTCTAGATAATTGCTTAGCTACTCTAGGTGAAATGAAATTCTCAATTGCACCAGTATCAATAAGAATAGAAATGGGTAAACCAAACAAAATACCTGGAGTTTCAATGGGAGTTGCTTGATACTCCGCTTCACAAATATCCACTACAACATATATCCTTGTTGGAACATTTTCCACTGAGTAGGTAGTGAATTTTCTAAAGGATTATAGGGACAACCTCTTACAAAATGGTCTCCCCCACATGTATAACATACTAAAATGGTACCTTCTTCTTTGTGGGTTCTCCAGATCTACTAGTGTTTCCACCAACATTGTTGGAACCATTTATCTCCTGCTCTCTTCTCAACTCTTTTCCACTATCATGGTTACCTTTTTTCTCCTTGTTTAGGTAAATTTTGCACAACCTCCACCTTCTTTGGAGTTGGCTTGTCAGGAATTTCTGCAACCTTCTTATGTTCTCTTTTTTCTTTCCTATTGGAGGTAGCCTCAAGCTTTTTCTCTTGCTTAATTTCCTTCTCATAAACAAGATCCATAATGGTTGGACCATCTGTATCCACTTCTCTAATTTTATTGTTAAGTCCCATTATAAATTTTCTTACGTGGAAACATTCATCCTTATGATATATAGGAACATAATGCAGAAGTTGGGTAAACTTCTCCCAATACTCGTTGACCAACATATTTCCTTGTCTCAAACTTTGGAAATCCATGAGTTTTTGGTCATAGTATAGTTGAAGCAAACATCGCTTGTAGAAAATCTCAGCAAATTTCCCCCATGCCAGTTTCCATGAGTTGATATTGAGTTTCAATTTTTTGTTCATCCACCAGTTAGAAGCTTTTCCTGCTAACAATACACACCCCAAGCGACTTTAGTGGTCTCAATGTAATTTTTTATTTTGAAATAATTTTCCATTTGAACAAGCCATGACTTAGCTTCATTTCCACTGGCGCTTCACTCAAACATAGGTGGTACAATCTTCTTCATATCCTTGGAAATTTTGGAAGCCATACACTTCTTATTTCTTTCCTTAGATGGTGTTGGTGATTTTTCCTTATCATGATCATGGGTTTCATTATATCCATGAGAAGATTTCTCACCCTCATTATCATTATAGGAACCTCTTTCTCAACCCTAGATTTTACCCTTTCTTGTCCATGGTTGTCCAACCTTGCAAAAATTTGGTCAAGTCTAGCTTGAATTATTGTTCGTCCTTGCCCAACTTCTTGGCTATTGCCAGGATTGGTTTGTGTCCTCACCATCTTCACAAGATCAGGTTTTACCTTAATGTTTATCCATATTAGACTAAATTATGTTATCAACTATCTTATGGAATGGCATTCATACACATATAAAGAATTCCACATAATATTAAGCACACACTTTTGATAAACAAATAATTTAATTCATTTCATAAGGATTTTGATATCCTTTGATTACGTGGAGCGACTATTTAGATTCAAGTGGAGAGTATCCCTCAGATTCACTCTTTGACACATAACTTAATGGAGTATATCCTATAGATTGAGATTGTTTCTCATCTCTCATTTTTTTATACCTATCCCAAAATGGCTAGTAGCCTTCATATTTATTATCTGATACATAGTTATGAGGTTCAGTGCCAATATGGTGTTCATCAATAATATATTCTACCCCTTTTGTAGACATTTGTTCATGAGACCATTTCTCATCTAGTTGCTCTTGAGGTATATATCCCTCAAACTCATTAGTCAAGGAAATTACTATTACTTCAAACATTCGAAGAATGCTAGGGCCCTTAAAGATGAATGTTGAACTAACAGTTCATTTTGAGGGAATATCCCTAGAAAGTGATAATGACTCAAACTTTTCTAGTGAAATGGAAGGTAGATTACTGTACATAGCCTCCATCTTCATCTTCTTCTTCCCATCATAGATACGAGATTTAAGTGTGTGACTAAATGTTTCAGTGTCACTCAACCAGATGACATTGTCGTAGTTGGTTCCCTCTATTATTCTAATGATGGCTTTTCATTCCTTCTTTTTCTGAAGGTAGTGCTCATTTCTGATTACTGACTTTTGAGCCATTAATTTGAGACGCACCATCCTAGCACAAGAATTCACAATATTATATAACATTGAATGGAGAGAATGATGAGATCATAGGTTCCAGAGCTAAACCTGGTAGCTTTGATACCACATGTAATATTCCAAAAGTTCACTGAAGTAATTTCCTAATTTTTCATTGTGTGAGTAAAAATAAACTATGGATAATCCATTTCAATAAAAAAAAATTATTCCTTTATTGAGAATATATGAACAAAGATGGTATACAAAATACAATAAGATTTTCATTCCATTACAATAATTCACAGAGTACAATAATCCAAGAAAGTACACAACTACATAGCTCCTTCAAGCTTCATAGCATAAGATATAGTTGGTCCACGAATCAACTTTTTAAAACCTTGGCCTTTGTCACCTGCTAAGGAGGAGAAGCATCACTTAAGCACTTTTCTGCTGACCACAAACTCATATGTAGTCCCCCACACATCTATCAATGCTACATGGCCCTACGCTTCGATGAAGGTATTGGTTGGGTAACCCCATATGATATAACACACTGAGCTACTGTTGTGACCTACATGACTAGGATTTATAACCTATGCTAGGTATCCCTAATGAATTTAAATGTACATGGTGAACTGACAGTGGATCCTCGAAAAATCACACTACTTTGGTCAAAGTATTCTCGCTCAGTACTTCGAGTTATGGTCTACCATTAACTTGCACTATAACAAGCTTGTTTTAGCTTAAAGCCATTATATCTATGCTTAGGAAATCCCTCTCCATGAGCAAGCTACTCCCTAGGATAACATATCTCTTTAATCACAACCTAAGGTAACACAACTCATTAAGCAAAGTACTAGTTCCTCCCTTCACTAGATAACAATTCCAGGAGCAATCTACTAATTCCCTCCCTTCACTGGATAATAATCTTAGGAATAACCTACTAGCCATCTAGCATAATTAAATATCTAGCTATGAGTGTTCCTCAAGCTTATCTATGTTTGGTCATATATAGTATAATAACAATACATATGACAAACAAATTCTCCTATCATGGAGTAATTACAAATATTACACAAAATAGAGTAATAGTTTCCACTTTTTTTTCAAGGAAAACATTACTTTTCTCTATATACAAGTAACTATAAAGACTAGTTTTAAACAGTCAAGAAGTAAATCATTCAACACTAATACAAACAAGGGAACAATTTCCTCATGCCTATGATAAGTTTTCCAATCAACTAGTTGTAGTTACAACAATTCCAAAACTGCAACTAACCTAGAATCGATCCTTTAGCAAAGACTCAATTAACCACTATCTCTCAAGTTGGAAAATACTTCTCTCAATGATAACAAACTATCTCTAATGCTCAAAGCTCTCACTCATTGTATTTTGGTAGATTATTTTAGATAGAAATGTATATAAAATGCAAGAACATGCTCAAGGAATAATGCATAGAAGAATGTGTCCAAACAAATGAAATTGCTCCTCTATTTATAAAACTTGGTAACTACACAACCTATGGATTAGGCATGAAACTTGATAGAAAATTGCATGCATAAAAACACATCTATCTTAGCTAAAAGGTAACAAACATGTAAGTACATACTCAGCTTGAACAACTATAGATCAACCCTATTGATTGACAACAATTTGACACCAATTCAAATCTCCATATGATTGAATTTGGTTTGCAATTTCAAATGGACATATATAGGTATATGGATTTAAAGGTGGGGAAAAGGCTTCATATTCACATACAAATTTGATGCAATTTCCTTTACATCTGAAATAGTCAACATCATCTTTACAACACCAAACTTATATCGATTAAATCATAATATGAGTCAATTCACTCATTAAATTGATTTGACAAAGTCATTGATATGTGTGTTCATGCTTTTGCAGATGTTGGTCAATGCAAAATAACATGGCACTTATAGTTTACTAAGTCCACAGGCTTCCTCAAAAAAGGCGTTGACTTATTCTCTAATTAAACCTCGACTTAATGGTTGCTCTTTGTTTGCTTATTACAAACTCTTCTTTTGCAAACAACAAGATTAAAATGTAGCTAAAGAATACCGTCACATCTTTATCAAAATTTGGTCTTTTATTTAATTATAAATTGGTTGATATTCATTTCTTTAGATAGGCATTCTCAAAGAAAATATCATGTATATATGTATATATATATATAACATATATAGCACTGTCATAATAGTGGTTTACAATTCCTGAGAGGAACAAATTTTAGCTGAAATCACATATTTTTAGAAAATTTAATGATTTAAGCCTTAAAAATTTCCATTTTAAGGATTCCAATTGAAGAGGGTTTGATCAAATCACCTTAGATCAAACCCCCTTGGATAGAACCTCGCTAGTTTTAAACCATACCTATAAATGCTGCCTCCCTACACCTATCAAAATGCTGATAAAAAAATCACTTTTGATTTAGCTTTTGGGGATCAAATGAATTCATTTAAAACTTTATTTCAAATGATTATGGTATTCCCTGCAGCAAGCTAGTCCAAATGAATAATTTTTAATATGTTTTGGTTTTGTTATGGTATTTGTTTTAAGTTTTATTAAACATAGGTTTTTCATCGAAAATGAATTTATTTGTTCACATGTGGAAAAATAGAAGATTATCAAAAAAATTTGAAAAAAATATGAGTGCACCAGATATTGAAGTCCTTGATCCAACAAAAAAAAAAATTAAAATTTCCATTACATACAAAAAGTTACTTGTTATACAAGGCCATATAACCGAATCAGAATTGGGTTTGACTTTGAAACTCTTGATTAAGGAAAAATATTCAATAAAACTATCTAACCAAGTGAAAGCACTAGATATCAGAGTTAATCTAAATTTTGAAGAATTAGACTTTGCATCCCTTCCTACATGTGAAAAAAAAGTTATGTGTTATAATGGGTGCTGCCACCTTTTAAAAATGTTGTTTTCTCTAAAAAATCAATTTTCATGGGAGATGGAAAAAGAAGTGAAATTTTGATTCCAAAAATTTGAAAAAAATATTTTTTAGAATCTACAGACAAAATTTATGACTCTATTTCATCTTTTCAAATTCTCACACAAGGGCTTATAGGGTGCCTAAAATGTGGAAGATGAGGTTGTACATTAATTTCGTCTGGGCTTGGCTAAAATTGTAAACCACTATTATGGGATCACTAAAATTTATACATATATATACTTACATATATATATATAGTATATATATATATATATATATATATATATATATATATATATATATATATATATATATATAACATATACATATTTATACTTGTTGGTGTAATTAATATTTAATTACACTTGCATAAGTTTACTTAGGTAATATTTTAATTCTTAGGTTAATTATTGTCATCCTTATCTTGTTGCTCAAGATAAGATTAGGGTTATGCATACCTTGCTTTTATAAAGAAAATCATCTCATGTAATTTATTGAATTCCTGAATAATATTCAATTTGCACATCTTTATGCAAAGCTCTGCTCTCTTTTTTTCTCTCTTGTGGAAGGCTTTTTCTGGTTTGCATGTTTGATCTTGGTCTCTAACATGGTATTAGAGCCTTGATTTGCATCCCCTTCTCAGTTTTTGGAGAAATTCATTGCAGAGCACATTTGGGCTTCCTTGAGGGTTTCATACCTTGAGCTTATTTATAAAGTGTTTTGGATCAATTCTCAGCATTCCATTGAATCCAGAGATGTCGGAACAGTTAGGTTTTCCTTTCATTTCATCGAAAAAGGCCTCCATTTGTTAGATCTATGAGGATTTGAAGTTTATGAGGGTTTCTAGATCTAGAGTGTACCTAAATTTTTCGAGCATTTTCAGCCCAAACAGACCTCACCATCGCATTTAGAGTGCCCAAAAACTTCAAAATCGACTATCAAATTGTCGAAATCGGACATAGTAACTCCAGGAGGTTTTTTTTTCATTTCTAGGTCAGACGGCCTGGTACAACAAGCAATCCAAGATTTTTTATTTTTTAAACCATAGTTAATGGGTGCCACCATCAGTTATCCACTAGTGGTTAATGCTAGCGGTTAATGCTAGTGGTTAGGCTAACCTCTAGGCTTTACCCCAAACCCTTTTGGAGGAGTTTTGGTATTTTAATATTAACTTTTGGTGGTTCCGAACTCATTTTCGGGAAATGAAATATCATCTGGAAGCCCGGTTCCGGTTCAACTAGTATGTTTTTGGTTTTCATTATGTTATATTTTTTCCAATCGCTAGGATCATCTTTTTCAAGGCCTGGCATATCTTTATGTGTGATACCTCCATTTCTTTTTGAAAAATGAATAGGCATTCTGTGTTGGTTCAGTGCTCTACATAGATTTGAGGTCATTTTTATTCATGGAGGTAGTTGTGAACTTTCGTTTGTGCATGAACTCATTCTGGTTTTGCTTGCACATATTTTCTTGAGATTTTACAGAGCATCTTCTTTTTGTTCTGGATATTTGTTGCACATGATAGGTGATTGCATGTGTGATTCTTTGGGAACCGTGGAAGTTGGATTCCCAACCTACATGAGGACGTAGCCTCATGACTTAGAAAGCCCCTTCCTCATATTTTTGGGAGATTTTTTCAATGTAGCTTGTACATTCGGGGTTCCTCGAGGGATCTAACCCTGAGTTTTTTTTTTGGTGCATTCTGGAGCAAAACGAACACTGCCATTGCATTTGCAATGCCCCAAAACCATAAGATCGCTTGTCGTTTTGCTCAAATCCAAGTAGTTGCAACGTAGGAGGCAAAAAATTAATGGTATAGATCCAGACAACCCACCTTCTCATTCCCATTTTTTGTGCCAAGCTTAAAGGTGTGGTTATCAATTTTTATCTCTAGTTTTATTTTCTTCCAACTTTTTTTTTTTTTTAAAATATGCATCAAAAACACAAAAAAAAATTCCTTTAAAAAGCTTTTGAAATTTTCTGCAAAATAAAAAAGATTTTTTTTAAGCCTTTAAACTGGCTAAGGACCCGCAGGATAAGGTCATAATCTGTCAGCTTAATAAAACCAGAGGTGGACCGGCTAATGCAGTTAGGGCGGTGTGGTTCTCTACTAATCGGGCCTTCTACCGCCTATTCAAACTGCCGACCTTTGAAACCACCGGCGGGTCTTCAAAATCCGATGGCCTCCTTTAGAAAACTAGTGGATCTAAGGAGAATATTCTCTTGAATATTCTGATCACCGCCCACCACATTCTGGCAATTTGCAAATTTTCTGGCGAATGACATTTTTATCTAATGACATCTTGCATGGCTGCCAATTTTTTTGCAGGGGGAATTTTTTTTCCATGATGACCAAATGGCCATCAAATTTATGATCGTGAAAGGATGATGTCAGCATGACATTAGCAGCCATACAGCCCTCTTTGACCCCTCCTAGCCCTAATTTTGTTTCAAAGAGCAATTTTTTTCTTTTTGACATAACTTGGGCATATGGTATCGAAATCAAGAAAACAAGATATTGTCGGAAAGCTAGTTCCAAGAACTTTCTTGTGGTGTAGTTTATTTTTTAGTATTTTTCTATTTAGATGCATTTATTACTGTTTGAAATCAGATATTCATTTATTGCTTCCGAGCTCATAACTTTTTGCCACGATCTCCAATTTTAGCTATCTTTTTGGCGTTGGAAAGGTATTGAGGAACTCTATGTTTTTGTCCATGCAATTTTTTTTGTATCTATCCCAGGTTGATCATTATTCCAGATTTGTCCCAATGGGTGTTTTGGAGATTACTTGGATGTTTTGGCAATTAGAAGCTTGGTGAAACTTGAATCTTTGCACTTCATTTCAGTATCACATCATTTTATTTTTTGTTTATGTATATTTAGCATTCTCTCCCTTTACAATCATTGGGTTATTGTAATAAATGAACTGAGATAAATTTTCATCAGGGGGTTTCTTGCATAATAATCTGATTAGAGTGTGCGTGCACTTTGATCTTCATCTTGATTTGTTGATAGCTCGCATGGGTTATATCCGGTTTCTTAGTTTATTTTGGCCACATCTTTCTTATATCTTGACACATCATATTCACATTGGTTCACACTTTAGATTGGGAGCCTATGGTTATTGATCCACATTGGTTCAAATCCATCTCAGTTTGTAGGCCATGTTTTTATGGTTAATGTTCCAGAGTCTTTATGGTACTTGTTCCCATGAAAGAGTTTTAGTCTTAGTTTGGCATTTGCATTGAGATACATGGTTTCCAGATTCTATCATCATTTCATCTACTGTTGCTTCACAGATTCCAGGGTTGTTCCAGTTTGTGAGTTTTCTAGTGTTCTGTGGCATTGAGTCTGTTCCTGCATTTTAATGATTTCGCTTGAGTATGTGACTCTCATATGGTTTCTTGTAGATAGAAGTATCTTTCTTTACTTGCTGAATTGTGTTACTCCACAATGTTCTTCCAGTGCTTCTTTGTAGCAATCATCTCATTGTAGGGGGGTTTTGTCCCATTGGGTTTTCCTTCTCTACATTATTATTGCATTTGTACATGGGTACCTGATAAGGCCTTGACGCGAGGACCCATTCATGTTTTCTTGCATTCATCTTAGTTTTAGGTGCATGCTTTTTAAAGTCTCCCTAAGTTGCACTTATGGGGGGTGTTGGTGTAATTAATACTTAATTACACTTGCATAAGTTTACTTAGGTAATATTTTAATTCCTAGGTTAATTATTATTATCCTTATCTTGGTTTCTAACATGGTATCAGAGCCTTGATTTGTAGCCCCTTCTCAAATTTTTGGAGTTTTTTTCAATGAAGAGTACATTCGAGGTTCCTTGAGGGATCTTACCTTGAGCATTTTTTTGGTGCATTCTGGAGAAAAACGGACATCCCCATCGCATTCATAGTGCCCTAAAACCATAAGATCACCTATCATTTTGCTAAATTCTGAGCAGTTGCAATGAGACGCAAATTTTTTTTAAGGGCACGTAGATCTGTATAATTAACAAAAAAAATTGACGTCCATACAAGACGTCATCAAATAAAAACATCATTCACTAGAAAATTTGTAGATCGGCAAAATGTGGTGGGGCGTGATTAGAATATTCTCCTTGGATCCGTCAGTTTTCTGAAGGAGGCCACTAGATTTTGAAGACCCGCTGGTGGTTTGAAAGGCCAACGGTATAAATGGCCGGCGGTAGAGGGCCATGCCACCCTACTGTTGGTAGGCCTACGGACCTTCCACGGTAGGGTATGACGTACCCTATAGTTGTAGGCTTTTAAAGCCTTAAAAAAAAATCTTTTGTTTTTTTTGAAATTTTTTCAAAAAGCTTTAAAAAAATTATTCTTTTTGATACATATTTTTAGAAAAAAAAATTCTAGAAAGAAAATAAAACTAGAATAAAATAAATTGATAACCCTGTACCTTTTTCCTAGCACAAAAAATGAGATAGAAAGGGCCCACATCTATACAGATCTGCATGCCCTTAAAAAAAATTGCCTCTCATTGTAACTGTTGGGATTTGAGCAAAACGATAAGTGATCTTAGGGTTTTGGGGCACTGCGAACGTGCTGGCAGTGTCCATTTTGCTCCAGAATGCACCCAAAAAAATTTCAAGGTCAGATCACTCGAGGAACCCTGAATGTACTCTACACTGAAAAAATCTCCAAAAATATGAGAAGGGGCTGCAAATCAAGGCTCTGATACCATGCTAGAAACTAAGATTATACATGCAAATGAAAAAACCTTCCACATAAGAGAAAAGAAAATAAAAGAAGAGCTTTGCAAAAATATGTGCAAATAATATTATTCAAGAATTTAATAAATTACATGAGATGATTTGTTTTATAAAAGCAAAGTATGCATAACCCTAATCTTATCTTGAGCAACAAGATAGCTCAATAAGATAAGGATGACAATAATTAACCTAGGAATTAAAATATTACTTAAGTAAACTTATGCAAGTGTAATTAGATATTAATTACACCAACAACCCCCCATAAGTGCAACATGGTCTCTAACAGTACTTACATATATATATGTGTGTGTGTGTGTGCGTGTATGTGTGTATATGTATATGTTAGTATATATCCATATTTATCATATATCAATAAAGCATGTATATATAATCGATATACAAATGAATACATCAAGATTGCAATCACATTGTTATATTAATATATCGGTTGTGTGTGTGTGTGTGTATATATGTATACGGATGTATACATGTATTGATACATTCATATGGGCATGTCCATTTGCCATCATATGTATATATTGGTACATATATACATATGGATATATGTATATATGGTTTTTATGCTATTATATATATATATTATGGTATACATATACATATATATATATATATATATGTTATATATATATATATATATATACATATATATATAGCGTGCTATTACATATATATATATATATATATATATACATATGTTGCTATTGTTGTATTTGATTCTCACACCAAACATACATAATTACTATTGTATTGATAAGAGCCTATGAGCGATCTATCTATATGTATACATATGCATTCTATTAGTTCCATTGGATAGTTCTATACACATAAGCAACTCATGCATGATTGTGCATAGATATGTCTACCTGTATACCCTCATGTACATGTTGCTTTGTGTGTATGGTCTATCTTCACCATGCATTTGTGTGTGCATGCATATTCATCATATTTTCCACATATCAATACATACATAATAAGAAGGAAAGAACTCACAACCTCATATAGATAAACATCACCCAATAATACACTCAAAAGTAAAGAGGACCATTACTAATGCAGACATATTGACTAAGGATGAATTACCAACTTCCCACTTAATAACCTAACTCAATTATACTATTGTGGTGTGTGTTAACTCAAATTGGTTATGCTACTAGTTACTTAACGAAGACCTCCTAAGTGATACTTCCCCTCTACCTCAAAGAATTGAACATATACCTGCAACCACTAACACATTCACATGGCAATCAGTTGTTCACAAAATATGCAATATACATAGTACATATCCAAAGTTAGAATATCAATTCAATATTCATTCAATCACATAAATGCATTCCTTTATTTAATATAAAATGAGATGGAATTCACTCATAAAATAGTGATAAAAAAGTACAAGTACAATTTATTCATCCTCTAAATTCACATTACATTTACATTTACCCTACATAGTAATAGTAAATAGTAATTAGACAATCAAGATGTAACAAAAGAGCCACCTTTCTCCCAAAAGTTTACAAATCCAGTTGCTATTTCATCTATAAAAAATATAAGCTTTCATGAGAAAAATGAGGTATGTGTAAAGGAAACTATCTCAAAAATCCACTTGGACAAATTTTATTACCTACCTTGCTCTTTGTCTATGGACAAAAAGAAATGTAAGAAAAAATTTGTGCAAAGTTCTCCTAATTATTTTTTATGCCCTTAGTGTTCAACTAAACTCACTAAATATGATTTTAGCTACATGCTTAAAATGGACTTGTGATGCATATCATGGGTAATTAAACTCAAAACAACCTTAAACAAGTGTCTTTGTTCATCAAAAAGTGGGTTTTCCTTCACAAACCCTCATTCTTGTTTATAACCTTTCAAAAATGAAAATTGGACATATCTTTTTACTCAGACCTGATCTATAGAAAATGAGACCCATTTAGGATAACCATTTAGACCTTTTAATATATATCCAAAAATAAGGTAGGGTTTCTTTGTACGGAAGGGCTCAAAATTTGACTATTCTACTTCTAAGAGGGTTTTTTTTGGGACTATCTACACCCAAATGCAAGTAAACTTTCATTAGTAACTTCATCAAAATGGAAAACTATGAAATATATTCTAAATATTTTTTAGATACCCTCAAAACAAAACTTTTCATCAATTTTTAGAGAGTTTTGATGGAGGGAAGAAAATATATGGAATTTTCTTGTTCACTGGAAACCCTAGGGTAGATTCACACCTATTGTTACAAAAAATACCATAACTTTCTCTAAAATTAATAAAATTTAACAAAAAAAAAACCAAATTAAATTTAACTCAATTATCTTTCCAACCATACCATGCAAGTCATACAAAGGTCACATTTCGTAACACATGAAATAACAAGACTATTACAAGAAAAATGCATAGAAAATTTGTTCCAAATTGATTCCAATTTTCATTCTCATATTTTCCAACCTTCCCACCCTTGGGATTTGTGTTTACAACATGTATTTATGCTTTCTCAAGTATTTTTCAACTACCAACCGCCCACAACTAACTTCCTACTCAAAGTTGTAACCTTAATGCACTTTTGACAATGGTGATCCTACAATGTTGGTTTACATTTTTTGGTCAAACTAGACACTGAATTGATTTTTCTAACTAAATCTTCACTTTCGAACACCTATAGCAGCTAAACCATGAGGAATTTGAAGATGATGCAAACTAGTGATTTGTGACATTTTTTCTGTAGATTCTAAATATATTTGTTTCAAAAAAATTGGAATCACATTGCACTTCTTTTTCCATCTCCTTCAAAAACTAGTTTTTTTCAATAAACACCATTTTTTAGGAGTGACACTCACCGTATAACATATAACCTTTTTTCATGAAGGATAATTTTTTTTTTTTGAATTTAGATTTGTAACTACAATATCTAGTGCTTTCAATTGGTTTCATAGTGTTTTATTAAATATTTTTTCCTTAATCAAGTTTCAAAGATCAAAACAATTACAAATTAAGACATAGGCGGATCATATAACACAACTTTTTTTGTATGTATCAAATTTATTTATTTTGCTGAATTAAGGACTTCAATATCTGTGCACTCATATTTTTCAAAAAAAAAATGATAATATTCTATTTTCCACATGTGCAAACTAGGGAGTTTGATTTTTAGTGAAAAAACTACATTCGCAAGAAATAAAAAATAAATATAATAATTAAATTAAATTTATTTAAAATTATACTTTTTGGGAAGCTTATAATATGGACTATATACTTACAAAAAAATAATTTTAAATGAATTCATTTGACCCCCCAAAAGGTAAATGAAAAGTGGTTTTTTATCAGCATTTTCATAGGTGTAAAGGAGACTCTGTTATAGGTATGGTTTAAAACTAGTAGGGTTCTATCCAAAGGGATTCGATCTAAGGTAGTTTGATCACACCCTCTTCAATTGGAATGCTTTAAATGAAACTTTTTAAGGATTGAATCATTATATTTTCTAAAAATATGTAATTTTAGCAAAAATTAGAATCTCCCAGAAATTGTAAACCAGTTTTATGGGATCACATGCAATGACAACTTTTACAATTTTGACAAATTTTTGACATCATTTGCATTATTACTCGAAAACATTTTAAAATGGTCTATAATGACTCCAAATGATCATTAATGGTCCAAAATTACCTTATTTACATCAGACAACACAAAATAAGGAAAAAACCCAAATTTGAGCAAGAGGGTGCTCCTGCACCATACTCTCAAGGGAAAGAAAAACTCAAGTCCACTTGAGTGTAGGGCTTATTTTTCTTCCTAGTCTTCCAATTCTTCTGCACTATTTCCTTGAATTCTTCTTGGCTTTGTCTTTTTGTCTTCCACTTTTTTTCTATAGGTTGTAATGCCCCGTCGTGCGAACCCCAAAGGACAATTAAACAATAATCACTGCACAATTTTTTTTTTTTTAAAGTTAACATAACATACATGTAATACACATTAAGTCATGACATGAATTTCATTTAAGTAGATTCACAAACACATACATCCCTTGGGGTACACGAGGAGTCATTGAGACTTAGATCAAAGCCAAAGTAACAAATTTACTAAATCATGGATAAGAAACCATCTGTGTATGTAAATGCAACATATACATGATTAACTCAACATATAGAATAACAACTACCATTGCCAATGGCCACATAAGATTTAATTACATTATAGTAATGTTCATGATGTACAATGATACAAAAGTGTTTCCAATCATGAATAAACATAAGATAACATGATACAATGAATAAAGAATCATAGAAATAACAATATTGCAGATCCTCCTGAGGTGTCCTCTTTGCTCTCCTCAATGCACTCAAGAAACTCCACTTAACAACACCCAAGAGTCAACATAATAAATCTCTACATTTAAATAACAATTTTCATAAATTATATGCACTTCCAAAACAAACTCTTTTTAAACATTCATTTCAATTGCAACTTTAAACAATACTCACACATAACACTTAGTTTCAAAAGAACAAGATTAAGTCATCATAATATCTTACTAGACCCAAAGTACCAACATATCTTGCAATAATCCATTCTTGTTGTTTTCCTCTTTTGCCTTCTTCTCTTTTGAATGATCTTTTTGATAGGCAACTTTATCCTCTTTCTTATTGGTAAATGCCAACCACTTTCTTGGTTTTATTTCTCAAGCAACTATTGCATCTCAAGTTCCATTCTCTCTTCAATTTCTTTTTGATTTTTTTCTATTTGTTCCAAGGCTTTCCTCAACTCTATGATCTCTTGCTCAACATTTGTTTTTTTTTTCCTTCTCATTTTTCTTCCTCATCTCACTTCTCTCTTTTCTCATCACTTTTTTCTTGCTTGGTAACTCTTTGCTCTATAAGTATCCATGGAAAAATATTCTCAAAATTTCCATTCTCCTTTCTCAAAAAAGTCTCTTTCACCTTGTTTCTTTTTGTCTTTGTGATACCTCACCTAGGTTTCCTCCTTTTTTCACTACCTAGCCTTTTAGCATCTAGGTTCTTGTTTCAACCTTCAAAAAGACAACACATAAACTCCAAAAACTTATCTTTCCAAACTATTTGGGATTTAATACCAATTTTATGTAGATTATAGGTAATCAAACTCAAAACAACCTTAAACAAGTGTCTTTGTTCATCAAAAAGTGGGTTTTCCTTCGTAAACCCTCATTCTTTCTTGTAACCTTTAAAAAAAAGAAAATTTGGACATATATTTTGATAATAATACTCATTTAGGATACCCATTTTTTTTCTCTTACACATATCCAAAAATAAGGTAGGGTTGTTTTGTACGGAGGGGCTCAAATTTAGACTTTCCTTCTTCTAAGAGGATTTTTTTAGACTTTCTAGACCCAAATGGAAGCAAACTTTCATTAGTAACTTAATGAAAATGGAAAAATATGAAATATACTCTAAATGGTTTGTAGATACTCTTGAAATAGAACCTTTCACCAATTTTTAGAGATTTTTGATGGAGGGAAGAAAAAATATGGAATTTTCTTGTTCATTGGAAACCCTAGGGCAGATTTAGACCTATTGTTACAAAAAGTTTCATAACTTTCTCAAAACTTAATAAAATTTAGCCAAATAAAAAAATAAAAAGAAATATAACTTAATTATCTTTCCAACCATACAATGTGAAAGTTGTACAAAGTCCGTACAGATCTATACCACATGAAATAATAGAATTATTATAGGAAAAATGCACAGAAAATTTGCTCCAAATTGATTCCAATTTTCATTTCCATCTTTTCCAAACTTCCAAACCTTGAGATTCATGTTTACAAAATTTATTTATACTTTTCCAAGCATTTTCCAACTACCAACTACCCACAACTAACATCCTAATAAAACTTGTAACTTTAATGCACTTTTAACAACTTTTACAATTTTGACATTTTTTTGAAATCATTTGCATTAGGACTCCAAAACATTTTAAAATGGTCTATAATGACTCCAAATGATCATTAATAGTCCAAAATGACCTTATTTACATTAAACAGCACAAAACAAGACAAAAAACCCAAATTTGAGCATGAGGGTGCTCCTACACCAACTTGCAAGATCAAATAGGTGAAATTCATAAAGTTATTGCATTTGAAGGACAAGAAAATGCCTTGTTGGGTGTTGCCACAAAATATTTTTAGATTCTATTAAAAAAGCCTAATGTTGCAAAGCACATTTTAGAAAATGTTATCAGTTTCCAATTTTTTCCTGCTCTCATAATGAAAATGATTCCATTTGTTGGACAAGAAACATAAAGCATTGTTATTACAACCATTAAGCTTGTATAACATTTCCAATTAAGTCTTGCTATGTATAGTGCAATATCAATTTCTATATCTTCTTCCAAATTATGTAAATTGATTTTCCATACATGTAAATATGATTAACCTCAAATAAGCATATATATATATATATATAACCTCCTATGATTCTCTATAATGATTAGCAATGTTATTTAAAATTATGTTTCTACATGTATGCTATCTATGTTTGGACATGTTATTTCAAATTATCTTTGCACATTTTTTTAAATGACAAAAAACTAAATCTTGGAAATATATTTACAACAATGTCATTCACAAATAAAGAACATTAATTTGATCCTCACCATAGCTTGTATTAGAGGTACAAAATGAAGCAATCCAAGAAAAACATGCTCGTCAGAATCAAATGCATCATACACGGTACCATGGAAGGAAAAATATTGTTAAAAAAAGAAAATGAGAAAATTGACACATCCTCCTTGATAAAGCCTCCACATCTACACCATATTGTATAGGTATCGACCACCATCTACATGCACCTAATCATCAATCACAACATATTGTTCAACCCAATATGTTTGCACAAATCCCCCCTCCACTATTATCTCAAAATTATTGCATTGCTAGAAATAACTTCCACTCAAAGTTGGATATCCTTTCAAACATGGGAGCATGTCTAGTCCACATGGAAAGATAACCATGGATAAAAACAAGGGAAATATATGGAATCACTACCTTTTATAGATGCAAAATATAAAAAAATAGTCATTGTTGGGCAACATGGAACTTGGTGAGCAACCCAGATGTTTGTAAACAATAACTCAAATTGGGGAGATGCTAATAGCAAGGGTTAGCCCAATACTTCAAGTTACCAATGCAAGGGAAAGAGTCCTCCAACTACCTAACGCAATAGAATCAACTCGTAACTGAATCTACTTGTCTAAAATAAAATAAAATAAACCATTTGAACTCTAAATAATATAAATTAATAAGACTATCCTTCATTTAAATTTTAAAACAAATAAGTGAATACATTTCTTTCTCAATTATTTCTACGCTTTAAATATGTCTTTGTAAAGGATAATACAACAAAGGTTTTTTTTAGATAAAGGAGTATTATCATAAACTTATTTATTCAAGCAAATTTCCTTAAAACCTAGATACCTCACCTATCAGACATTACTTCCATTTATGTTCAGTTGCCACAGCTTAGACAGGTTGACAATGAAATCAGAGAGGCTATTTAATTTACTACAACTTTGTAAGTCTAAAATTTGCAACTGTGAAAGGTGGTCAATGGTTTCAGGGAGGCTATTTAATTTTGTACAACGCCTCAACTCTAAATGTTGTAACTAAGGCAGGTTTCCGAGCATATTAGAAAGTGAATATTGGAATTTGGAAATATCGCCATCTACTTGCATTATTATCAAATCTCACACGTTATCCACAAGACGGTAGGGAAGGAGAAAGGTGAGGTGCAAATACGTGACTTAAGAGAAGGAGAATTAATGTACAATTTTTCTGTTTTGAATTAGACACATTTATGATTAGAGGCGAGTTTCCAGAGACGCGCTCAAGATTGAAGTTTGGAAATTAATCTTCCCACAACATCGGAAAGCTCTCTATCATGCTAGTGATTGACAATATTTTATTTTCAAGTGTTGAGACTGTGATAGATTGATAGTAAAATCAACCGGTTAATTAAAACTTTAGACTTTCCTATTATGTTCAAGTATCTTCACATTGAATGCTTTCACTATTTTAAAACAGTAAGCTACGAACCTTGATATGATTTCTACGAAGCTAAATCATAATTTTTTTTTCTCTTTGATTACAACATTTTACATTTCTATATCAGTGCACAATTGAAATGCCAACATAAAAGATGATATCCTTAATTACTAATTTGTTAGCTATAATGGCGTTATCATCACTCTATTATCTTATTTTCTTTTTTTTTGACAGTTGTTGTCCAATAGGATACAAAGGAAAAGAAATAGAGGAGAATTACAACATTGAAGAGTATGTATTCAAAGGAAATAATAGTGTTGATTATAATTTTGGGAATGTTCAATTACCGTGGCAAATAAAGAAGAATCTAAGGAAAAGAGGATGGGAAATAGCTAGAATTAGCACAAGGGTTGAAGCGGCCTAGACTTCCCAAGGTTTGGACAAAGAAAACCTTTCATAAATGTAGGAAATCAAATGCAGTCTATGTGTACGAAGTGTGACAGAAAATGCATCTTCTAGAAAAAATTTCTCTCTATTTTGTTAGGGATAAAGAGGGTAGTCTGAAACATACCTATTGTGCTTATGGATTTATTTTCCTCTGATCTATGAGTTTGCACACTAGAGGACCTTGACAATTCATTCCCTGCAACCATAGTCTCCCTAATGGATCAACACATTCATATCTATGAAGAAGAGTAGCATACCTTCATTTGTTATGTTTCTCCAGGGGTAGAGGGAACCTTGGATCTATATCTTGCTCCCTTCCGATCTCATATTTGTGCTTTTTAAAATATCTTCCCTCAATCAAAAGATTATAATACTTCCCTTTTGTAGTTCATTCTACATATCGTGCTTTTCCCCAAGAGTTTTGAAAGGGATTCATGTACACCCCAATTCAACAATGGACTCATCATCTTGAAAGGGAACCAATTTTCTCTTCGATTGTGCAAAATTGAAAACATATTGTCTCCCCCCCAGAGTTGCCTCTTGAATTCTAATTTATGAGTTTCAATGATTGAAATCTCTGCCTGGAAGGTGATGAGACAAAGGAAGATAAAGCGTATACCATCTTTTCCAGCTTCTCTTGCCTTTTACTCTTCCCAAAATCTTATCACGATGCTTTATTATTATTTATTTATTTAGTTTTAAACGATTCTTTTTCCATTTTTCAACTGATTTCCTTGCTTTAATCCTTATTCAATCTTGAGTTCAAAATTTCTTACATATTTTATCTACGTTAATTCTTAATTAAATTCACTCGTTAGAAAATAATTATTTTTATTAAATTCATTTACTTACAATTATATTTCTTTCATCTTAAAATAAGAAATTTTCAATGATAATACAATCAAGATTTATTATTAAATCTAGCTCTTTATTTGATCCCAAACCAAATCAAGTGATCTTAAAAAATTAGATTAATTTGTTAAATTACATCTAGTCATAAGATTAGTGATATTGTCTAACATAAAAAAAAATCAAATTAAATAATGCAATCCCAAACTCCTCATGACCTAGCAAATCACCAACCACATGCAACAAGTGAAAATGACATGGCCACCAAACAACCAATTTCCTAAATTTCAAGAATGACCAAAACAGAGGGACATTACAGTGTTCAACTAAACTCACTGAATATGATTTTAGCTATATGCTTAAAATGGACTTGTGATGCATATCATGGGTAATTAAACTCAAAAAAACCTTAAACAAGTGTCTTTGTTCATCAAAAAGTGGGTTTTCCTTCACAAACCCTCATTCTTGTTTATAACCTTTCAAAAATGAAAATTGGACATATTTTTTTACTCAGACCTGATCTATAGAAAATGAGACCCATTTAGGATACCCATTTAGACCTTTTAATAGATATCCAAAAATAAGGTAGGGTTTCTTTGTACGGAAGGGCTCAAAATTTGACTATTCTACTTCTAAGAGGGTTTTTTTTAGGACTATCTACACCCAAATGCAAGTAAACTTTCATTAGTAACTTCATCAAAATGGAAAACTATGAAATATATTCTAAATATTTTTTAGATACCCTCAACAAAACTTTTCACCAATTTTTAGAGATTTTTGATGGAGGGAAGAAAATATATGGAATTTTCTTGTTCACTGGAAACCCTAGGGTAGATTCACACCTATTGTTACAAAAAATACCATAACTTTCTCTAACACATGAAATAACAAGACTATTACAAGAAAACTGCATAGAAAATTTGTTCCAAATTGATTCCAATTTTCATTCTCATATTTTCTAACCTTCCCACCCTTGGGATTTGTGTTTACAACATGTATTTATGCTTTCTCAAGCATTTTTCAACTACCAACCGCCCACAACTAACTTCCTACTCAAAGTTGTAACCTTAATGCACTTTTGACAATGGTGATCCTACAATGTTGGTTTACATTTTTTGGTCAAACTAGACACTGAATTGATTTTTCTAACTAAATCTTCACTTTCGAACACCTATAGCAGCTAAACCATGAGGAATTTGAAGATGATGCAAACTAGTGATTTGTGACATTTTTTCTTTAGATTCTAACTATATTTGTTTCAAAAAATTGTAATCACATTGCACTTCTTTTTCCATCTCCTTCAAAAACTACTTTTTTTCAATAAACACCATTTTTTAGGAGTGACACTCACCGTATAACATATAACTTATTTTCATGAAGGATAAAATTTTATTTTTTTGAATTTAGATTTTTAACTACAATATCTAGTGCTTCCAATTGGTTTCATAGTATTTTATTAAATATTTTTTCCTTAATCAAGTTTCAAAGTCAAACGAATTACAATTAAGACATAAGCAGATCATATAACACAACTTTTTTTGTATGTATCAAATTTATTTAGTTTGCTGAATTAAGGACTTCAATATCTAGTGCACTCATATTTTTCAAAAAAAAAATGATAATATTCTATTTTCCACATGTGCAAACTAGGGAGTTTGATTTTTAGTGAAAAAACTACATTCGCAAGAAATAAAAAATAAATATAATAATTAAATTAAATTTATTTAAAATTATACTTTTTGGGAAGCTTATAATATGGACTATATACTTACAAAAAAATAATTTTAAATGAATTCATTTGACCCCCCAAAAGGTAAATGAAAAGTGGTTTTTTGTCAGCATTTTCATAGGTGTAAAGGAGACTCTGTTATAGGTATGGTTTAAAACTAGTAGGGTTCTATCCAAGGGCATTCGAGCTAAGGTAGTTTGATCACACCCTCTTCAATTGGAATGAATTAAATGAAATTTTTTAAGGATTGAATCATTATATTTTCTAAAAATATGTAATTTTAGCAAAAATTAGAATCTCCCAAAAATTGTAAACCAGTTTTATGGGATCACATGCAATGACAACTTTTACAATTTTGACAAATTTTTGACATCATTTGCATTATTACTCCAAAACATTTTAAAATGGTTTATAATGACTCCAAATGATCATTAATGGTCCAAAATTACCTTATTTACATTAGACAACACAAAATAAGGAAAAAACCCAAATTTGAGCATGAGGGTGCTCCTGCACCATACTCTCAAGGGAAAGAAAAACTCAAGTCCACTTGAGTGTAGGGCTTATTTTTCTTCCTGGTCTTCCAATTCTTCTGCACTATTTCCTTGAATTCTTCTTGGCTTTGTCTTTTTGTCTTCCACTTTTTTCTATAGGTTGTCTTCTCATCTCCTTCTCTTCTTTCTTCCTTGCAAGGTATTCATTTTTTGGCATCCTCCTTTGAACCTGATCTCTTTCAAGAGTTTTCTTCTCAATGAGTTGTATCTCCTTCTATAAAAAACCTACACAAACATAGTCCAATGAAAGATTAGAAATAAAATATTGAGACCTTGAGGTGTCCTCTTTGTCTCCTTGCACCAGAAACTCCACTTCAACACCCAAGAGATCCTCCATGTCTGCTACATTTGTATAACAATTTTCATACATTATATGCACTTCTCCTTCTTTAAACTCTTTTTCATCTTCATTTTCATTTGTTGCACTTGTAAACACATACTCACACAAAGACTTAGTTTCAAAAGAACAAGACTTGATTGTCTCTTTATATGCTTCTAGCACCCTTCCTTTCAACATATCTTGCAACTCATCCATTCTTGTTGTTTTCCTCTTTTGCCTTCTTCTCTTTTGAATGATCTTTTTGATAGGCAACTTTATCCTCTTTCTTATTGGTAAATGCCAACCACTTTCTTGGTTTTATTTCTCAAGCAACTATTGCATCTCAAGTTCCATTCTCTCTTCAATTTCTTTTTGATTTTTTTCTATTTGTTCCAAGGCTTTCCTCAACTCTATGATCTCTTGCTCAACATTTGTTTTTTTTTTCCTTCTCATTTTTCTTCCTCATCTCACTTCTCTCTTTTCTCATCACTTTTTTCTTGCTTGGTAACTCTTTGCTCTATAAGTATCCATGGAAAAATATTCTCAAAATTTCCATTCTCCTTTCTCAAAAAAGTCTCTTTCACCTTGTTTCTTTTTGTCTTTGTGATACCTCACCTAGGTTTCCTCCTTTTTTCACTACCTAGCCTTTTAGCATCTAGGTTCTTGTTTCAACCTTCAAAAAGACAACACATAAACTCCAAAAACTTATCTTTCCAAACTATTTGGGATTTAATACCAATTTTATGTAGATTATAGGTAATCAAACTCAAAACAACCTTAAACAAGTGTCTTTGTTCATCAAAAAGTGGGTTTTCCTTCGTAAACCCTCATTCTTTCTTGTAACCTTTAAAAAAGGAAAATTTGGACATATATTTTGATAATAATACTCATTTAGGTTACCCATTTTTTTTCTCTTACACATATCCAAAAATAAGGTAGGGTTGTTTTGTACGGAGGGGCTCAAATTTAGACTTTCCTTCTTCTAAGAGGATTTTTTTAGACTTTCTAGACCCAAATGGAAGCAAACTTTCATTAGTAACTTAATGAAAATGGAAAAATATGAAATATACTATAAATGGTTTGTAGATACTCTTGAAATAGAACCTTTCACCAATTTTTAGAGATTTTTGATGGAGGGAAGAAAAAATATGGAATTTTCTTGTTCATTGGAAACCCTAGGGCAGATTTAGACCTATTGTTACAAAAAGTTTCATAACTTTCTCAAAACTTAATAAAATTTAGCCAAATAAAAAAATAAAAAGAAATATAACTTAATTATCTTTCCAACCATACAATGTGAAAGTTGTACAAAGTCCGTACAGATCTATACCACATGAAATAATAGAATTATTATAGGAAAAATGCACAGAAAATTTGCTCCAAATTGATTCCAATTTTCATTTCCATCTTTTCCAAACTTCCAAACCTTGAGATTCATGTTTACAAAATTTATTTATACTTTTCCAAGCATTTTCCAACTACCAACTACCCACAACTAACATCCTAATAAAACTTGTAACTTTAATGCACTTTTAACAACTTTTACAATTTTGACATTTTTTTGAAATCATTTGCATTAGGACTCCAAAACATTTTAAAATGGTCTATAATGACTCCAAATGATCATTAATAGTCCAAAATGACCTTATTTACATTAAACAGCACAAAACAAGACAAAAAACCCAAATTTGAGCATGAGGGTGCTCCTACACCAACTTGCAAGATCAAATAGGTGAAATTCATAAAGTTATTGCATTTGAAGGACAAGAAAATGCCTTGTTGGGTGTTGCCACAAAATATTTTTAGATTCTATTAAAAAAGCCTAATGTTGCAAAGCACATTTTAGAAAATGTTATCAGTTTCCAATTTTTTCCTGCTCTCATAATGAAAATGATTCCATTTGTTGGACAAGAAACATAAAGCATTGTTATTACAACCATTAAGCTTGTATAACATTTCCAATTAAGTCTTGCTATGTATAGTGCAATATCAATTTCTATATCTTCTTCCAAATTATGTAAATTGATTTTCCATACATGTAAATATGATTAACCTCAAATAAGCATATATATATATATATATATATATATATAACCACCTATGATTCTCTATAATGATTAGCAATGTTATTTAAAATTATGTTTCTACATGTATGCTATCTATGTTTGGACATGTTATTTCAAATTATCTTTGCACATTTTTTAAAATGACAAAAAACTAAATCTTGGAAATATATTTACAACAATGTCATTCACAAATAAAGAACATTAATTTGATCCTCACCATAGCTTGTATTAGAGGTACAAAATGAAGCAATCCAAGAAAAACATGCTCGTCGGAATCAAATGCATCATACACAGTACCATGGAAGGAAAAATATTGTTAAAAAAAGAAAATGAGAAAATTGACACATCCTCCTTGATAAAGCCTCCACATCTACACCATATTGTATAGGTATCGACCACCATCTACATGCACCTAATCATCAATCACAACATATTGTTCAACCCAATATGTTTGCACAAATCCCCCCTCCACTATTATCTCAAAATTATTGCATTGCTAGAAATAACTTCCACTCAAAGTTGGATATCCTTTCAAACATGGGAGCATGTCTAGTCCACATGGAAAGATAACCATGGATAAAAACAAGGGAAATATATGGAATCACTACCTTTTATAGATGCAAAATATAAAAAAATAGTCATTGTTGAGCAACATGGAACTTGGTGAGCAACCCAGATGTTTGTAAACAATAACTCAAATTGGGGAGATGCTAATAGCAAGGGTTAGCCCAATCCTTCAAGTTACCAATGCAAGGGGGTCAACTAAAATATAGTGGCCACACCATTTGTTTTCCTCAAGATATTTCTATAATTTCAACCTACGTTTGCATGAATATTGATGAATTGGATATAATAATAGTAAATAGAGAAAAAATTGAGTATCAACAATATAGCTTCTACATTAGTAGAGCACGTGTTCTTGAGGCATTAAAATATAAGATCTCTAATGACCCATACTACAAAGATGTACAATCAAATGACCTTGTAATATTGTGTTTTCCTAATGATTATACTAACATCTCAAACCTTCTATATGCAACAAATTCAAACCATCATTCCATCGATTTAGGCTACATAGAAATAGAAGTTATAGAGGATGATCCATTTGAAGATAACATGCAAATTGCAACTTAATTTGTGGAAAACCTCCCACTTCCATGTAGATAAATGGAAGAGGCACACCCTTTACTACAACTAGGGAAAGGTTGGCCAACTCCTACTATACAATGGCCATCCATTTCTCCATCTCCCATACATGAATACACCACTGAAGAATTATTTGTAATAGCATTCCCCACTTTGTTTATATTGCAAGTATGAAGCAAGAATGAAGGTTTTGTCATTGATCTACACTGGTTAACTAGTTTTCCACTGGTTGTTGTTGTCATGGATGAAGGTTATTGACTATATATGTCGAGGATATTGAGAAAATTGTAAAGGAAAAAGATTGTAGGTGTTTAGTGTTTGCTCTAGTTTTTCTCTTGGATTTTCTCCTATGTTTGTGTGACTCAAATATGTTTTTTGTGGTTGTTGGAAGTTTCTATATCCATATTTTGGGCTTTTGGCTCATTGTACAATTTGAGTTATGTTCACTAGTTGTGAACTTTGTTTTTTAGTGTATCTAGCTGAGCTCCAGCAGAAATGTAGTTGCTTTGGATTTCTTCTTGTTCAAGTCTTATGACTTTCGGTTCTAGAGTTAAGCTGATATGATCATGTTTGAAAGTTAATTTTGTTATCTGGAAGGATTCGATCATGTTAAGGTTGTGTGCTCAATTGATTTATGTGTTTTACACTTGTTTGTATGAGCTTGTGTTTAACACTACTTTTGAAGCTTATGGAAGTGTGTTGAAGCACGTGTTTGGGTTTCCCTCATTCTAATTCCACCCTAGAATGTTTTGGAACTGACCTAATTTGAATTTGTAAATGCAAATGTTGTGGGTTGACTTTGGATATGTTTCAAAGTTGAGGATGGTATAAATACATGATGGGATATTAGTGAAAAGCAAGTACAAAGAAATAGAGCAAGATAGGTATAAGATAGATATGAATCAGTGTGTATCTAATGCTAGATGGTGCAGATCAGTGAAAAATCTAATTCTGAGTTTCTTGATGTAGTGAGTTGAAGGTGTACTCTATCATTCATGCATGTCTACAAGTGTTTGAGCGAGTTATGGTGGAAATCTCTGTTGCATTGATTTTTTTTTTCTCTATGTAACAAATCCATTATATCTTATTTATAATTGTGTGGTAGTGAGCCCTCTGAATAGTAGGTCTTGTTTTGGTAGTGAGCCTTCTCTGGAAGTGTGCCTTTGTAATCAGTTTTGATATTCTCTATATTGTGAGATAATCCTCACTGTGGTTTTTCCCTTATTGGGGTTTCCATGTAAATTTAGTGTTATTGTGTATGTGTGTTTCTTTTCAGTTTCTTCCTTTGCACCTAATTATTAATCATACCAATAGAGTAAAGGATTTGTGATTGGTTTAATTTCCATTGAAAATTTTAAAGGTTAAAGTTTGCTACAATTGATTCACTCCCCTTCTCTCAATTGTCTTGTTCAACAATTGGTATCAGAGCTTGGTTTCTTGGAGATAAGTTTAACTGGTTAAGGAAGATCCAAGATGGTGAGAAAGATCACTTTTGAATGCCCAAAGTTTGATGGAAAAAGTTATGCTATCTGGAAAATACAGATGGAAGGATACCTGGAATATTCTAGCTATGATGTTGAAAAATCCTATAAGACAACTTACACTCCTCCAGGTAATGGTTTGAGTAAAAATAATAAAATCAAGGTGGATGAATTAAAAAATAAGGAAAATTTTATTCTAAAGAATAGTCTTTCACATTCTGAGTTGATTAAAGTTAAAAATATGAAAACTGCTAAAGAATTATGGGATGATTTAGAAAAGATGCACAAAGGAGATGAAAAGGTCAAAGATGCAAAGTTGTAGAATTTGGAGGCATAGTTTGAGGTCTTGCATATGTTTGAAGATGAGAACATTAAATTTTATGTATAGAGAGTGAACAAGCTCATAGGTGGAATGCAAGGACTTGGCACTACAATAGATGAATCTAGGATTGTGAAGAAGATTCTTAAAACTCTCCCTGATGCATAAAGTGAAAAGGTATCTCCTATTGAAGAATATGTGGATTACAAGACTTATACTAAAGATCAATTATTGGTAACTCTAACATCTTATGAGATGAGAAAGCCAAATTTGAGAAATGTATCCAAATCAGAAGTTGCTTTCAAGGCTACAAGAGCTAAAGATCCAGATGAAGAGACTCTTGATGAAGTAGAAGTTAAATTTGTGAGAAGGATGAATAAATGCTCCAAAAAGTATGAAGGTAAGTTACCCTTTAAATGCTTTAGTTGTGGAGGAATAGGTCATTATGCTTCAAGATGTCCAGAAAGAGCTAAGAAGAACAAACATAGATTTAACAAAGAAAACAAAGGAAATAAGATCAGCATAGCATATTATGTGAATGAGGATGCTAGTATTTCTGATGAAGAATTTGGTTATGGAGATTTTGATGAAAATGAATGCTTGTTCTTGGCTATAAAATATGAACCTACTTCTGCTAAATTTGAAAGATAAGTTAAAGCATGTCCTCTGGAGAGAAAAATAAAGATGAAGATATTGTAATCTCTACCTTACATGCTAAACAAGAAATAAATATTGGGTTGTTGACAGTGGCTATTCACATCACATGACTGGTGATAAGAGTAAGTTTTTCAAACTTGAAAAATATGGAGGTTTAGTTATGTTTGGAGATGATACTAGTGCTAGAATCTATAGGATAGGTTCAATAAGTTTTGATGGCAAGAATGATACTGATGATGTCTACTATGTTAAGGGTTTAAGGCATAATCTCTTGAGTGTTGGAAAAATGCATAGTAAAGGATATAGTATTTGAGGATGAGAAATGTGAAATCAAGAAAGGATCTAGAACAGTGATTGCTATAGGAAAGAAGTATTAAGGAAATGTATATCAACTTAAGGGTGTTGATGGACATTGCTTTATGAATCATATTAATAATAGCTGGTTATGGCATGAGAGAATGTGTCATATGAATTTTGATAATTTTGCAAGGATCATTGCAATGAAATTCATAAGAGATTTACCAAGGATTACAAGCTTGTTAGTGCTATTTGAAGGAATTGCCAATTTGGAAAGCAAGTGAGAAACAACTTCAGATCAAAGGAATAATCTACTACCAGACTACTAAATTTGATTCATACAAATCTTTGTGGTCCTACAAGAGTGATAATTCTACAAGGTGAAAGGTACTTTATGATTTTGATTGATGATTACTCTATATATACATGGGTCACTTTTCTTAGCTAGAGAAATTTGATGCATTAGATAGATTCAAGACATTCAAAGCTATGGTTGAGAATGAAGTAAATTTGAGAATAAAATTCTTGAGGTCTAATAGAGGTGGTGAATTCACCTCCCATGAGTTTAATATTTTTTATGGAGTTCATCAAATAAAAATACAATTATCTATACCTAGAACTCCTCAATGGAATGGAGTTGTTGAAAGAAAGAACAAATCAATTCAAGAAGCAACTAGATCAATGATTATTGAAGTTGGTTTACCAGAATTTTACCTAGAGAGAAGTTATTCACACTAATGTTTATGTTTTCAGTCGAGTTCAAGGAAGAGCTAACAATACTAGAACCCCCTATGAGCTATGGTGTGGAAGAATTCCTACTGTTAAGTATTTCAAGGTGTTTGGAAGAAAATGTTATATCAGATGGGATGGAGAAAATTTAGTGAAGTTTGATGCTAGAATTGATGAAGGCATTTTCCTTGGATATTCTACTAAGAGCAAAGTTTACATATGTTTCAATAAAATACTGATGAAGATTATGGAAAGAAAAAATTTCAAGGTTGATGAAGCAACAAAGAATTCAATTGAATTTGATGGATATGTATTTGATGAACTCAATTACATAAGAATTGAAGAAGTTGTGGAAGAATGGGAGACGTAAAATGAAGAAGAAGCTCCAGTGGTGTCCCCTAAGACACCTAAACATGTGTAGAAAAATCATTCAAAAAATCAAATCATTGGAGATAAAAGGAAATGAGTATTGACAAGAAGCAAAGTTGCTACTGTTGGTGAGATAAATCTGTGTTTACTTTCTGAGGTTGAAAAAAATACCATAAGTGAAGCATGGAAAGATGAGCATTGGATGGAAGTTATGAAAGAAGAACTTATGCAGATTGAGAAGAATAAGACTTGGGAATTAGTCCCTAGACTAGTAGATAAAAACATAATTGGATCAAAGTGGATATTTAGAAAGAAGTTGAAGGAGAATGGAAAAGTAGTCAAAAATAAAGCAAGGCTTGTGTGTAAGGGTTACTCACAAGTAGAAGGTATAGATTTTCAGGAGACTTTTTCTTTGATGGAAAGAATGGGAGTTATCAGAATGTTTTTAGTGTTTGATGCTCCTATAGATTTCAAGGTCTATCAAATGGATGTTAAGTTTGCATTCTTGAATGGTGAGTTAGAGGAAGGGGTCTACATGGAACAATTGAAAGGATTTAAAATTTTCAGATCAACTTGATATGGTTTGCTTGAAGAGGGCTTTATATGGATTGAAGCAAGCTCCTAGATCTTGGTATGTAGGGTTAGATAGATATTTGATTCAATAAGGTTTCAAAAAAGGTACGACATATAGTAATCTATATTTTAAAATTGAAAATGACAAGATATTAATAGTGGTTGTATAAGTTGATGACATTAGCTTTGGAGGAAATGAAACTATGTGCAAGATGTTTGTTGAAGAAATGCAAAAAGAATTTGAGATGTCTATGTTTGGAGAGATGAATTTCTTTCTTGGGCTACAAATTAATCAAACATAGAAAGGGATCTTTATATCACAGTCAAAGTATGTAAGAGAAATGTTGAAGAAGTTGGAGATGAGTGATGCCAAACTCATATGTAATCCTATGGTGATTGGTTGCAAATTGAGTAAAGATGATGATTCACCTAAGAATGAGTAGAGAAAATACAGATTTATGATTGGAGGTTTGTTGTATTTAACTGCTACTAGACTAGATAACATGCATGTAGTTAGTCTTGTGGCTAGATTTCAAGAAGACCCCAAAGAAACACATGTTGGTACTATTAAGAGGATATTTAGATATTTGAATGGAACTTGAGATTATGGCTTATGGTATTCTAGGGATATTGATTTTACATTAAGTGCTTACACAGATGTAGATTGGGTTGGTTGTGTAGATAAAAGGAAGAGTACAAAGGCATGTGTAGGATCATGATGGGCCAAAAAGTGGTGATATGATAGGTATGTGTAGGGTATGTGGTTGGCAACCTTTTTTAACCCAAAATTGATGAAACAAAAAGGTTTTTTAAAGGAGATTCTCAAATTCCGACCAATATAAATTATTCTTTACTTTAAATTTAATAAATTATTATTATTCATTTTCTATTTGAATTATGACTAAAGTCTTGATTGATAGGTTGATTGAAAAACATCTATAGCGTTCAAATGATATCATTTTTTTTTAATCTGAAACATGCATCACATTCTATGCTTTGCATACTGTAGGATTAAAAATAAAAAATCATGAAGTTTTGAACTAGTTAAGGTGGTCAGACATACAAATTTTTATATTTTTTAAAAGTTGTAATAAAAAATTCATAATTAATTATTTACTTGGAAAAAATTACAAAAAATATGCATCACATTAGGACATGTTTCCTCTACTTATATCTAAAATCTTATAAAAAAATAGTATCATTTTATTGTGGTTAGGGTGGTTAGATAGACACCTACTTCTTATTTTTTCCCTGAAAATTAAGTACTAATGTATTGAAATTTCAAATTTTCACCAAATAGATTTTTTTTTTTAAACAAACCTAGTAGTTTAGAAACTACATTCAATTTGATACAGATTCTATTCTTAGATATTTTTGAAATAATGTAGATAACTTATTCAAAATTTTACGTCAAGTTACCTAACTCTGAATTTTCTAAATTTTTCGCCACTTAAGGGCCTATTTTTTCCATGCTGATCTTGCACATACCCACAAGTGGTGGTGCATTCTTTCTTGTTTACAGATTGATAGCTTGGTTGAGTAAAAAGAAAGATCTAGTTTCCTTATCCATTACTAAAGGTGCATATATTGTTGTTTCATCTTGTTGTACACAAGTTTTGTCAATGAGACAGACATTGAAAGATATCAAAGTAATGTATGATGATCCTATTAGAACTATAAAAATCTGATGTTTTTACATGTTGATTTTACTCATGAATTTCCAGATTGGTCCTATCGTGTGCATATTCTGCCCATTTCTTGCCATGTGGTTTCATTGTTTCCATCAGGTCTAGCATTTTTTCACATTTTGGTTCTTATTAGCGTGAGATGGTCAAGGTCTCCCCGACCCATGTTGCGTTTTCTACTAGCAAACGCCTATGTTGCCTATCGGCAAGACATTTTGATGTCTTGGCGACTGGAATTTACTTACTAGCAGTTATCAGCGAGATATTCACATGGTTTCGGCGACTGAAATGGATCATATCGGCATAAGTTATACCATCGATATAAGGTCATAGCGAATTTGATGTGTCTTACTGATTAACTCATATAGGCTTTCTTCGGCCAGAGTCATGGTATTCGAGATAAGGTCTTGGCGAGACCTTATTGTCTCACCGACCGAGGGTGGAAGAATTGACTTATCGGCATAAGTTAAAGGCTTCAGTGAAATTTCACAACGATCTTGTGGTGTCTCACCAACTTGTGAAGGGGGTTACATCGGTAAGAGTTGAAGTTTGCGGCATGTGGTCTTGGCGATTGTGAATTGTCTTGTCGAATGGCGATGGAGGAGGCTTATCAGTGAGAGGTATTCTATCGGTAAGAGGTCTCGGCGAGTGACCTGAGGTCTCACCAATGGAACACAATGAAGGTCTCTATCAATATGAGAGTTGATTTCTCTTGGTGATTTGGGGTGTGCTCGGGATGTTTTGGTGTAACTCAGTGGATTCTTTGGGACCTCTCCCCGATCTTGAAGTGTCTTGGTGAAGGCGAATGGGAAATGCTTCTCAGGGAGAATTTTCTCTTGTCTCAGTGACTTAGGATGAATGAGGGAACTTTCGGTGAAACATGGTATGCTCTGCGAGAGGTCTTTCCAATGTTAGAATGTTACGGCGATTGTGAACGAAACAAAAGAATGCATCGATGAGAGATATCTTATGTCTTAACGATTGGAAGGAGAATAATATGGGGCTCTCGTTGAAACATAATGTATGTTGTATGACATCTCACTGATGGCATAAGGTCATGGCAAAATGCAAAGGGGACAAAAGGACACTTCTTGACTTCGGCATAGCAAACAAATGGTCACGGCGAAAGCGAACAACACAAAGAACAGAGGAACATGGGATGACTAATGATTGATGATTGAATTGCCTTCAACATAATTTCTAGTTGTCTTAGTGACTGTTCCATTGGCGATTAATAAGAATTCAAACACTGTGGCCGACATGTGAATTTCTAAAATACTGTTGCAGGCCGACATGAAATTTTCCCGAATACTAAGGTTGGCCGACATGAATTTGAAGCGATATGTTTCCTGATGCTGGTGTATAAATATGCACTCTGATTATAATTGAAACAGGAATTAGAGATCAGATTTAAGATCAAAATAGAGACAATAGATTAGGAATGGACACAGTAGAATAAAGTCTCATTCCAGAGACTATGTTGCATGTTTTCAAATGGCGATTTCAATGAAATTCAGCTGGTTTGGTAATTTATTCCTGGTGTCAATTGTCTATTGAATTTATTGAAAAGTATTGCTAAGCTGTCTCCAAGTTGATTCTTTCTGATTGTTTAAATTGATATAACAAGCTTATTTTTAGTTTATCAGTGCACATTTGTTGTATTTGTGTATTTAATTAACTGGTTCTCTCAAGAAAGGATTATATCCTTTTAGTTGATCACAGTAGTCGGGAGATTCATCTGGATTATTAAAGTAGAGCTTAGTAGTCATAATCCTACATGTTTATACAAGTTGTAAACAGAACATATGCCTGCAATTTGATTCTCTGCCAGAATAATTTTCCCACGTTTGTTTCATTTGACTCCGCATACCCAATAAGGCACTGGTCTCTACAATTTCATCATTTGGATTCATTCAATTTCTTTACATCTGTTTTACATTTGTTAATTGATTTCTTTAGGTTTTAGATTTAGAAGATTATTATTTGTATCAAGTTTGAATTCATTTGTCCACTCCCATTTGCCATTGTGGGAAAAACATTTCAAGAAAGATAAGCACATCAGGTCTATCCAATTCATATAGGTACACCCGCCTAGGTATAGCAGCACCTGAAGAGTAGAAGGTTGAGTTCTCTTGACCTTGTCTGTTACCCTAAAACATATCAGGAGATTGGCAGCCTCTTGAGGTATCTTTACCTACGTTTTTGAGAGCTAACAGATCCTATTTCTATTTTTTTTATAACACAAGTGCAATTAACATTTCAAATAATCTAGTGATGCACTCGAGGACAAAGCATATATCTATCATGTATCACTTTTTGAGAGAGAAAGTTGTGGAGTATGAATTAAACCTTGAGTATGTACCTACAAAGGATCAAGTGGCTCACATATTTACGAAGGCTCTTCCTAAAGATACTTTTGAGTATCTTCAAGAGAATTTAGGAATTATTTCCTCACCTTTCTTGAACTAGATGCATATGGAGATGCATCATTCTGACGGATGTATGGATCTATCTCTCTTTTGGACTAATGTTTTGGTGGCTACCTCTTAGAGGGAGTAGGTAGTGTCATGTGTTTTCATTGAAATATTATTATGTTCTTAATGTCAAAGGGGAAATCAATGTAAAATATATTTTTCCTTTGTCATTGATGTCAAAGGGAGAGAGAAAGATGAAAGAGAGAGAGAAAAGTATCATGTGAAAAAGATTATCTAATAAGGGGAAGAAATAGAAATCATGAGGAGGAAATGTGTATAGATATGTTAAGTTGTCTTTGATGATTTTTCACATCATGTGTTTCCATCAATGAAAAATGGGGAGATTGTTGCAATTATGAAGCAAGAATGAAGGTGTTATCATTGATGTCATTTGGTTAATTGGTTTTCCACTGGTTTTTGTCATGGATGAAGGTTACTGGATGTGTATGTCAAAAATATTAAGAAAATTTTAAAGGAAAAAAATTGCAAGTGTTCAGTGTTTTTTCTAGTTTTGCTCCAAGATTTGCTTCTATGTTTGTGTGATTTATCTATGTTGTTCATGGTTTTCAAAAGTTGTTATATCCATATTTTGGGCTTTTAAATCATTGTACAGTGCATGTTATGTTCACTAGTTATAAATTGTGTTTTTCAATGTCTCTAGCTAAGGTCTGAGAGAAATGTAGTTGCTCCATATTTATTCTTGTTCGAGTCTTATGACTTGTAGTTCTTGAGTTAAGCTGATATGATTGTGTTCAAGTTAATTTTTTACCTAGAAGAATTAGATCATGTTAAGGTTGCGTGTGCTTAATTGATTTATGTGTTTTACACTAGTTTGTTTGACCTTGTGTTTAGCACTACTTTGGATGCTTATGGAAGAATTTTGAAGTGTGTGTTTGGGTTTCCCTCATTCTAATTCCACCCTATATTTTTTTGTGCTGACCTAATTTGAATTTGTAAATTCAAATGGTGTTTGGCCGACTTTGGATACGTTTCAAAGTTGAAGATGGTATAAGTATAGGATGAGATATTGATGAAAAATAGATACAAAGAAATAGAGTGATATAGAGGTGAGATAGACACAAATCAATGTGTATGTGATGTGAGTTGGTGTAGATAAGTGAAAAATATAATTGCAAGTTTCTGGATGCAATGAGCTGAAGGTGTACTCTATCATTCATGCATGTTTGTAAGTGTTTGAGCAAGTTGTGGTGGAAATATTTGTTGCATTGAGATTTTTTTTCTCTATGTAACAAATCCTTTCTAGATCTTCTTTGTAGTTCTTTGGTAGTGAGCACTTCGGGTGGTTAACCCTTATTGGACAGTGAGTCTTAATTTAGATAGTAAGTCCTATTTTGGCAGTGAGCCTTCTCTAGCAGTGAACCTTTGTAATTGGTTTTGATATTCTCTATATTGTGAGCTAATCCTCACTATGGTTTTTCCCTTATTGTTTATTCCACGTAAATATGGTGTTATTGCGTATGTGTTTTTCTTTTCAATTTCTCCCTTTGCACTTAATGAGTAATCATACTAGCAGAGTAAAGGATTTTTGATTGGTTTAATTTCTGGTGAAAGTTTTAATGGTTAAATTTTCTTACAACTAATTCACCCCCCTCCCAATTGTCTTGTTCAATAGTTTCCAAATGACATCCACGTAAATATGGTGTTATTGCATATGCGTGTTTCTTTTCAATTTCTCCCTTTGCACTTAATGAGTAATCATACTAGCAGAGTAAAGGATTTGTGATTGGTTTAATTTCTGGTGAAAGTTTTAATGGTTAATTTTTTTTACAACTAATTCACCCCCCTCTCAGTTGTCTTGTTCAATAGTTTCCAAATGACATAGGCACATTTAGACAAAAACATATGAAAGAAGTAAAGCTACATGAATATGTTCTCCATATTCTAAGGTACCATGATAATAGATTTGGTCACCATCTATGATTTTAGTACTTCATACTGAACATACTTATGCATCATAAAATCCAAGAAACAACATTTTTTTTTTCCATAGAAAATTGGATGATTCTTTCCCAACAACAGTTTATGACCTTCACCAAAGATTAAATGACCTACCTGACGACAAGTTTGTTGATTAAATCATGCATTTTTCTTGATCGATTCATGATACACACCCATTCTGGAACAAGCACAGAGGGGAGATTTTTGACATGGTAATTCAAATTGGTTGCCACACATTATTCTTCACCCTCAATGTGATAGATAAAAAATGGATATACTTTTATAGCATCATGCCATCCAACACACCTACAAATCCTTTCCTAGCTTCTAGGTGGAGGTTACAAAACTTAGTTAAGAATCCATACCTTACTGCATTGTACATGCACCACAGATTTACTACATTTCAAGAAGAGGTCTTGGAAAAACTTATTGGTGTAACTGACTACTGGAATAGGTATATAAGTTGTACAAAAAAAATCTTACATCAAAATATTACTTTTATTACTTGCTAAATATTTCCTTCCCCAAGTATGAATGAAAACATAGAGGCTTTGCACATATCCACTGTTTCCTCTAGCTCCAAAAAAACATAACATTGGAAAATTACAATAGAAAAACCTCCAATCAGTATAAAATACACTTGAATACATTGATATATATTTCTTTGCATGGAACCCATGAACACTTGAATCGAGAAACAAACTATTTCATTGATCTATTCTTGATGACCCTTGTTTGATAGACAGGACAATGATTATGGCAAACAATCCTTATATCGACTATATTGATCTATTCAATCATGTTGAATGACACACTGAGTTCACCTTGCAAACATACCTTAGGAGGAAATGAACATCTCTTCTATGTTGTTATAGAGCCCCCTGACTCATCCAAGATAAATCAAGCCTTCCAGCTATTGAAAATGGCCAAACTAAATACACTCCTATTTGCAATGATGATTTCCTAAATCTACACAACCCATTTATCCTCCTTATCTTGTGGGATAATATATATTTCAAAAAAAAAAAAATTAATATAAACAGTGCTCAAATATATTGTAAAATATGTAGAAAAGGTTGGACACAAATCTAAAACATACCATTCCATGATATCTTGCATTTCAACCAATTTTGAACTAGATAAGCTTACCCCTGTTGCTTTTCAAAAAATTCTTATTGAGAGCCTTGTGTATTGTGTTATTGGTTCCCAAGAGAGTTTCCATCTCTTATGAAAACTACCACTCTCCCTATCTAGAAAGCCATTTTTTTCGTTAAATGTAAGACTAAAATTTTTTAGCATGTTTCAATCTCATTGACATCCACCACAACATCCCCAACCTACATTGATGCTTACATGGCATGACCAATACATCTAGAGACAATGCCACTAATTGAAGTGACTCAGAAATGGACCTTAAAAGCATCTTGAAAGTACAAACAATGGAAAGAGTACACCAACCAAGCCATTGTTTGAGTCTCCCCGCGATTTGCAACCATCCCTACAAAAGAGGGAAAATATTTTGAAACATTCTGTTAGAGTGAAATCCTATTGTACAAGCCATTTCATAACATTCATAATGATTTTGGTTGAATAGAACAATATATTATAAGATAGTAGGAGAGATTCGTAGGTGAATACCATCCATGGCATGTGCTACGCACACCATCACAACAAGATCAGGAACCTGATGATGACACTCTTTCCAATGATGAAGATGAAATGCAAGAAAATATTTGTGATGAATGGAAAGTCTTCTTGGGTCTATAATTATTCCTTCCTATATATCTAGATCAACTTGACATGCTTGGTCAATGTGTCATTGACCTAAACCATGACTAGGGACAACCCCGCTTTAGTCCACTTCAACAAAGCATAGCTACTACTTTCATATAATATAATTTCCCAACATTTCAGGTCCACCATCTTTGTAATAAAATAAACCAAAACAACCTATCTATTTAGCAAGGAAAAGCATTCAATTTAGTTATGACACATCTTTCTACAACTACTTTGCAACCAACACTAAAGTTAATTGTACAAGGAACTGAAGGAATCAAAAAGTCACACCTAGTAACAAATATAAAGTTTGTGCTCATGATAGAAGCCCCACCTAGGAAATGACCATTACTACTTCTTTCATCCATAGGTGTTGCAACTTTCAATATTGAAGCATCAACAATACATTTCACCCTTCAAATACCAATCAAAGAAATGGCCCCCTATAGGGATAAACAATTGGGACCTTCCAAGAAATCATGCAATTCATTTGATGCATTTTGATAGATGAAATGATCTTCATTGGCCCTAAGTTGCTAGAATGAATTGACATGAGGTTACATGAAGCATTTCCTACACATAACCACATGGCTGATCCCACAAAGATGGCTTACAATTTCTGGGAGATTCTATTTTTTGTTGAAATCACATATTTTTAGAAAATATAATGATTTAATCCTTAAAAAGTTCCATTTAAAGCAATCCAATTTTAGAGTATTTGATCAAACTACCTTAGATCAAACCCCCTTGGATAGAACCTCGCTAGTTTTAAACCATACCTATAACGGAGTCTCCTTTACACCTATCAAAATGTTGGAAACACAAGGGTGAACAACTAAGATGGGAGGGGTGAATCAATTGTCACCAAATCTCAAACTTATTCAACGTATTTACCTTATTCTTAGATCTGAACATTAATCATGAAAGCATAAATGAACAACACATCAAAATCACACATAACACAAAGATTTTTACATGGAAACCCTGTTAGGGGGAAAAACACAGTGGAGGTTAGTCCACAAGATTATACCATATTAAAAGTATAAGAGAATATAAATGGGGAATGCACATGCATTCAGGCACACTACCTAGAGCTCACTGCTCAAATACAAAATAGGCTTACTACCAAAAGGAAGACACATTGTCTTACAAAAAGGTTTTGATTAAATACATTAGACTTTGAACTAAGAAAATAACATATGCTAATGCCTGGTTACAGTTTTGGTTAAGCACATGAACCCTTCTTCACTTTTTTCTCTACCTTTAAATGATCTAAACTTTATTCACACATAAGACTCTTACACTTCACACACACACACACATTCAAGCCTTCAAATGATAAAACAGTCACTCTTATATATTTGTAACAAGAAATTACATATGTGTCATGTAGAAAAAAGGACCCTTTGCTTGACATGAAATTAATTAGACTTAATAAGGCCTTAATCTAGTGTTGTGAGGAATTTTATGTGTCCACACTAGGTGTTGGACCCTTCCAAATAAAATAACATGTTTTTAACGACATCTTGTAAAGGTGTTGTAAAGTGTTGTAAGATACTTTCACACTTTTCTAGACTTAATTAACCTATTTCTCCCTAATTCAACATTATAAAATGTGTTCAATAACATTATTACATCAGTCTAGAAGGTTCTTAATGTAAACTTAATGATAAGCTAGTGTTGTAAAGTATATTTAATCACACTTCCACATTGAATTATGTGTCCCAAGCCCTATTTAACATTTACATCATCACTAACAGATCTCAATTAACCCATATTGTGCATCCTGAGGCTTTAATTGATCAAATACCTGACAAGATGGCATTTTAAACCTTATTTCCTAATTCCTTGGCTTCTTAGGTGTCAGAATGGCCCCTGTGGGACCCATTCGCCATGCATGGAAAATGAATCCCATCTAGGTGGGACCCATTCACCATGCATGGTGAATCAGTCCAATCCAGGTGGGACCCATTCTCCATGTGTGGCAAATGAGTCCTATTTGGCCCCCATTTTGACCTTTGAGTAGGAAAAAGTGAAATTTAAAGTTTATTTTCACTACATGTCAGCTTGTGATGAGCTATTATTGGGTATTAAGGCACAATTGTCTATAAATAAGTGTTTTCATCATCATTTTACACATATTCTCTCATTATTACATCTTTCATCTTTAATCCATCATCTATCTTATCCTCCAAGTCAAGAAAGTTAGGGTTTCTTCATTAGAAGTCATCAAGTTAGCTTTCTAAAGCATTCAAGGGCTGAATCTTCATGTATTGCTGTAGAATTTCAAGATAAATCATCATGGCAAGGTAATCAATTACATTTTTCAAATTTCATTACTTCCTTTCATCATTTTGGTTTAATTACCTAAACAGGGTTTGACCAAGGCAAAGCCCCATGCCCTAACATTCAACATATATCTCTTTTGTCTTGTTTGTTTGCAAATTTAGGACTCTTAGAAGCTTAGGAATCATTGAATATTGTATTTCAAATTAATTCAAGTCATCCCTTCATCATTCAAGTCAAAGAATCAACAAAAAGTCATTTTCAGACCAGAATCTGATAGTTTCCGAAGTGGACACCTGTAGAAGACAAAAGTGCAGATCTAGACCTACATAATCAAGTCTTGACTTTGTAGATTCTTGTAGGAGGAATGATTCACCATGCATAGTTAATTAGTCCCACCTATAGGCCTAAAAACTGGTTTTTTTCAAAATTCAACTCTCAGCATTCATAAACCTATTTTTGGAAGTTTTCAACAGGAGGACTAATTCGCCATACATGGTGGATCATTCCCAGTGAGAATATTTGGTGTCTCTTGCAAGCTTTTATAATCTCATTCTAGCCTCTTCTAGCTTCCAGGTTCATATCTTCTACTGGGTTGTTTTATGTTTCAGTTTATTTGCATTCCTAGTCAATTTATTTGAATACACATTGTATTTTCCAACATCTTGCATTAGAGTAGTTTTCATTTGTAACACATCTACACACACTTCACATTCATTTCTTGTCCTCTCATACATTAATCTTGAGTGAAACAATAATGCATTTTTTCCTAATTCTCTCTCATTCTAGGTGAAAAACCCTAGAAGGAGCTAAGAAGGATTTGGGTCCCAAAAATCTATGTTTCATTTTGGTGAACTTTCATTTCAAACACTTTCTTATCTGATTTTGGAGTCTTTCATAATAGATCTAGCTTTCATTAGGGTTTGCATGATTCATTTGCATGCTAGGTGTTAAATTTTTCTTTCATAAAAAGTGCATAATAGGTTGCATTGTTGCATCTTTAATCATTGCAAAGTTCTAAAATTTTGCATCCTTAACTTAGTTCTACATATTAGCATTATGAAAACATTAAAATCATACAAAAAATTATGAAAATTTTGAAAAGATTCCATACCGGGACTCATTCACCACCTTGGGTAAATCAGTCCCTTCTGACCCTTGTAACAACATTGTCCTAAACTTAGAAATTTGTTTCTAGGCTTCTGTTTGGTACCTTAACCTGTATATATCAGTTAGTTGCATTTTTGTAACATGCATTTTGTTAAATTTCTCTTCAATTAGCTCATTTCATGCATTGTTTAATTTAACTTTTGCATTCACAACATTTCATTTTTACGTTGTTGGTTTGTGTAAACAGAAAATTAGCTTAATTAAAAACTGAAAATTATATTTCCTTTTAATTCATTGCATTGTAATTTCTTTCCTTTTCATCATAGCATGTTTTCCTTCAAATGGTGTGGCTTTGATTTCGTTAATAGTGGATTGTATAAGTACAACATTCCCTCTTATGAGTTCAATTTTGATTACCACAATGAGGACCTTAAGGCACATGATCAAACCATTGGTACAATCCTTAATCTTACATTACCCATTGGTGTGAATGGAGGTGTAGACAATCATAACACACATACTTGTTCTTCTCCGAATACCTCTCCTATTAGTGATGAAGGTATCTTGGTGAAAGAAGTTACAAGTCTTGAGGGTCTTGATTGTCCCTTTCCTTATTCCCCTTTGGATGATGTTAGCACACAAGAACATAAAAGCATAGAAACCCTTTCTCCTCCCTTCCCTAATACTCCTCCCATTTGGGAAGATCTATTTGAAAATCATAATGGTCATTCTCTTGATGCCTCTCCTACTTGTGATGAAGCTAATCTACAAATTTCAACCTTAGATGAACATCTTACAAGCTCTCTTAGTATGGTAAACAATATGGAACAAGAGAATGAGACTTTAGAAACAACAAACAATCCAATAGAATCTTCCCCTAATCCCCCCACTATCAATTATCCAACACATTCAACCATTAATAACCCCCTTAGTGGGGATGAAGTTATTTTGGATGAACCAAACCTTAATTATCATGAAGATATGGTTTGTTGTTCTCCTAAGAAATCTCCTTCTAGGGAGGATATTATGACCCAAGACGAAGATAATATCCTCTTCAAAGATAATGAAAAATTTCACTTGTTACGGGATGTTAACAATATTCAACCTCACCACACCCTTTACCCACCTTCACATCCACTTCATCCTTCCAATAAACCTAAACTCATCCTTTACCCACCATCACATCCCCTTCATCCCTCTAATGCTACTTTATCACAATAATCTAGCAATGATATTGTTGCTCATACATATAACACTCGAAATAATCTGCAAATGCCACAACCAAACCCGCCCTATTTACCTTTGCCCAATCTACCTAGTGCTCCTCGTTACCTCTCATACACAAAGGAGTATGACCTTATTGGACAATTAAAGAATACTCCTACCAAAATTTCCCTTTGGTATTTACTTCAAACTTCACCAACTTACAACACCATTCTTCAAACTGCTTTAAAACAACTCACAATTCCTCTTGGAACCACTCTGAAAGATGTGGCAGCTCTTGTTCAAAAAAATAGTCTCGATATTAATTTTTGTCAACAGGAGCTCCGTCCTTTGGAGTTACAAAAATAGCATGATTCCTTTATGGTCATTGCTCAATTCCATCACACAAGTATCAAACACACTCTCATAGATAATGGTTCTTCCATTAATGTGTGTAGTGTGAATCTCCTTGATCAATTAAAAGTTGATAGGTCACAAATAATACCTGATTCCACACCTATTCGAGGATTTGATAATTCAACAAAGCAACCACTCGGTGTCATCACTTTTCCTATTACGATTGGGATGGTTACTTTGCAAACTCCTATTCATGTCATGCCTTATGATCTTTTGTACAATCTTATTTTAGGTAGATAATGGATTCGTGAGATGAATGCAGTGCCTTCAACCCTTCATTGTATAATGAAATATGTCTACAAGAATAACATTTATCAAATTGAAGCAAATCTCGAGCCTAAAATTTTCTTTCACCTTGAAAACGGAACTACAAGTCCTCTGAAAACATTAATTCGAACATCCAACATAGAAATTGAACACAACAATGAGGAATTTCCATCTAAATTCTTTGGTGATGATTGGGGATCCTTAGCATTCACACCTTAATTTATGGGTGAATACATATTCACACAAAAGAAAGATGAGACACAAGAACAACCAACCATCATGTCAACACAAAATTCGGATAACCTTTTGAAAGCATCCACCTCAACCACTTTAGACAAGGCCACAAACTCCACAATACCCCTTGAAAAACACAAACACAAACAACTGCCTGATTCCAAAGCAATGAAGAAGCTTTATGGAAAAGGTTATGAACTCATTAAACAACAAGGATATAGTGGAAAATGATGTAGTGCTCGAGAAAAAGGTATCTACAACCCTATAGAGCTTAATTCACAACAAACGACTCATGGTCTTGGCTATTATCATATGGTCGAGATTGCCAGGCACTCACTCAACATCCACAACCCCATACAACACACACCTACAACTACACCTTCACTTCAAGTTAATGTCATCTCGTAAAATGTTCATGATTTGAATTCGTTAGATTTTATACCTTCCTATAATAATGGGAAGCATAAAATCTTGTAATCTAGAGACACTTGTGAAAGTATGACATATACTACTAAGCAAGATGTATCTTTGACAACAACCAAAATACCACCTTCTCCTCTTGATTAAGAGGGTATCTTGTTGAGACTCCTCCAAGATCACTTGATCATCATCCCTCCCCAAACTCAAAAGAAATGCTCTTACAAGACTTCATTATGTGCATATCATAGAGTTCATGGTCACACCACTAATGAATTCCATGCTTTGAGTTGTAAAATACAACATTTTCAGGAGTTTGGTATACTTCCCTCTATGGGGGCATCTAATTCCTCTAATTGCTCTTGATTTTCACTCTAGCATACATGTCATTAATTGTTCTGGTTCACATTTGTCCTGCACTAAGTGGGGGAAATGGATTCGTTAGCCTTGTCTTCATATGTCACTTGTTGTTGTCTCTTTTCACTAATCATTAACCTTTCATGGACGTATAAGAGACATCTTGAGATGTGGATGACATGTCTTAAGATTGACTCACTTGTTACATACTCTCTTTCTTCATGACGTAGCTTAACGGAAACACATGACTTGGCATAAGGATTTCTGAGTTAGCTCTCATGTCTTCTTATTCTCTTCTACTTAAAAGCAATTTTTCACAGTACGAGTGCTTGCAACTGCTTTAAATTGGGGGAATACATCAACACTCATGTTCCACTGTGTGATTTCTTTCTTCTTGTAATGTGTTCTTTCTTGGTGGAGTCAGTGGGCTTGATTCCCTCCAATAGTGTGATACTTCTTTTGATTTATCCTCTCTTGGAGACATTAAGCACAATGTCCCCTAAGATGAGACCTTGCACGAACAAAAAAAATTGCTTTGAACAATCCTTACACTATCTTCCATTAACAATGTCTATGAGTGTCTTTCATACGATGTTTTTCTTACCTCATGGAGCTCAAAAATCATTTTCCTTTGTGGTCCCTGGTTAAAGTTATCAGCAGGTATAAATTTAATATGGTTAAGTAGGAAGCCCACCTAGCGACATGACTTTTCCCCATAGCCACCTTTGTGTTTTGTGAGTGCATACCAACTAGCATATGTATCTTACCTTTTTGGGATTTCTCACCCCATGGAGAACTAGTTCTATGGCCCTAGAGTGAGTATACAGTTTGGTATTTCTCACCCGACGGACAACCAAGAAGTTTCATCGACCTAGAGTGAGTACATATTTTCCACCTTTTCTTTATTTTTATCTCGACATTGCATGATTTTGTATCTTGGGGACTTGACGTACATGTGGATCTCTCTTGAATAGCTACTTTAGTGTTTTTTGAAATAGGTTCATCCTCTCACTAAAGTGGGGGCTAAATGTGCCATAGAGAAAAGGACCCTTTTCTTGAAATGAGATTAATTTTAATAAGGCCTTAATCTAGTGTTGTGAGGCATTTTATGTGTCCACACTAGGTCTTGGACCCTTGCTAATAAAATAACATGTTTTTAACATCTTGTAAAGGTATTGCAAAGTGTTGTAAGATGCTTTCACACTTTTCTAGACTTAATTAACCTATTTCTCCCTAATTCAACATTATAAAATTTGTTCAATAACATTATTACATCAATCTATAAGGTTCTTAATGTAAAATTAATGATAAGCTAGTGTTGTAATATGTCATGCACATTCACATTGGTTTTTGTGCCTTTCTAGGCTATGTGGACCTAATTTTAGTGTTGTAAAGTGTATTTAATCACACTTTCACATTGAATTATGTGTCCCAAACCCTCTTTAACATTTACATCATCACTAATAGGTCTCAATTAACCCATATTATACATCTTGAGGCTTTAATTGATCAAATACACAAGAAGATGGCATTTTAGACCTTATTTCCTAATTCCTTGGCTTCTTAAGTGTTAGAATGGCCCCTGTGGGACCCATTCACCATGCATGGTGAATCGGTCCCATCCAGGTGGGACCCATTCACCATGTGTGGCGAATGAGTCCTATTTGGCCCCCATTTTGACCTTTGAGAGGGAAAAAGTGAAATCTAAAGTTTATTTTCACTACATGTCAGCCTGTGATGAGGTATTATCAGGTGCTAAGGCACAATTGTCTATAAATAAGTGTTTTTATCCTCATTTTACACATCTTATCTCATTATTACATCTTTCATCTTTAATCCATCATCTATCTTATCCTCCAAGTCAAGCAAGTTAGTGTTTCTTCATTAGAAGTCATGAAGTTAGCTTTCTAAAGCATTCAAGGGTTGAATCTTCATGTATTGTTGTAGAATTTCAAGATAAATCATCATGGCAAGGTAATCAATTACATTTTGCATATTTCATTAATTCCTTTCATCATTTTTGTTTAATTGCCTAAATGAGGTTTGACCAAGGCAAGCCCCCATGCCCTAACATTTAACATATATATTTTTTGTCCTGTTTGTTTGCAGATTTAGGACTCTTGGAAGCTTAGGAATAATTGAAGATTGTATTTCAAATTCATTCAAGTCAAAGAATCAACAAAAAGTCATTTTCAAACCTGAATCCAATAGTTTTCGAAATGGACACCTTTAGAAGACAGAAGTTCAAATCTAGACCTACAAAATCAAGTCCTGACTTTGCAGATTCTGATGGGAGGACTGATTTTCCATGCATAGCGAATTAGTCCCACCTATAGGCCTAAAAATTGATTTTCTCATAATTCAACTCTCAACATTCAAAAACCTGTTTCTAGAAGTTTTCACTAAAAGTAGGACTAATTCGCCATACATGGCGAATCAGTCTGAGTGAGCATCTTTTATGTCTCTTGCAAGCTTTCAGAATCTCATTCTAGCCTCTTCTAGCTTCTAGGTTCATATCTTCAACTGGGTTGTTTTCTGTTTCAGTTTATTTACATTCCTAATTAATTTGTTTGAATACACATTGTGTTTTCTAGCACCTTACAATAGAGTAGTTTGCATTTGTAACACATATACACACACTTCACATTCATTTCTTTTCCTCTCATACATTAATCTTGAGTGAAACAATAGTGAATTTTGGCCTAATTCTCTCTCTTAAGTGAAAAACCCTAGAAGGAGCTAAGAAGGATTTGGGTGCCAAAATCTATGTTTCAACATCACTATAAGTCAGCTCCGAAGAAATAATAAAATAAATATAAATAGTCATCCCAAATCAATAAAAATTATTCATGTGAATCAACCAAGGTCGACCACAACATAGTCAAGACCAAAAATAATGTCCTCAAACATAAACCACTTCAATTAATTACTCCTCAAAGATCCACAAAACACTTCAACACCTTGTCAGCCAAGAACATGAAAAACATGAACACACAAGAGAAAATATTGATTCACGAACACAACAATCAATGCGGACATGCAACACAGATAGAGGATGAACTAGAAACATCCACAAGCATCATGAAACATCATAAAAGCATCTGTAGCAACTGAAGTTACTAGAATCACATGATCTTCATTCAGGAACACAAATTGAAGTAACATAAAAACTATCAAAATACAAATCTTCATAACTCAATCAAATCTTCATGCGGATCTCTAAAACTTGACATGGGTAAATTAGATATACTCAAGAAGAAACCCTTTATTCCACAACCTTAGAAAAGAAACGAACTAAACACACCGACATAAATAATTTCACTTCACCTCTGACAACCTGTAGCACTTCTTATTACAATTTTCTCAATATCCTCAACATATACAACTTCTAATGCAACAATTCTAATAGTGTTGACATCAATGGCAACCAAATATCAAAAACACAACACAACATCCAACAATCTCCCTCTTTGGAATTTATGGCAACACATGATGTGAAAAATACCATCAACACAACTACACTTGTTCCTCCTTAGGTTTTGACTCTTGTTTCCTCAACTCTTCTCCCACATGACTCTTCTCCCCCTTTAACATCAATTAAAAAGATCTATTTTCTCTACACAAGCTCTGAACCACATATTTGAACACCTAAACATCTAACTACTCACCCTGAGTAGCAGGAACCACAACATCAGTCTAAATCAAAATATGATCATGAAATGCATGGATTGATGCAAATCAATGCATCCTCAGTTCTAATTAGGAGTGGTAATCACCCCTAACTTCCCTTTGAGATACTCAAAATTATCCTTAGGCAACGAATTGGTAAATATATATGCAATATGCTTCTTAGTAGGAACATACTCCAATTTGACTTCATTTTCACTTACTTTCTCTCTCAAAAAGTGAAACTTGATAGATATATGCTTGGTATTGGAATGCAACACCGGATTCTTAGAAATGTTAATAGCACTTGAGTTATCAGAAAATATAGCAGTAGGCTCATCATACATAACTTTGATATCCTTCAACATCTATTTCTTCCATAGTACTTGAGTACAATTATTAGCAGCAGCAATGTATTCTGCCTCTATAGTAGATAAAGAAATAGCATTCTAATTTTTTCTTAACCATGAGATCAACTTCTTTCCCAAGAAAAATGCTCCACCACTAGTACTTTTCCTATCATTCACATCTCCTTCCCAATCAGCATCAGTAAAGGAACTCAAAGTAATATCATCATCTTTAGGATACCATAAACCAAAATCAATTGTCCCCTTCAAGTATCTAAAAATCCTCTTCACAATAGTCACATGAGATTCTTTAGGATCAACTTGAAATATAGCAACAATACATACAACATTCATGATATCAAGCCTAGTTTGAGTCAAATAAAGCAATCCTCCAATCATTGATCTATATCCAATCAAATTCTCCTTCATAGAATCATCATTAGTTGCCAACTTGCATCCAGTCACCATAGGTGTACCGATTGGCTTTGAATCTTCCATACCAAATTTCTTCAGCAATTCTTTCACATACTTGGACTAAGATATAAAGATTCCTTTATCTAACTGAATAATTTGCAATCCCAAGAAGAATTTCATCTCTCCAATCATTGACATCTCAAACTCATTTTGCATCTCATTAGCAAACTTCATACACAAGCTATCATCTCCTCCAAATATGATATCATCAACAAAAACTTCCACAATCAAATCTTTATCATCATTCTTGAAATACAGATTACTATTAGTAGTACCTTTATTAAATCCAAGCTTCACCAAGTACTTATCTAATCTAGCATACGATGCTCTAGGGGCTTGTTTGATTCCATACAATGCTTTCTTCAATCGGAAAACCATATCTCCCTAATCAGTCAACTAGAATCCATCATGTTGTTCAACATACACTTCTTCCAATTCACCATTTAGAAAAGCATACTTGACATCCATTTGATAAACTTTGTAGTCTTTGTAAGCAGCATAAGCAAGAAACAATCTCACAACTTCAATTCTAGCAATAGGGGAAAAGGTTTCTTCAAAATCAATACCTTCCATCTGTGAATATCCCTTACATACCAGTCTTGCTTTGTTTCTAACCACTTCACCTTGCTCATTCAGTTTGTTTCTAAAGACCCATGATTTAGTTCCAATTACATTCTTATCCTTAGGTTTGGGAACAAGAATCCATGTATCATTCTTCTTAAATTGTTGTAGTTCCTCTTTCATTGCTTCAACCCAATGTTCATCTTTGCATGCTTCATTCACATTTTTAGGCTTAGTCTTTCAAATCAAACAGTATTCTTCTACAATCTTTTTCATAGTCTGGACACCTTTGTTCTTATCACCAATAATTTGATCTTCTAAATGATTCAACCTTACATACCTCAGAGTCTTCTTAGAATGTTCTTCAATCTCAAGCTCTTATGATCTCTCTTATGCTCTTCTACCAATTTCTCCTTCCTCTTAATCTTCTTGATTGACTAGAATGATTTGGACTTGACTTGAGTTGTGACCTTTCTTTGTACTATCATTTTGATCATAAGAATCATATTCACATGTTCTAGATATTGAAGTTATGTCTTCATCAACCTTAACATTTGCACTTTCAATCATTTTCTTCAATCTCTTATTGTAACACCAGTAGGACTTACTTTTAGAAGCATATCCTAGAAATATTCCTTCATCACTCATAGCATCAAACTTTCCTATATCTTCATCTCTTTTGATATAACACTTACTTCCAAAGATTTTGAAATATCTAAGAATAGGTTTTTGACTAGTCCATAGCTCAAAAGGAGTATTACCAATATTACCTTTGATTTGTACTCAGTTAAGTGTGTACACAACAGTGCTCACAGCTTCTCTCCAGTAGATATGAGGTGCATTTCCTTCCAACATCATGGTTCTAGCGACATCTAGAACTGTTATGTTCTTCCTTTCCACAATTCCATTTTGTTCAGGGGTCGCGGTGTAGATAATTGTCTCTTTATTTCATGTTCTTCACAAAAATAATTAAACTCACCAGAAGTGAATTCACCACCTCTATCCAATCTCATACATTTAATCTTCAAGCCTATCTCTATCTCAACCATAGCCTTAAAGATATTGAACTTTTCTAGAGCTTCAGATTTGTCCCTTAAGAAAGTAACCCACATCATCCTTGAATAGTCATCAATAAGCAACATGAAGCACATGTATCCTTGTAAACTTCTAATTCTAGCAGGACCACACAAATTAGTATGCACAAGATCCAACAATCCATTTGAATTTTTCTATTTACTTTGGAATGAAATTCTTGTTTGATTTCCTAAATAGCATTTTTTGTATATGGCATTAGTAGGTTTCATCAGCTTAGGAAGATCTCTCACAGCCTTAGTGAAACTTATCTTGATAGTATTATCAAAGTTAACAAGACACATTCTCCTATGCCACAACCAGCTTTCATCAATTTGAGCAATCAAACAACTTTTACTAGTAGCACTCAGGTGGAAAATATTACCTTTTTTTTTTGTACCTGATGCAATCACATTTCTAGAATTTTCCAATATTTTGCACTTACCATCCATGAACTGAAGATTGTATCCTTTATCAACCATCTATCCAACACTTAAAAGATTATGCTTCAAACCTTCAACATACGAGACATCATTAGTATTATGCTTACCATCAAGAGAATTGCATCATCTTCCACCGATCACATGAGTTGTATTATCACCAAATCTCAGAACACCACCATCATACTTTTCCAAATTCAAAAACTTACTTTTATCTCCTGTCATATGATGAGAACAACCACTATCAATTACCCATTAATCTTTCCCTTCAACTCGAGTAGCTAGGGCTTTCTCCACATTTGTACAACTAACAGATTCAGTAGACACCAAATTATTTTCCTTAATAGCAATAAACATGAATTCATCTTCACTTCCATTTCCTTTGTCAAATTCATCATCTGTCACACCTTCATCAGTAGCATAGTAACACTTCTTTTAGAATTTAGGCTTGTTAAATCTTAGATTGGAAACTCTCTTAGGACACCTTGATGCAAAATGACCTATCTTATTGCAAGAGAAACATTTAATAGGTAGCTTTGTTGTATACTTAACTTGTCATTTGGCTTCTCTTTTCACAATCAATGCTTCAAGACCTTCAAGCTCTCTTTCTTCTTCATCAAGTTGTCTCATTTCATCCTCATACTTGAATTTCTTTCTAGAAAAACTTTGACTTGGATCATATCTCTGTCTATCTCTTCCAAAAGTAGTGGCCTTGAATGCAGATTCAACCTTAGGAAATGCACCACCAAATTCACTCAACTCAAAAGCAGTAACCTTACCAATCAACATATCTTTGGTAACATTAGTTATAGTCTGGAGCTCTTGAATAGCACTAGCCTTGACTTTCTAAGAATTGGGCAAGGATTTAAGCACTTTAGCAACAATCTCTAATTCGTCCATCTATCCACCAACACATCTGATAACACACACAAGTTAATTCACTCTTTGCATGAAAGTAGTAACATTTTCATCATCACCCATTTTCAACTTTTCATATTTCCCTTTCAGACTTTGTAACTTAGCAATATTCACATTAGCATCACCTTCATACAAGGTTTCCAACTTTTTCCAAATCTCATAAGTAGTCTTCAAATCCATCACATTTGTCATCTTAGTATCAATCAAAGCACTTAACAATGCCTCTTTAGCCCTGATATTATACTCAGCATCCCAGATCCCAGTAGAAGTAGTAGGACCATTCTATGGAATAACATATATATTTTTTGTAATGCTCTAGTAGGTTTCGCCAATGCATCTCAGATGGCACTCCATTCGAGTCTTCCATAATGAATAATTTTTTCCATCAAATCTAGAACTATCCTTCTTATAAGTTTCCATCCCAGATCACCTCAAGTTGTTAAACTTCTTCCAAGGAACCAAAAGCTTTGATACCAGTTGTTGGCAACACAAAGGTGGAAAAATGAGAGGGGGGGTGAATTAGTAGTCACCAAATCTCAAACTTATTCAACTTATTTACCTTATTCTCAGATCTGAACATTAATCATGAAAGCATAAATGAACAACACATCAAAATCACACATAACACCAAGGTTTTTACATGGAAACCCTGTTAGAGAAAAAACCACGGTGGAGGTCAGTCCACAAGATTATACCATGTTAAAAGTATAAGAAAATATAAATGGGGAATGCACATGCATTCAAGCACAATACCTAGATCTCACTGCTCAAATACAAAATAGGCTTACTACCCAAAGGAAGACACATTGTCTTACAGAAAGGTTTTGATTAAATCCATCAGACTTTGAACTAAGAAAATAGCATCTGCTAATGCCTGGTTATAGTTTCAATTAAGCGCATGAACACTTCTTCACTCTTTTTCACTCTTCTTCACTTTTTCTCTACCTTTGAATTTGCACATAAGGGTATGTGCAGAATCATGATAGGCCAAAAAGTGGCGATATGATGGGTATGTGTAGGGTATGTGGCTAACGACTTTCTTTTTACCCAAAATTGATGAAATGAAAAGGGTTTCTAAAGGAGATTCTCAACTTTCCACAAATATAAATTATGTTTTACTTTGAGTTTAATAAATAATTATTATGCATTTTCTATTTGAATTAGCCTAAAGTCCCGATTTATAAGCTAATTGAAAAAAATCTATAGATTTCAAATGGTATCACATTTTTTGAATCTGAAACATGTGTCACATTCTATGCTTCACATACTATAGGATTAAAAAAAAAATTTTATGAAGTTTTGACCAAGTTAAGGTGGTCAAACATACGAGTTTTTATATTTTTTTTTAAAGTTGTAATAAAAATTCATAATTAATTATTTACTTGGAAAAAAATACAAAAAATATGCATCACATGGGACATGAGTCATCTACTTATATCTAAAATCTTATAAAAATATATTATCATTTTATTGTGGTTAGGGAGGTTAAACAGACACCTACTTCATATTTTTTCCTTGAAATTTAAGTACTACTGCATTGAAATTTCAAATTTTCACCAAATAGACTTTTTTGAAATAAACTAGTAGTTTAGAAACTACATTCAATTTTCTACAAATTCTATTCTTACATATTTTTGAAATAATATAGATAACTTATTCAAAATTTTATGTCAAGTTGCCTAATTCTGATTTTTCTAAATTTTTCGCCACTTAAGGGCCTATTTTTTCCATGATGATCCTGGACATACCCATAAGACTCTTACACTTCACACACACACACACACACATTCATTCCTTCAAATGGTAAAACAATCGCTCTTATATATCCACAACAAGAAATTACATCACTCTAAGTCGGCTCCAAAGAAATAATAAAATGAATATAAACAGATGGCCCAAATCAATAAAGATTATTCATGCGAATCAACCAAGGTCAGCCACAACATAGTGAAGACCGAAAATAATGTCCTCAAACATGAACCACTTCAATTAATTACTCCTCAAAGATCCACAACATGTTTCAACACCTTGTCAACCAAGAACATAAAAAACATGAACACGTAAGAGACAAACTCGGATCACGAGCACAACGATCAATGTGGATATGCAACACAAATAGAGAATGAACTAGAAACATCCACAAGCATCATGAAATTAACATCAAAGAAACATTTGTAGCAATTGAACTTACTGGAATCACATGATCTTCATTTAGGAACACAAACTGAAGTAATAGAAAAATTGTCAAAATACAAATCTTCATAACTTGATCAAATCTTCACATGTATCTCTAAAACTTGATGTAGGTAAACTAGATATACTCAACAAGAAACCCTTTAGTCCACAACATTAGAAAAACAATGAACTTAACACACTGACATAAAGAACTCCAGTTCACCTCTGACAACCTGTAGCAGTTCTTATTACAATTTTTTCAATATCCTCAACATATACAACTTCTAATGCAACAATGCTAATAGTGTTGGCATCAATGACAACGACATATCAACAACACAGCACAACATCTAACACAAAATACTAATAAAAAACCACTTTTGATTTACCTTTTGGGGGGTTAAATGAATTCATGTAAAATTTATTTTTTGTAAGTATGTAGTCCTTATTATAAGCTTCTCAAAAGTATAATTTTAAATAATTTTAATTTTTTGATTATATTTATTTTTTATTTCTTGTGAATGTAAGTTTTTCACTGAAAATCAAGCTCTATGTTCTGGACATTTGGAAAAATAGAAGATTATCAAAAAAAATTGAAAAATATGAGGGCACCAGATATTGAAGTCCTTGATCCAACAAAAAAATTGAATTTTGATACATACAAAAAAATTTGTGTTATGCAGTCCACCTATTTCTAAATTGTAATTGGTTTGACTTCAAAACTTGATTAAGGAAAAAATATTCAATAAAACACTATGAAACCAATTGGAAGCACTAGATATCATAGTTACAAATCTAAATTCGAAAAAAATAGAATTTTATCCTTCATGGAAAAAAAGTTGTGTTATACGGTGAGTATCACTCCTTAAAAATGGTATTTACTGAAAAACTAGTTTTCAAAGGAGATGGAAAAAGAAGTGTAATATGATTGAAAAAAAATTGAAAAAAATATATTTAAAATCTACAGAAAAAGTCATAAATCACTAGTTTGCATCATCTTCAAATTCCTCACGATTTAGCCGCTATAGGTGCTTGAAAGTGAAGTTTTAGTTAGAAAAAAATAGTTCAGTGTCTAGTTTGGCCAAAAATTATAAACTAGTATTGTGAGATCACCCACATCCAATTTGGTAGGTGCTCAATCATGCTCTTCGATGACCTAGGCTAGCTACCATGAGTCAAATGCATCCAAATGTATGCTTTATCTTCATATGGGGGAACACTATGGCACAACATCACAATAGTTATTAACATTGTACAAATGTTTGTGACAAATAGGTGATGACCCTGCACAAATTACTTTCTATGAGATTCTCTCAAATTTATGAAGTGGACAACCTATAGTTGTAGATTTGAAAGTTCTAATGTCACATGATCAATTTCATCACTAACCTCTATAGATCAATATTTTTTTTAATCCTCCATATATTTGCTTACAACAAATGAAATGGTCACACTACATAATGAATGTATGTTGTTATCTTTGGTAATGTCAGTGGCACTATCCACTATAACAAAACTTAGGGGGTCAACAAGCTCAAATCCAAATGAAGAATAACTTGAATCAAAGATACTCTTGTGTGCTAGCCAAGAAGTAATGTTATGTTCAAATTTGTGGGTAGAAACATGTCTTGTGAATGGTGCATGTAATGCCCAAAACCTAACACTCAAATGCAGTTAAGGACAAAACACAACTATCAAATTTCGCTTAAGAATGCTTGTATAACTCACAAAGCTGCTACCAAAGAAGGCACTTCAAGGAGGATTACAACAATTGAGAAAATATAACTATAATATCTTGCTAGATAACTAAATTGCTAAGACAATGAAGGATGGTGTTCAAAGGAGACTTGAAGGTTGCATCAATAAGATAGACTTGATTAGTGCCACCAACTCATCAATAGTCATAGACTTAGTTCAAGTTACAAGTTATGCAAATAGAATATATATAACAATAGTAACTCCAAGTGATAATAATAGGAGAACAAGCCTAGGGGCTAGACCTAATTCCTCGAGGGCTTGTCTCTGACGGCCTTGCCTATGTATATAATTCGCAGATGAATCGTAGTTGGATGATAGGAGCTTGAACCATTACAAGCTTTAAAGACAATAGGGTATGACCTCAAGGATTAATTTACATTTGAATTGACAATAATAATGCAACTCAATCTAATTCAACACTCTCACAAACAATTTGACAATAATTGAAACATATATTCACTCTACAACTTTTAGCTTGTTGATCACACCAAAATAGGCGATAATAAAATACACATAATTTTCACTCTATTTGATCAAATTTAAAAGTTTAATATGTTCTGGAAAGAGGAAATAACGAGGAATAAAACCCAAAAATTGTTTAGCATGAATCTCAAACATGTATGAGTAGTTTTTTCTGCAATTTAGGTCATTATGTTTTCACCTAGAGCAACAATTAACAACATAACAACAAAGAATCATACCCTATGGATTGGGATCTAAGTAAATATAATGTCATTGTATAATGATAATAAAATAATAACTATGAGGAAAGAAAGATAAATATATACCTTGAACATGCAATTTATCCACCAAACTATTGAGTAATTAAATGCATTCCTCACTAACAATTTAAAAATTACCAGATTTACAGATCTGTGATAGCAGCAAATTGAATTCAACAGTGCACCAAATAAAAGAATGATATCTCATTCTTCCTATTCTCATAAAAAGACTATAGGCTACCATAAAATACTCAAATTAGTATATACACACATACTTGTGTAAGTAATGAAATAATTTTGCAAACATAAACAAAACTGGATCCTTAGATCCACAACCTTTACTTTCTTTCAATAACCACAATAAAGAAAACAAAATATGCAGTCATACAAAATTCATTAGACAATGGTCACAGTAAATAAAATAAAATTGACATATCTTCAATTTATATTCTGTTTTTCCAGGCTGAAATTTCTAAAGAAAACTCATAATGAAATTTGTCACCACTCAAACATAGATCAGCAATCAATTAAACAAAAACAGGAATATACTTTCCTACCATATTTATATGTCTAAGCCAAAAGTATTTTAAATTGTAAGAATACAGTATTAGCAACTAGGAGATGAATATCATACTTGAAAAAGTTCAAGTATAGAGAAATGGGAATGTCTAGAGTACACGTAGGCATGCATCTGTTTGGTGGAATGTCTTAGATAAAAGTCATTTAAGAATTCCATTGACATTATAGGCTGCAGAAATTAGATTTAGATTATTTGTTGTGGCTTTTAGGAACTTTCAAGCAGGAATCAATAGCAGGGTAAATTTAAATCCCACAACCTTTTTGCAATGTTCAAGGTTGCACCAACGGAGCTTTTCAACTAACAAAATATATGTACATAAAGAAAAAACATAAGCATTGAGAGACATATAAACAGTTAAATAAAATGCAATGAATAGGAGAGTAGAAAAAGAAAATTAATATGCAGATACTAGGCGTGTAATAAGTTGCCTCAAGAAAGCATGGTCTCCACTCTTATAATAATATGAAGATAATAATGCACAAACTTGGCGAAACAGTCTTATATCTATTATCAACCACAAAATTACAATTCATAGAAAAATTGTGAAAATACTATAATATAATATATATGACTCATAAAATGGCAACTCTCAAGACTCACAGATTTCAATCAACAGAACAATCCATAAAATTTCCAAGCTAATCCAATACAACAAAATGAAAGCTAAAATAGGATAGCTAAAGATAAAATCCAATCATAATTTATTTATAGCCTCATTGGGCCCATCCCTCTCCATTAGAATTTTAAGTCAAAAACTAAAAATGCTCAGAATGCTTAAAAATTAACTGGATCATAATTTCTTTCAAAAACAGAGGAGATCTAATATATTCTAAATGCAATCCAATGCTAAAAAAATTTAAAGCTGACAACTTTTTGCACACCAGCCAAAAGTTGAAGGCAATTTTCTTAATGCTCAACTATCCTAGGATGAACAAATTGAATGATGACCAACCCAAAAAGCATGTGGTAAATTTTTATTGAGAATAAATAAAGTTTTTGGAAATAGAAATCGTTTGAACAAAGAGATTTCCCTACTCTAATTATTTCAAAATGAATATGTTTATTTTTTTCTCTTCTTTTCTTTTTCCTGTAGAGTAACACGAACCAGAAATTCCAAAAAGAAATTTCTCATAATATTTAAAATTATGCCAGTCATGATAAAAGTACAATTTCACGTGTCTGGTTTCTTAAACCTTTCTACTTTTCATGATTATCTAATGTGGAGTGCAGCAAGTTTCCAGCAGTCAAAACGAGATACATGGGAGACTGTAGAAACTACCTACAATTTTTTTTATTAAAATTGACCTTGAGAGAATTCTTTACAAGTAGAAAAATAGAGTTGTTTATTAATTTTGTTTAATTTACCAGCTAGTCGATAGTGGACCTAGCTCTCTTGAATTCAGATAGTACTAAGATGTCTTTACTGGTACAATATTCTGTTCTGAGCTGTAAAATTTGCTTTTATCTTAATTATAATATTAAAGACACTTGACTGCAAAGATTTACCTTAATCCGTTATAAACTATGCAGATTATTTTTTGTATACTTCTCTATTCTGATATTTATTCTCTATTTAGATATTTATTCTTAGAATTTCATAGCAAGATATATTTACTATCTTCTTAGAAGCTAATATATTTTGATTATACTGATTCTGTAATTAGACAACATGATCCCAACCGTTGAAAATCATTGGCAATATGTTGGAAAGTGTATAGCCAAATTCCATAACCTTTGGCAGCATCCTCGCCTATGCTAAAATATGAAAATCATTGGCAATATGTTGGCAGGTGTAAAGCCAAATTCCATAACCTTTGGCAGCATCCTCGCCTATGCTAAAATAGGCGCTTTGGGATAAGGCACGGACATCCATCAAAAAATAAAGGATAGAGGAAATTTATCAGATGTTGTAGCTGTAAGTGCCCTGCTAGACATGCATGCAAAATGCAAGAGCATAGGCAAAAGTTTTCATGATACTAACCCCTTTTTTTTTTCAAACATCTTTAACTGAAACATTTCAATATACATGTCTGAAGGAACATTAACTATTGACAGAATGCCTCCAAGAAATTTGACCTTAGCACTGCTATGGTTGTAGGTTATGCACAAGAAATGGATTTATTGCAAGGGATTAAGAAACTTTCAGCAAATGCAATCAACAGGTGTATAGCCAAAACAATTATCTTGTAACTAAGACTGATCAAGGAGGTATTAAAATGTGTGGAATTGTAATGCTAACTGACCTTATTTCCTTGATTAATTCCTCACAAACTTGATGATCCAGACTGAAAAGGATTCTTCCCATCCCTTTCCACACTAATTACGCAAGGATTTCCTTCCGCTTCTTTATGCAGAAGACAACCCTCGACAACTTGTTCCACGAAATGTTCGGTTGTAGCTTTTCCCAGATCAAACATTATAACTTCCAACTATATGTCTTCTTTTTCCATATTTTCGTTTCATTCCTCTCCATCAGTCTTCCCCCAAAAGAATACTAAAACATTAGAAAGAAAAATATGCATTTCTCTCAGAGGCCCCTGGCAAAAAAAAATGTCTATGATATGAAATAGCATCATCCCTTTGAAAACAACAAACTCGCTCCTTTCAACTACCACAAAGATAAAATCTCTAACACCAGATTGACAGTATCCAAAATAACTACTCAAATGTGTTTTAAATGCTTTGATGGATCCCCTACTTTTGTCAGGAGCACCATCTCTTAACTGTGCTCCACAGTAAATTACAAAGGGGTGCCATACTCCTCTCGTGGCATGGCAGGAAACCTCCTCTGATAACACTAATTACCATTTATGAAAGATCTTTCTAGATAAGTGGTTTTGGTTTATCGTTAGGTGCACTCTTCCCTCAACAAAACCATGGCTAAACTTATTATGTGTGAAACACATGATTACCTTTATTTCGTATTTAAGTGTTGTATAAACAAACATGCCTCTACCACATTAAATTAATTGATACATAATAAATACATAATATTTCTATGACATAAACTATTATGAAGTTGGTATGGTTGTTGAGTTAATGCAGCACCCTATTCAAGGAAAATCTAGCTTTACCCTCCTCACAATTCTTGCCTTAAATGACCCCTTCAACACCACCATCAATAGGTGGTTACAGGTTAGGAAGGAATATAATTAAACTATCAAGAAGTATGATAACTTTCATCAATACATCTATCTACCCTCTCCATCACCATGCTTCCTTTTGTACATTGCAATTATGTTTGTGCAGACACACTATACTAGGTTCATAAATTCACCTTATTATGCATATTATGCATTGCTGCAATTGCTATAGTAGTAAATATTATAAGCGTAACATTAAATCTCGAACCTTGTAGTTGATGTTAGTATTTTCTTCATCTCTAACAATAACCACATTAATATTAATTCTCATTTGTGTTAATTCGCTTTTTTTTCTTATAATAATAATACTAATATATGAGTGAGAATTAGTATTATACATGATAAAATCCATAATAAATGTAACATGATGTGAGTAACAATATTAGATTAAATCTTAGTATTACTAATAATAAAATTAATAATGGTATTAATTTACATATTTTAATGGTATTGAAATTAATAACAATATTAATGATAAAATTAATATTAATAAAGATAATCATACTATTATTAATATTATGAGTATCATTTGTCCAACTTAAATTATTAATTATAAGTATTAGATCAAGTTTGCATAATACATCGATCCAACATGATTAATCAATAATAATAGCACCAACTAAAAGAAACATGAGATGTAATTATCACACTAACAATGGGGCCTTACAGTGCACTTGGACAAGTCAAAGGAATTGTTTACAAGATTGGTGAAAGCCCACCACAACTTCCCTTATTTTTTGTTGTTCAGTTAAAAAATTACATAGGCCCAATTTGGGATTAAAATGTTGCATAGATGATTGTCGTTGCACCAAAAGATCATCTTGTTAATGCCTGATACAACTGTCAGAGTTAATGAATCCATGAGATAGTTAAGCCATGTTACAAACCTAAGCATTGCATTACACAACACAAGGAGACCAAGGGTGAACACCTTGCAACAAACCCCCCAACACAAGAGAGGGGTCCGAACACATGACTCAATATTTGATACCAATTATTGCATAGACGGTTTTCATTGCACCAAAAGATCGACCTACTAATGCCTGATACAACCACCAGAGTTAATGAATCCATGAGAGGCAATTAATCCATGTCACAAACCTGAGTGTTGTGTTGCACAACACAAAGAGAGCAAGGTTGAACACCTTGCAACACAAAACAACCCTAAAAAACATCCCTATAACCCCATTGAGTTGCAGAGTTCATCATCAAATACCATTAAAAATGACATGGACCTTAATAATCCACAAATCACAAGGCTTTACACTTGAAAGGGTAACAATAGAAATCAACAACATCGGCCGATAGGGGTTGACATTCACAACAATTTACAGAGTATGTGAACTAGTAGGTCTCTACATACACCTGACCTTCACATTCAAAAGATATCCATGCTTGCAACAAATCCCATATGTTGCTCATTGAAAACAAGAAGAGGAGTGCTTGAATGCACTATCACATCAACACTCTTGATATAAACATAATAAATAGAAAGCTTTCCAAGTTTTCCCATTCCATCCATATTCATTTGATGACTGCTTTTCAAAAAAACACCTATCCCTTTTTTTCACTTTATTAGCCGATAGGCTATTCTGGGTGGGATTGGGAAATCCAACCGAATTCGTCTAATGTCCGATTTTCCACTGTCGGTTTGTGGGTGCTCTGATGTCCTCGTACGACGGGCAGGATGACTCCTTTTTAGGGCTAAAACATCAAACTCGTCTCGATCACATTTTAAAAATGTCTACAATGACAATAATGGCGAGGGAAAAGAAATTTGGGTAGATGGAGAATCTGCCTAATGAGGTCGATTCTCATTATGGAAATCAGGTGGTTTAGGTGGGAGGACCACCAAATTCATCGGATTGGCAGAGGGCGCAGGTACAGGTGCCCTAAAATAGGGATGGACCCCCTCTATCTCTGCATAGAAGGATGATGATTTTGTAGAAGGAAAACAAAAAGAATCTTGAGTCCTGGTGGGGGTGTTGAGGATTCTTGATACGAAATGCTTGGGGGATGTGTAGAAGTTGGGGAAAATGAAAAAAGAGGTATGGATTATGTTGCAAGGATGGAAAAAGAAGAAGAGAAGGAATATAATATAGAGAAGAAAAATAGGAAAGGGGATTCGATGACAAGAGGGGATAGGCAAAGCTTGTCACTGAGGAGGCTACTTTCCCTGCTCCCAAGCATGGGATACCCATACACATATCTCAAAGGGTCGTTGCATCTTGAGGTGAATTGTGATTTATCTCTGCTATTTTGAGGGCGCTTCCTAGATGAAATGAACAGATTGAGAATGGAGAGGTGATGAAGGACAAGATTCTTTCCTGAAACTCCCTATGTCCAGTTTAGTCAAGATGTTTCCTGAGATTTTAGTTTCACAACGTAAGTCCACATCAGGACATCGAACCCAATGTGATTTTCATGTCTGTTTCAAGGACTGCGAAGGTGTTTGTTCTCAGCAACTCAGTCAATGAGGCTGTGGAGGAGGCAGATGCCCATTTCTAAGTTGTTCCAACAAATGCAAAGTGGGGAAATCTTCTGAAAAATAGTTCACGAGCCATGTCCATGCGTCCACATCATCATATGTATCTACTAGGGTAGAGTGGGTGTTGGCAAAGGTTGTGGAATCTCAACTGCGTAGAAATGTGAGGTAGGCCGCTTGCCATGATTTTGGCCTAAGAAAAAAATTAAAAAATGGAAATTGGAAATCTATATATGCCCCCCCTACCCCTTCTATCATGTGTTGATGGATGTCCGTACCCTATTTCAAAGCTCCCATTTTGGAAAGCGTTAGGAGATTGGCCTTATACCGGCCAGTTGGATTTTCTTAAGAGTTTTGAAGGCCTTTCCAACAAATCCATTATGTGCATATTCTACAATTATTGCAATTCTTGAGATCACATTCCTTCAAGGAATTTGGTCAAACAGTTCGTGTGCCTTGTCTATCCATCTGCATTTTGCATACACATCTACTAAAGCATTGCAACTATAAGATCTACCAAAAACCCTCTTTCCATAATTCTTTAAAGGATCTTCACACCCAATTCTAAAGTTCCCATTTTGGCGTAGGCAGGTAGGACATTGGCAGAGTTGTGGAGTCTGGCTATACACTTGTAAATTGAATTCGCTTGAAAATTATGTAGGTTATATATATATATATTCCTCTTCAAACGTTCTCTTTATATACATATATTTTACTCTTAAAATTATATGACCTCTTCCTAAAATTAAAACATAGGAGCTATTATATGCGATTATGTTTGTAGTTTGTCGAGTTTAACGAAAAAGGTCTGTTTAATATTCATGTTAATGGCAGTAAAATAGTAAAATGGTAAGCCTAATACTTGGATTTGGCCTTTGACCAAAATCATTCTGAATATAGCATTAAATTACTGATATATATACTTGTTTTTCATAGCTTATAATTTATTATTATGGTGACAATTATTATTAACTATTATTTCAAGTTATAATGGATTTATTTTAATTGTGATCATAATTGTTTATAAACATTTTTAATATTGTTGTATTTAAGTTTTCTCTATTAATTTTGATTTTACAAATAATTGTCATAATATTTGAAAACCAAATAAGTTATATTAGATATAATTTAATCGTTATCATGAAAATAATGTTTGAGTAAACAATTAAATACATGAGAATTATTCTTAGAAAGTTTTAAAGTAGAACAAAACAAATTAAATTAGAGTAAAATACATTTGTACCTATAATTAAAATAGCTTTGTATTTAAGTTTTTTAACTTAATTTGATTAACATTGAAATTGTCATAATAGTAGAAGACAATATATTATATCATAGTCAAATATGAATACATGTTCGAACTTTTTTTTTTTAAGCACGCAAAGCAAGTAGTTCATGTTAGTGTTTATTTTTTGTATTCTTCTATCTAAAAAACCTTCTTTGATAGTACACATTTACCCCTCTTGTATTGATTTGGGTAGAAATATTATTTATAGTTTGGTAGCTAAAAAACCTTCTTTGATAGTACACATTTACCCTTCTTGTATTGATTTGGGTGGAAATATTATTTATAGTTTGGTTTGTTGTGTTACATTTGGAGTGTTCCCTCCTTCATTTCAAAAACACATATCCTATTGAATTATGTAGTTTTATATTAATTGTGTCATGCTTCGCTTATACTACATTTGTGACAAGTGCACAAATGTGCCCTTCAATAAATTACGAGAGTATATCGTGCAATCGGTGTAACCATTGCACCTCGTTGGGGTGCAATTGCTAGTAATATGTGTATTTTTAAAAACAATTCAATTCTTGTTTATCTATTCCATATATATTGGTGGACTTAAAGAATATTTAAACAACTATGCATTTATAATAGTTTTCATTATTTAATATATAAGATAAGTTTTCAAACTGTAAGATAAGTACTCAATATTTCTCTTATTTTTTAATAGAACCGACTTCTAGCATATGATAATAACTTTGATGCGCTATACAAATCTATTATTGTTTACTTCCAAAATTGTATACTTTTAAAATTAGAATTATGTAAAGAAAGGGACCAAATACATTTTTATAAGATCTATTGTATGTTGTTTATTTCAGACTATCTTCCTTACTTCCAAGTTGCACAAATTTGACATTAATATTAGATACAATGCTTTCATCAATGGATGAGTTGTTATATTTCCACAAAAAATGTCAAAAATATCTCCATCATTAGTTCTTCACTTTTAGTTAAATGATATTTTTTCAAAAACCATTGCTTCTTTAATATATTAAAATTCAATGTATCCATTCTTCACTCAATATAGTTCATTTTCAATATCATATGTACATATATACAAATAAATATTTATTATATTAAAATTTATAAAAAGAATGTTACATTTTATACTTTGCGAGGTCCCAACCCATAGAGCATAATTAATTTTTTCTTCTCTTAGTGACTTCCACTATTATTGGCTAACCTCATCAAAGTAGGGAAATATACAAATATACCTTTGACAAAAGAATCTTGTGAGATGCATTTTATAAAGTGCAAGATGTGATGTGTGTTTTGCATGTCATGTGAGTATGATGTAAAGCATGTTGTGAGTCTAATCAATTCCTTGAGTAATGATCCAATCATAGAAATAGTGACTTAATTATCATTACATCTACTCCATTATTTCTGCAATGCTATTATGAAAGAGGAATATATTAATGAAATAGTGTAGGATTTTAATATCTATTAGTTTACAATTGCAGAACTCTTATGTATAATTATAATTCCAGAAAGATCTTATGGTTTTGTTGTAAGCAATGTATCATGTTTATAATTTGATTTTGGAAAGAAAAGTATTTCTAACATTTTATTATTATTATTATTGTCTTTGAGATGGGTAATCATATTGTCGCATCATCATTCACAATAAAATGGTCAAATTTATCTTAACACTTGACATATTACCATGGGAAAATATCATTTGAATTTATCTACTTGTATTTTGAATATTATATTCTATGTGCTCATGTCAAGAATACCTCTAGAATTAGAATTGTAAAATTTCTTACATTGAGTGGCAAGAAATGTGCATCCCTATTTCTAAGATCGGGTCATTCATCAAGAGGTGCACATGAAGATATGTTGAGGTATGTAAATTTAAATATTATAAAAATTTGATGATACACGTGTGGATGTTTCCTTTCAATTATTTATTTTATAATGAACTAACAAGTGCAAATGTGTATACAAGTAAATACAAAATTCAATGGGGGAAACGAGAGAACCACGAGGACCCTAGTCATCTTACTCTACATGGTGGGGTAATGTGTTGTTTTGTATTTGTGTGCAAATGAAGAACTAATTACTTACTTTACAAGGGAAGATGTGGACTTATAATTTTATTTTTAAATTATATTGGTGGGGCATGAAGTATATTAGGTGGGGAAATTATTGTCCATTTTTTTAGGGTAGTGTGATTTCTTTACGTATTGGAGGGTTTGTTAAAAAGAGTGGGGAGTCTTTTCTTTTGGGGTATTTTTTCTTGTTTTTCTTTGGGGGAAAAGAGATGGAGGACAGGGAAGATGTTGGAGAGAAAGAAAAGAAATAAGGGGATAATACAACACTGTCAAAACCATCTTGTTGAAGGTATCAGGTGAATTTCTTGTATTTGTGATAGTTTTTATGGAATGAAGCAAATTTTTCGTATTGTCAAGACCAATTACCATAGGGTTCTTTTGTAAAGTTCATGAATGACTATGAATTAAATGTGCTAAATAGGAGTGGTTGTGGGTCCTATCTATTATGTGTTTTAAATGCTATTTATCTTACTTTGTTCATAGGTGTCTATGTTAAATTTCACAACCATAAAGGGGCATTGTGTGTGAAGAAACTAGTTAAAGGAGCATTATGTGTATGTGGATAAATGGATGTGAAATTTTGGCTTTGGTATGGAATGCAATACTTAGGGTCCTCATAGGATCTCTTTTCCAGGGGGTAATGGTGAGAGCCACAAGGGCTTGATGAACCATTAATGGTTGGGTAGAAACTAGCATGCTCTCCCTTTTGTGTTTTCCTTTCTTTTGTGAATAGGTCTCAAGTTCTAGCTAGAGTTTCTCCTTTAAAATTAATCAATATTCTAGCTTCCTTTGAGAATAAGAAATTTCATTCAGTAAGAAATAATAGCTTCTTATTACTATTAAATTTTGTGTAAAATAATCTTGTTTATATGATTGTGCATACCCAAGTGGTTGAGTTTTGGAGATATCTCTGCATTAAGGTGAAAAGTAGTTCTCTACTTGAAATAGTGATTCTAGAATCAAATGTATAAATGAATGTCACATTGGGTAAGAATCTCTTTATCTAGGATTATTCTTATAGATTTATCCATTAATTTTTTTTTATAATCTGAGCATTTGTAAAATTCCTCCTACACCTTCTAACAAAAAAATAGAACAATGATTAACTTGGGAAAAAAATATTTTATTTAAACATTCAATTTTACCTAAATTATAATACGGTATGTCTGCAAACAACATTGGGTTTATTTCCAGCATAAACTATTGACTATCCAAGATTACAAATCTCATGCAATATTTTTCTTTTAGCAATAATTTTGTTGGGTAACTTGGGTGCTACAACTGGTATATCCCTAACCGATCTGCACCCTTCATCGTAGAGCTACAACCTCATGGGAATTGTAATATAGAAAACCACTAAAAGGAAATTGCAATTGGAAAAAAATGTGTTTGCTTAATTATTAATGCCTCTTGGTGAAGGATCATTAAGTCGATAGTTTAACATGATTTCAACTTAATGGTGGATTTTGTTTTAAGAAAAAAAAAATCATGCTCTTGTTTGGTCAAATTTAAAGGTTATGTTTTGGGCATTACAATTGGTATCAAAGCACCCAGGTTCTAACACTGTGAACTTTGGGTATCATTTGAAAGGTATTCGATGTGTGTAGGTTATCATATTTAGTTTTGATTGGTATTTTTGAAATAATAAAAATAAATATGTTTAACATAGGTCAATCTATTTATATTTAAACATAAAGTTTGATGTACCTACTTTCATTGAAGAGTCTTTGTGAATACACAAAAGAGTTGACATTGGCCATATTAAACAATTAGTAATCACCTAGTTTTGTGAACACCAAATAAAATAAGGGCATGATGAGTTGGAAAGAAATTACATTTAGGATTAATGGTATTAAGTCGATTTCATCCCTTCACCATCCCTTAACCTTGAGGATTAAGGTACTAAATGTTCATCTTAAAAAAAATTTAAAAAAAAAACACGAGTTATTTGGTAGGAACATGGCTGACCCAAATAATAATAGTTGGGTGATGAATGTTGTTAGTGCAACTTCCTTTTGACTATTTATAACCTTGTAAGCATAAGAAAACATAGTGTAACTATTTATAACCAATAAATGTGTTGTGCTCCAAGTATAAGATATAGGGTATCTGACTTGCGATAAGGGTGAGAGGACATTAAGTACAATCCCCTACATGTACCCTTTGTGATGTCCCAGTGTGTAAGTTAGCCAGTTGTAAATGATGTAAACATGAAATGTGTGGATGTGTACCTTCTAAATGGAATATGATGTACTCTCTTATGTAAGTCTTGTGCATATGTTAAATGTGTAACCCTAGTGTATGGCTCTCCTATAGGATTGAGATCCTGCTAGTGTAAACAAGGGGTTGAGAGACACATGTCCATCCATTGGCAAATTGTGAGCTCAAGGTGTTGTTATTAATCCTGTTAAAGGATCTATGTCAAGACGTTACAATTTTCCATAGACGTTGACTATGATTTACCCCCTCACTTATGAGAGCCACACTTGTTGACTCATAGTGAAAACCTACTCCTAGACATTTGTAACCCATGTGTAGAGGATGGAATTATACAGACCATACTAATGGGTATTTTGATCCCATGTATGATTACAAATTTTGGATGATTTAGTAATGCAAAACATTGATACTATGTGGAGGTGTCCACCATGTTATTATCCACTATCATATTTATGTGGTCAGGAAGCACCAACTTATTGTATGCTATTATACTTATGTGGTTAGAGAGCCACCATTCCCCTCCTCCCTTGAGGTGGCTTATCAAAGTCACATGGTGCTCATAATGTGTGAATTCTATTGTTGAAATGTGGATTATTGTTAATTTCTTAATTGTTGCTCTAATTTATTATGTGTCAGCAAATTGAAATTTTACGTTTCTTTTCTTGAAGCTATTTAGCCATTTGAATTTTGACATAGTCCAATTGCCTCAAGATTTATTTGGTTTCATTTTTGAACTAAGGTTTGGAATGTTGCAATTGGTCTTTATTTTATATTTTTCCATTGAATTTATAATTTTTCCCTCTTTTTGTGGGGCTTTTATTGAAACTTTGGTTTGTGATTTTATATTTCTTATTTTGAGGCATTCTTGTTGTTATAACTGTTGACAAGTGTGGTGTAATGTGACATCTATAAATTGCCATATCCTAGGGGGTTCCTTGGTAGGTCGTATAGGGGATTAGATGCATTGGGGAATTATTTGAATGGGGTTGCAAGTGGGACTGGTATGGGATGGTCATAATCCATTTTCCCCCTAGTTCCATGATTTTTCTTGTTGTACTTTCCTTTTTAAGGCTAACCCCCTTAAACAAGAAAAAGGGAAGGTACTCAGAGATGTATGGAAGAGTCCTTAGAAAAGGGCCTCTATACCATCCTTCCCAATGGTTACAATATCTATCTGAGTCCATCCTCATAAAAACCATTGTGTAAGCCTTGTGTTGTAAATAATGTGTAACTATTGTGATGTATGTGTAGATTGTGAAATCAAATGTGGTGTATGTGTAAATTGTGCAATCATATGTGATGTGGTATACATGTGAACTTTGTGAAAAAGTTAGTAACAAATAATGTGGAGCTAATATTCCATGAGATATGATGTGACATTGAGACAAATATATTTCTAACGCCATGAGTGATGTTCATGGTGCAAAGAGATTTTGAGGTGTACCCATAGGTGCTAATATGTTTTGATATATTCTTGTGTTATTGAAGATGGTCACATGGTTTATGATTAATAACTACATGATTGGTTTCTAATACTTTTTGTAATGAGTATAATGGCTAAGTGCTCTTGCTAAAGGTGGCTTGGTAAGAGTGTCATAGTTGAAATGAAAAATGTCCTAAGAAGATATTTAGACAAATTTGAACATCATAAGTGGAACTTGTTAAAATAATTGTATTCATTGAAAAAGGTGTTGATGTGATTTCAACTATATTTGTGTAACCATTGTGAAATGTGTGAATTTAATTATGATATGTGTTCAAATTTTCAAGTGATTAAATAAGTTATAAGGTAAGTGTTAGAAACTAGTAAGCCAATGGGAAAATAAGCTAAATATTCTTAGGGATGTGAACTAATATGTATGTGATGGTTGAAGAAATGAAATGAATTCTTAAAGGTACACTTCTAAGATAAAGTTGAACCTTAGCAATGGTAGTTCATGAAAGGTGTTGCTGCAACCTTAGTTATATATGGGGGCCTGAAATTTAATGAATATGACCTTGTTAATCTAAAATCTATGTGGTTATGTTGGATCTATGCATCTTGTTTATGCTTCTTATTGGTGATTGGTGTAGGAGATTCAATATTCAATAATTTTATTTTCTTTTTTCTTTTCAAATTATTAAGTAAAAAATTGTCACATCCACATATTTATGGGTATTATTGAGTGGGAGTTATGCTCCCCAATCCTTAGTAACTTCTAGGAGGAAGTTTAATCTAAGGGGAGCCTAGAATGTAAGGCCCCAACCCATAGAGAATCAATTAATTTTTTCTTCCCTTAGTGACTTCCATTATTATTGGTTAACCTCATCAAAATAGGGAAATATACAACTAATACCTTTCACAAAAGAATCTTGTGAAGTGCATTGTATAAAGTACAAGATGTGATGTGTGTTCTACATGTCATGTGAATATGATATAAATCATGTTGTGAATCCAATCAATTCCTTGAGTAATGATCCAATCATAGAAGTAGTGACTTAACTATCATTATTTCTACTCCATTATTTCTCCAATGCTATTATGAAAGAGGAATATCTTAATGACACAGTGTAGGATTTTAATATCTATTAGTTTACAATTACAAAAATCTTATGTATAATTATAATGGAAAAGATCGTATGGTTTTTTTATAAGAAATATATCCTAGTTATAATTTGATTTTGGAAAGAAAAGTATTTCTAACATTTTTTGTATTATTATTATCTTTGAGATTGGTAATCATATTTTTGTGTCGTCATTCACAATAAACCAGTCATTACCATGGGAAAACATCATTTGAATTTATCTAGTTGTATTTTGAATATTATCTTCTATGTGCTCATATGAAGAATACCTCTAGAATTAGAATTGTAAAATTTCTAACATTGAGTGGCAAGAAATGTGCATCCCTATTTATAAGAGCAGGTCTATCATCAAGAGGTGTACATGAAAATACGTTGAGGCATGTAAATTTAAATATTATAAAAAAATGATGATACATGTGTTGATGTTTCCTTTCAATTATTTATTTTATAATGAACTAACAAGTGCAAATGTGTATAGAAGTAAATACAAAATTCAATAAGGGAAACAAGAGAACCATGAGGACCCTAATCATCTAACTCTACATGGTAGAGTAATGTGTTTTTTTTAATTTGTGTGCCAATCAAGAATTAATTACTTGCTTTACAAGGGAAAATGTGGACTTATAATTTTATTTTTAAATTCTATTGGTGGGGCATGAAGTATGTTAGGTGGGGTAACTATTTTCCATATTTTCTAGGGTAGGGGGATTTCTTTACGTATTGGAGGGTTTGTTAAAATGCATGGGGATTCTTTTCTTTTGGGTGATTTTTTGTTGTTTTTGTCTAGGGGAAGAGAGATGGAGGATGGGGAAGATGTTAGAGAGAAAGAAAAGAAAGAGGGGGCTAATCCAACACTATCACAACCATCTAATTTAAGGTACCAAGTGAATTTCTTGTATTTGTGATAGCTTTTATGGAATGAGTCAAATTTTTCATATTGTCAAGACTAGTTACTGTATGGTTCTTTTATGAAGTTCATGAATTACTTTGAGTTAAATGTGCTAAATAGGAGTGGTTTTGGGTCATGTCTATTATCTATTTTAAATGCTATTTATGTTATTGTTCAGAGGTGTCTATGTTAAATTTAATAGCCATAAAGGGGCACTCTGTGTGTGAAGAAACTTGTTAAAGGGGCATTATGTGTGTGGAGAAATGAATGTGAAATTTTGGCTTGGGTATGGAATGCAATACTTAGGGTCCTTATAGGCTCTCTTGGCCAGGAGGTAATTGTGAGAGCCAGAAGGGCTTGACAACCCATTAATGGTTGGGTGGAAACTGGCCTGCTCTCCCTTTTATGTTTTCCTTTCATTTGTGAATAAGTCTCAAGTTCCAGCTAGAGTTTCTCCTTTAAAATTAGTCAATCTTCAATCTTCCTTTGAGAATAAGAAATTTCATTTAGTAGGAAATACTAGCTTCTTATTATTGCAAATTTTTTGTGTAAAATAATCTTGTTTATATGATTGTGCATACCCAAGTGTTTGAGGGTTGTAGATATCTCTACATTAAGGTGAAAAGTAGTTCTTCGCTTCAAATAGTGATTCTAGAATCAAATGTATAAATGAATGTCACATTGGGTAAGCATCTCTTTATCTGGGATTATTCCTACAAAATTATCCATTAATTTTTTGTATAAGAGCATTTGTAAAATGCCTCCTGCACCCTATAACAACAAATCAAAACAATTCTTAACTTGGAAAAAATTATATTCTATTTAAACATTCAATTTTACCTAAATTATAATACAGTATGTCTACAAACAACATTGGGTTTATTTTCAACATAAACTTTTGACTATCCAAGATTCCAAATCAAATGCAATATCTATCTTTTAGCAAGAATTTTGTTAGGTAATTTGGGGCACTACAGTGGGTATCTCCCTAATCGATCCACACCCTTCACCATAGAGTTGTAGCCTTGGGGGAATTTTAATATAGAAAACCACTAATAGGAAACTGCAATTGGAAACGAATGTGTTTTCTTAATTATTAATGCCTCTTGGTGAAGGATCCTTGAGTCGATAGTTTAACATGATTGCAACTTAATGGTGGATTTTCTTTTAAAAGAAAAAAAAATCATGCTCTGGTGTGGTCAAATTTAAAAAGGCTATTTTTCAGGCATTACATACTTTAAATTTATAATATATAAATTTAATTTTTTGAATGTATACTTAATATTATTTAGTTTCAAATATATACATATATACCATTATTAATAAGCAATTTTATTCCATCTTCCTACACAAACTAAATGATTATTTCAAATTTCTTTTCTTCTTAGTTCAAAGCGTTTCACAATTAAATTCTACTAGGTACTTAATGTAAAATACTAAGCTCTATCCATAGAAATTCTAAATTAAAAAAAAAACCATCAACATTCCCATTGCACACCAAGGTGGGATTGCTAGTTTATTTATAATGAATCTCATTTTACATCATGGTAGTATAGTCTCTAAACACACTAGTAGTACCATTGACATTTATAAATTATCTAGTAATTTTATTTATTTATCTTATTACAGAAATTTAACAGTTTCTTATAGTTTATTTATTTCTATATATACTTAAGTATATACTTTTATTATAACTGTAGAAATTGATTTTGGACAATCCATTGAAAACTCCAATGGTTTTTATGATTCTTATTAGTCCAATAAGCCCATCCAAAGGAAGCCTTCCCATATACTTCCAATTGTGCTTTCCCAAATCTTTGATAGTTTGATTTTGATGTCCCTTGCACTTCCCACTCCGATGTCCATTCTCTTGATAATAAAAAATTTCATATCATGTTTTTTATTTTCCCTACTAGGATCATATACTACTTATAAATAAATAATTGACAATTTATGTGCACTCAGTTCTTACCAACATAGATGAGAGGACCATTGACACTCACTAAGCTACTCAAAGTTGAGTCTCTATCATTTTTAACATAGTCTATGTTTTGTTGAACTGTCATGCCTTTAAACTTCTAGTCATAAAAAAGATTGTAGTAATGCACATCAACTATAGTGTTTGTTAAACCATTGTTCATTTGGAACAATTCTTTGGGATTAGCAGGACCAATTCGATTGCACATCAGCACATAAGTTGTAGAGGAATACTTTCAAATGGTGTCATATCCTTTTTTGTAATATGTGGTCAATTTATCCAATACTAGGCCAGGTGCACGAGGCTCATTCAATAATTCAATTCCTAAAAGAGCATTATCTTTGGCATACCTGAAACCACACACAATAGAATTATAGTTCATAAAAATAAAATAAAAAAGATCTTAACATTAAATTTGATGACTACATATCATTATTCAATGATTTTAAAAATAAAATAAAGAAAACTACTTAAATATATATATATATATATATATATATATATATATATATATATATATATATATATATATATATATATATATAACAAACAACATTCAAATCTAATAATTTATTTATACGATGAAAATACTTAAATATTAATAATTAAATTTATTTATAAATATAAATAAAAACAATTTGTAATAGAAAATATAAATAATCTTATTTTAATGCTTATGTTTGTTTTAAAAGAGACAATTTATTATAACTATTGTGAAATATTCAAACGTTTTAAACTCAAATATTATTATAAATATTTTCAAATAAATTATTTTCTCTACTTTTATTTTTTATTAGTAGGAAAACATTGTCACAAACGCTAGGCAGTTCTTTAATGTGAGACCAACTCCGATCTAGATCGTATAAACTGACTCAGGTATACAATTGAAAATATTGTTTGTTGACCCAAACCAAGTCTAACCATATCTATCAATTTTCCCTTCTCCCTCCCCACTCTTTTCTGTCCCTCTCACTAATGACCCGTACCAGGGTCTTTAGAGGCCTTACCCAAGCTAGGGTTTGGCCACCGACGTAGAGGGACCTTGGGCCCGCCTTTGGCTCATTTGGGGTGTGCCTTTCCTTTGTGCTTTCATATTTGAGCTTCTACATTCGGTTTGAGTCTTTCTCCATTGTATGGGCGGTTACGTAGCTCCCCGGGTTTGAGTCTTTCTCCATTCTACATTAGGGGCATCCATCACAAGCGGTTACGTAGCTCCCCGGGTTTGAGTCTTTCTACATTCTATGGGCGGTGGCACCCTGAAAGTGGGGGTTGTAATCCTATTTAATGACTATTAAACTCCTTCGTCAGACTGACACGAAACCCTGGTTATGAAAAAGCTCTGATATCATTAAGGAAAAAGCAAGCCGACCACTGAATTTGGTTGTTGAAGATGAGTTTACATCCTGATTCATATTTCTAGAAAAGGAAATTATTCTTCACAAGAGTAATGTTTGCTTTCCATTCATTTTGTTTGGTGGTTAGATGGCTTTGCATTTATTGTGTAAAGTGGTTTGTTGGCCGGTGATATGGCCGGAGGATTTGGTCTGAACAGACCAAAATTAATCCATATGCCAACTAGTTATGTAAGGTTAAAGTGACATTGTAAATTGTGAGGTTAATATTAAATGAATATTAGTGGGTATGGATTTAAATTGCATGTTGGTCTTAAAAATGAATGTTGGTTTTTTAATATCCCATGTGGCCTACTCAATAATGTTTATGGAGAAGAGAATAAAATTGGATTCTAAATTAGAATGGTGTATCTTTTTTGGTAATGGAGAAGACCAATATAGTTTTAGATTATGATTATAGTATTTGATTGCCAAAAAAACTAGTCCATAATCATGATGTTGCCTTCAATGAAAAAATGTTTTCAAGTCTACAAACACATGGGACACAAGTAAAAGAGTGTACCATTATTATACATTACAGATGGTAGTGATATTCTTCTCAAATATTAATAGTTTTCACATCCAAATTTGGTACCAAGTATGCCTCTTACAGTTCCAAACTATGAACAAAGTGCAGATTCAAATTTACAACTCCATACAAAAGTTACAACATAAAATTTAAATTCACACCTGCCCCCACTCAGTTTCACACAACCTACTCAAACTTCATCAAACACTCCCACTCCCACTCAATTTTACAAAGGTTGCTCAAAATTTATCAAACACACTTGCCTCCCACTAATCCCACCATACTCTACATTTTTAGTGCCAAATTTGGCATGAACTATGGGATAATAATATCCCATGTGGCCTACTCAATAGTCACACCTATCAATCCCAGCCCCCAACACCAAGGCTACAACTAGGGGTGCTAAGGAATCTCCCATACAAGCATTTAATTATAGTTTCCTCACTCCAAACTTTGATATGCAATACGAAACCTCCACATAGCCTCCTACACAACTAGTAATTTCTTCTTCACAACCCATTTTCAAACTGCATTCGCTCATTTCACATGAGCAATCTTGAAATATGCTGCCAAACATTTGAGATATGTCACATGAATATTATCATATTATGTTGCCCCATATTATGCCTCAACAAAAACATTACATTGGAAATTTTGAAGAAGGAAACTTGTAGGAGCCTATTCCTCAATTAAGGAGATCCACTCGGGAACGTCGACCTCCAACCAAGTTAGATGACTATCAATTGTTGATCTTCGATTAAGGAAAGCTAACTACCTTCAAAGAAGCCTGCAAATACATCAATCATGAGAAGTGGATGGATGCCATGAAAGAGGAAAGAGATTCATTAATGACCAATCACATGGGATTTGATGAAGCTTTCAACCAACTGAAGAGCATTGAAAAATTGATGGGTGTATAGATTAAAAGAGGAAGAGGGAGGAAAGAAACAATGACAGGCCAGGTTGGTTGTGAAGGGGTATGATTAGCAAAAGGGGATTGAATTTAATGAGATCTTTCCATCAGTTATGAATATGACCACTATTCAAACAGTTTTGGGTTTGGCAACAATGTATTACCTTGAACTCAAGCAACTTGATGTGAAGTCTACATTCCTCCATGGCAACATAGAAGAAGAGTTATATATGCACCAGCCTAAGTTTTTTGAGCAACAAAGGAAAGATGATTTGTATTGCAGATTGAGGAGAAGTTTGTATGGGCTCAAATAAGCCTCGCAGTAGTGGTATCTCAAGTTTGATTCCTTCATGACCGAACAACACATGGGTATGTGCAGGATCATCATGGAAAAAATAGGCACTTAAGTGGCAAAAAAATTAGAAAAATCAGAGTTAGGCAACTTGACGTAAAAATTTGAATAAGTTGTCTATATTATTTCAAAAATATGTAAGAATAGAATCTGTAGCAAATTGAATGTAGTTTCTAAACTAGTAGGTTTGTTTAAAAAAAACAAAATCTATTTGGTGAAAATTTGAAATTGCAATGCAGTGGTACTTAAATTTCAGGGAAAAAATAAGAAGTAGGTGTCTGTCTGACCACCCTAACCACAATAAAATGATAATATTATTTTATAATATTATAGAAATAAGTAGAGGACTCATGCCTCGATGTGATGCATATTTTTTTGTAATTTTTTTCCAAGTAAATAATTAATTATGAAGTTTTATTATAAATTTTTAAAAAATATTAAAACTCGTATGTCTGACCACCTTAACTTGGTCAAAACTTCATGAAATTAATTTTTTCTTTTTTTTTAATCCTATTGTATGTGACGCATGTTTTGGATTCAAAAATTGTGATACCTGTAGACACACAAAATAGGCATACAGGTCAATCCAATGGTTTAATCAAATAATAACATTTCATCTCTCATAAATCATTCAACCTTTATCTTGCATCATCCATTTAATTAAATAAACTAGGAGTTTATTTAATTAAGTCTCAAAATTCATATTTCTCCTTTTCTAATTTAAATAAATCAAATATTTGAGTCAAATTGGTTAAAACATTCTAATCATCATCCTAGCTAATTAATCCTGATTAAATCTAATCTAATGCATGTCACATCCTCTAGATAATCCCACTTGCACAAATAAATCCATTTATTGATTTATTAAATTCAACATTTTCACTCAACATGCAATCTTCCATCAAGTTTGAATTCAAAACCAAGTGGGCATGTACATCCAACAAAGCAATTAATAAACTCTTACATGTCCCCCACTCAGCATTTACTCTCAAATTTGAATTTGAAATTTCCCCCTCTTGGGCACATTTCCCAAATCTTGCACATGCATCAACCACTCACAAGATGACAAGTGTCTCCATCTCATTGGCTTGATTCTTTATCCCACATTCATCCATTTGGCCAATCTCTCATCAAGAAATCTATAAATGAAAGGCTTCATTCTTGATCAAATCCTCCACAACTCCACAACTTGATCTATACCTCTTGCAAGGTCACTCTCTTAAATTGAGAACTAATTTTGTTCATCTACTCCACAATCTCTTGCAAAGTCACTCTCCTTGAGAACCGATTTTTCCATCTTACTCCATCATCATCATTGGCATTATATCATTTAGCTTAGCTCAAGCAAGGATTGGGAAAGGGCTATTTTCTACAATAGCACCAATCCACTATGAGATAAAGTTGGATCATGTCTTTTATATTCTTTGTTTAGTTTCCATTGTTTCATTTTATTGCATGATTGACATGTTTCATTATTTCATAGGGATGTTGAAATGTTGCTTTGTTTTAAACTAACCATTTGTAGATTTTGACATCCACAAAATGGCGCTAGAAGGAGGGTTGATCTCAACCATTTCCACCATTGCATTATGTTTATGGACCAATATTCTGATCATATTGGGTTCACTATTCTAATCATATTAGGTTCACTGCGGCTAATTAGTTTTGTTTGATACTTGATATTGACAACATAGATCTGGTCTTCTTTGCTAAAGTAACTATTTATGCTATAAATTTGTGGGTAAAGATGTGGCAATAAGATTAAAGTGGGGGAACATCTCTAAGGCTTGCAACATTGATTGCACTTCAAGTGAGAAATTTTTAGATATGTGAAGTCCAACAGATAGCCTCTTGGGCTTCTCTTATTTTCCCTCCAATTACACATCTCTTCAACTTCTTTACAGATGAAAATATTTGTGGATATTGTAATCACTTATGGTATTACATAGCTGAAATAAGCTTGTTGTTGTATGTGTAACAAAATAGTGATATTAATAATAGAGTTTCCCCTGCTTCGCATGGATGTAGCCATTATGGTGAACCACATAATCTTGGCATTGTGTGTATTTCAAAATTGTTTGTTTTGCATCTTTAATTTTTTCCACTGTTAATTGTTTATCTACACTTTGATTCAACACTATTAACATGTTACTTATTATTGTACTTGATATTTTCTAAATGGGTATAAGTAAATTATTATAGATATTTCTGATGCACATTGATAAAATGTGTATTAACACTTGTGGTGTGGATAACTATCGTGTGTATCTCAATCATTATTTCTAAATATGTGTGATTTATGTACCAATGATTGAGAAATCTAATACCTTTTGTTCTTCAATGCACATGAGGATATATGTGGATCAAACTAATGAAAAAAATTACAACTAATATTGATCATGCAATATACTTTATACATCTATTTTGTTGATATTTTTTTAATAAACATACATACATACATACATACATACATACATACATACATACATACATACATATATATATATATATATATCTCAATAGGTCATTATTACAAGATATTGACACATAAGCTAAAATTTTATATTTTCCATGATTACATTAACACTATCACTAACTCTTCTACCTCTCTGCATTGCAATAAAGGATTTAATATAATTCATTATGGGAAGAGGCCAAAAATTGATACAAACATTAAATTCAAAACCAATGGTTGCACTTAAGCCTCTTTAAAAATCTACCAAAAGAACAATAAAATATAACAAACCCCAAACAAGGAAAATAATAACAATTCAAGGTAGAATAAGATTTGTAAATGTTCATATAGATTTAAACATAAAGACATCTATCAAATTCCACTTAAATAAGACAAAAAGAGAACCAATAAAATGAAAGCCCAAAAGACTAGAGATATTCACACAAAATATTGATAAGAAGAAGAAACCAATATTATAATACTCACACTCATACAAGAACCAAACTAAAAACATTTCAATGCCTTTAGCCAAATATAAAGTCAAAAGATACTAAACATAGTAGAAAAACATTCCAATTCCTTTAGCCAAAAATAATGTCAAAAGATACTAAAAATAGTAATGAAGGAGAACTTCACATTGCTAATATCGTTATTTAAAATATTTTTTTACTCAAATTATGAGTAACCAAGTTTTAGATAGTGATATATCAAAAGAGATCATTATAGGAGGTGTTGAAAAGAGGATAATCAATGTATTGTAAACAAGAAGATGAAATAATCATGAAATTATTTTCTTGTTTAATTTATTTATAATGAATCTCATGTTATGAGGTGGTGAAAACGGTGTAATCAATAAGTATTATAAACAAGAAGATGAAATACTCAAGAAATTATTTTCTTATTTAATTTATTTATAATGAGTCTCATGTTACAACTTGGTAGTATAGTCTCCAAGCACATTGGTAACACCATTAACATTGAGAAATTATTTAGTAATTTCATTTATTTTTCTTATTATAGATATTTGATCACTCCTTATACTTTATTTATTTTTATATATACTTAAGTATATATTTCTATTATAACTGTAGATATTGATTTTGGACCATCCATTGAAAACTTCAATGATTTTGAACATTCTTATAAGTCCAATAAGCCCATCCAAAGGAAGCCTTCCCATATACTTCCAATTGTGCTTGCCCAAATCTTTGATAGTCCGATTTTGATGCACCTTGCACTTCCCACTCTGATGTCCATTCCCCTGATAATGAAAAAATCCATATTGTAAGTTTATTTTTCCTACTATAATTGTCTACTACATTAAAAAAAATGATAATTTATGTGCATTGAGTTCTTACCAACATAGATGAGAGGACCATTGGCACTCACTAAGCTACTCAAAGTTGAGTCTCTATCATTTTTAACATAGTCTATGTTTTGTTGAACTGTCATGCCTTTAAACTTTTGGTCATCAAATAGATTGTAGTAATGTACATCAACTACGGTGTTTGTCAAACCATTGTTCATTTGGAACAGTTCTTTGGGATCAGCAGGACCAATTCGATTACACATCACCACATAAGTTGTAGAAGAATGCTTTCGGATGGTGTCATATCCATTTTTGTAATATGTGGTCAATGTATCGAATGCCAAGCCAGGCGCACGAGACTCGTTCAATAATTCAATTCCTAAAAGGGCCTTATCATTGGCATACCTGAGGCCACACACCATAGAATTATATTTCGTAAAAAATAAATAAATAAATAAGATCTTAACATTAAATTTGATGAATATATATCATTATTCAACGATTTTAAAAATAAAATACAAGAAAACTTAAAAATACATATATGTAACAAACAACATTCAAATCTAATAATTTATTTATACAATAAAAATATTAAAATATTAATAATTAAGTTTATTTATAAATATAAGTAAAAACAATTTGCAATAGAAAAGATAAATAATTTTATTTTAATGTTAATGTTTGTTTTAAAAGTGAATACTAATTATAACTATTATAATGTATTGTAAAATAATCAAAACATTTTAAACTAAAATACTATTGTAAATATTTTAAAATATTTTTTTTTCTCTCCTTTAATGACTGTTAAGCTCCTTCGTCAGACTGACGCCAAACCCTGGTTAGGCAAAAGCTCTGGTATCATTAAGAAAAAAGCAAGCCGACCACTGAATTTGGGCGTTGAAAATGAGTTTAAATCTGATTCATATTTCTAGAAAAGGAAATTATTGTTCACAAGAGTAATGTTTGATTTACATTCATTGTGTTACTTCGATTAATGGATTTGCATTTATTGTGTAAAGTGGCTTGTTTGCCGGTGATATGGCCGGAGGATTTGGTCTGAACCGACCAAAATTAATCCATATGCCAACTAGTTATGTAAGGTTAAAAGGACATTGTAAATTGTGAGGTTAATATTAAATGAATATTAATGGGTATGGATTTAAATTGCATGTTGGTCTTAAAAATGAAGCGTTGATAAGAAAGTGTACCTGGAAGCAAGAAAGTCAATTACTGAGATGCTTTTATCCATGTTTTCTTGTGAATCCCATTCCAGATAGCCATCTCTCGTTCCACTGTGTTCGTCTCCATTTTGGGAGCCCGGGGCAGCATGGAGATCTACTATAATTTTAATGTTATGATTCCTGCAACGTCAATGCACCCTTAGAGATATTCTAAAACGCGTAAAAAATGAATAATTTACATTGGCTGCTCAATCTATAGACCAGGAATTTGTTTAAGAATATTACAGATGTTTGAATCAATCAAATTTATATCTACTGTCAGTCTACATTATAATGGTGCGTAGGCTGCGGTATATTGCAGAATTAATAACGTATTTCTTCCCTTACTTTCGTTTTAGTTTGTGATAAAAAATTAGTAACATACTTAGCCCAGGTGAAAGCATTATCCAGGGCTTTAAGAGACCCTCCAACAAACGGAGCTGGCGGATTTGGGTCACTTGCTATCCACCATCCTACAGGGATTCTGACGGCACTTATTTTATTTTGAGACAGAAAAGCAAAATCACTCTCTGTGATGAAAGTATTCCAATGTTCCTGATTAACGAAATTAGACAAAATTAATAGATCTGTGTAACGTCCAATAAAAATTCTACTATAGTAGAAAATAAGAAGATTTCTGACTGAATTTGAGATTACATTGAGGATTTGTTGTGCTTTGTTTCCAAGGCCATTTGTGAGCTGATACTCGCCCTTTAATTGACTGACAACAGTCAACTCAAACGTTGCAGCGTTATTGTCCCACCCCGGTTCACCTTGAAAATCGGCAGTTAACTGGTCTTGGGATTTTGCCTGTACAGAATGTCAGTTAAATTACATGTCTCTTAATTTAGGATTAGATAAGCATCGAACAATAAAGATTTTAGATTTTCGTTCAAAAATAATGTTACATATCTCATAACAGTGTAAAGTACCTGCATGTACATTCCATTAAGAACTTTTATATGCACTTGGTTTTTATTGGAAGGGTTCCTTATGATCTCGAATGTTTCCCAGGTGCTGGGTGTTGTTGCAACTGCATTCACAATTCCTCCTCCTCCATTATCGGCTCCAATGAATTGCTTATTGAATACTCTAAGCTGATAGCTTCCGTCTTTCACACGCCATATCTGTCGACATTTACATATAAACAGATACATCATATTTTGTAGATCCTATACCGTCATTGGTTTCAATGTTAAATATTTGTATATGCCAATGATCTTTTGGTCTATTCCTAAACATTTAATGGTTTTGAATGATTACACTAGCGATAAAGTCTTCTTGTCTACAAACTTGAATTGTTCTGAACAAGTTCACTAGTTTACTAGACATCAAGTTTAGTTGACTGCAATGGATCAAACTCAAATGAGTTTGTCCAAATAGATATCTCTCAGTTGTTGACCATCAACGGAAAAATTCAGCCTAAAACGTATGCTCTCATATCGAATAACTAATGAAATCTGTAAAATTCATATAAAACTCTCCAACTAAAAAAATTATTCTGTGTATGTAAAAATCTGGAAATATAGAACTTAGATGTGGATATAACATACCCTGAAAGTCTCCCATCCGGATGCGCTATTTCTGTTTGCAGCAATTTTTTTCCCACCTCCATCTTCTGCGACTATATAGGTACCCAATGTTACAGATTTCAATTGAATTTGAGTTCCATCCTGCGAAAAAGATGTATTGCAAGACAGTAAGAGCTCAGAAAACCTCAAAAGACATAGTTTGCAGGAGAATTTCAGAGAAATTAAAAAAAAAAAGAATTGATAGATGTTAGTTTTATACCGTGAGATCATTGTTTGGAATGCTATCAAAGAGGGATGGTTTGATCCATCCTTCAACAACGAGCCACCCTCCCAGGTTTACAGACTTGTACGTGGTCTGTGCGCATGACCTCTGTGCAACGAAACAGACAAGGAAAAGTAAACCAAGGCATAATAAATTAGCTGGCTTGTTCAAATGACCGGACAATAGAGCTGCCATCTAAAATCTGGGTAACAAAAGTTCCCAAAGCCTAAGCACAAAAATGGATTAACTTGGATAACCATTTTATACACTTAGCACACTACCTAGTGTTTTTTTTCGACACGAAACCAGATTGGCGTTATCTTTGCTGTTGCATGTGATTGCGGTGTACTGTTTTTGCAAAGTCAATACGGCGTCATCCGTGTCGTTTCGAAGTCAAGACAGTTTTATAACACGGCACGGCACTTGTAGAACACTCCAAGTCAAAGCTGCAAATTTTCTCTACTGCGATATTTTTTCTTTCTAGAAATTATCACAGACCAATGACTCTGACATTTTCGACAGTCTAAAGGTAACTGTTTACTATTAAAAATAGGATAACCCTCCAGCCATTGACTGTTGAAGGAGAACACATATAGACTAGTTGCAGTAGTCGTCTGATTATACTATTAATTACGTTTACCATTTATGAATTACCAGATAACTTTTGACAATTACAGGCGGCGCACTAGAATAAACACATTGTATACTTATTGGCTGTTGACGTCAGTCAATCGGGCCACGCGATTGTAGTTGTGATTAGTGGGTGCTGTTTGAACAACATATTTAATAGATACATTTAAATCAATCAAATTGACTCACTCTTGCATTTATAGTTAAATTGGCTTTGGCAACCTTTTTTTAACCATTTTTAACAGGGAGAAGGGCAATCCAAGTGACTATTCATCAATGATGTACCAATGTTTGTATTGTAAAGGAAAGGAAAGTTCTTTTATTGTTCACGATATTTAGTTATCTCTTTTGTTGTTCACGATATTTAGTTATCTGGCTTTAACTATATGGGACTACCCTGTACTCTCAATATGCATGCTAGAGGCACCTAATTTGTGCTTCATAATACAAGGTGTACATACCGTACCCCCTGGAGGATTTGAACTTGTGAGTTCTTTTACAAGAGTACAAGTTTTCCACCATTAGGCCAACTTAGGTGTAAATGAATTGATATATGCCATGAGTCTAAATAGAGGTTATAAGAATTCCAGTTCACTTTGATTCAATGAATTGTTTCAATGGAAGTTTTACAAATTTTTAGAAATGAAAAATTTAATATGGTAGCTAATCCAATTTGTCTAACAACAAACTCATTAATTAAGATACATATATGAAATCTATTATCAACATTAGAGTTAATTATTTAATATTTACCTAATTTTGTTATTCATTATTCTAACATTCCTTTTTAATGAATATTTGATATCTTAAACGTCTAGCATATCTCTATATGTTACAGATTTTAACTTGCCTAAAGGCTTAGTGAATATATTAGTCATTATTTTTGTTAATGGCATGTTGTGTTGGCTAAATCATGGCATTGTTGTTGTTGCTACCAATATTCAAACCTCATCTAGATCGTTTAGTTCATGCACTTTGGACCCTCACTAGGTTGGTGTGCTCATGATTTGAATCCCCAAAGTGATTGTTGTCACCTAGGTTCAAACCCTCATTAGGTTGTTATGCTAGTGGATCATGTGTGCCCTTGCTAGGTTATAGAATTTGTAGATTTGAGCTTCTAGAACTAGCATAAATGTGAAGGACAAAGGAGGAGATCCCCCTTGTGACCTCCACCAATGCAAAGGCCATCTTAAATATCTCGCTTAGAATATCAAAATATAGCATCAATCATTTTGTCCTCTATGTGACAATATATTGAATCTATCTCTTGTAATTGAATCTTTTCTCTTACAAAATGATATTCAGTTTTAATGATTTTTGATGCAATACAATAAATTGGATTATTTGTTAGTTTCATTAAACTTAGATTGTCACACTTAATATATTTTATCTTTCTTAATTTTCTCTCATATATTGGAGAATTCATCTTGGCCAAATTGTTTCACAAGTAGCACTATACAATAATTTATACTTCGCTTCAATAGTGGACACAAAAATAGTCAATTGTTGTTTTCTACTCTAAGACACAATGTATAATCATATATTGAATACATATCGAGTGGTGGGTTTTATATTATTTGGATCACTTGCCCAATTTAAAATCTAAATAACCTATAGATTCAATACTCAAATAGTTAGTCTATTCAATAACAAAGTTAATAGTGGCATTTACTTCTTTTGTATCATCATGAAGGAAAATCTTATGTTTCTATTCTAAAAGGGTATATAGTAATTTGTACTTATGCATTTAAACCTTTTGACCAATTTATTTGCATAGGGTAGACCCACAATATATTTTAAGTTTATTTGTTTTCTATTTTATAGTGAACATAGGTTTTTCATTGAACATCAAGGTCGTTATTCCACATGTGGAAAAAAATGGAGAAAATAGTTTTTAAAAACATCTACACATTGTGTATTCATAATTAACAAAGTATGCAATTAAAAATTATAGAAAAAAAACATACGCACTAGATATTGGTGTTCTCAATCTATTTCATGAATTTATAATTTTATCCTTTTTGTAAATATAAGTTATGTGTTATGTATTAAATATCACTTTTTAAAATATCATTAACCATAAAAAATATAAGCTATTTAAAATCAAGAAAAATCATTTGTTTTTATTTTGAATTATATATATATATATATATATATATATATATACATAAATATCAAAAATCACTAGTTCAAATCATCCTTAAATTATTAATGGTTTAGTTGTTTTAGGTGATTGAAGATAAAATTTTGGTTAAAAATGCTAATTTTAATATTCTATTTTGGAAACAATTGGGACACACTATTGTGGTATCATCACATACTCACTTTGAGCAATCAAAGGCTTACCATCTTCCCTTCACTCTTCATTTCATAAGCAAGAATGCATTTTTCCAAGATCCATCATTTTAAATTCATGTGATAGATCTTTTTTGATATCATCAATCATTCTTATAGTAATTTAGATTATAATTAAATCATTCTAGTATGCAATGAAATAAAAAAAATATTATAATGTTCAAGAATTATAGTAATGGGAGAGGATCCATCAGAAAACAGATGGGCCATACTCAAAGGAAGACTATCTCACTAGATGATTGGCTAATGGTTTGATACCTCATGTTGTGTGTGTGTATTCCCTCGATGAAGGATCATCGGTGAAATCATCCTCATTACATAGTCATCCCCAATGCCTGAGTTCATGGTTGTCAGATAATAATTGCTTACAAAGATTATAGAACTATAGTTGAGGGATTGGGTAAGGTAACTATTTGCATTGGAAAAAGGTGTGATAATACATAGGAGAGGGTCTCCTCTTTGTTTATAATGTTCATATTTGTTTATGTATAAATTAGGATCACTCTTACTTTTGATGAACCCTTGATGAAAGAAGTTGTCAAGTTTCATATACAATGATCTTGGAGCATGTTTAAGACCATAAATTGTTTTTTTTAACATTTTCTTGTTCTTTCTTTATAAATCCTTCTAGTTGAACAAGATACATTACTACTTTTGAATCACCATTAAACAATACTCACTTAGCATTCATTTGATGTAATTCCCAACTATACTTAGTAGCAAGTGCAAATATAACTATAATGGTATTTATTTTAGTTATAGGGTGTACAAACATATATTTGAAATCTATATAGCTTCATTTATAATAGTAATTTTGTAACTAATCTTCCATTAAATTTATATATAATACTACAAACATTGAACTTAGACATAAACAACCATTCAAATGATCCTACAAGAACTATATTTCCAAGTAATTCAATTACTTTCCACGTTATAGTTTTCATGATAGAACCATATTATTATTGCATGGTAGTCATCCATTCTCTATGATACTTAGCTTCATAAAATTTAGAGGTTCGTCAACACTCATTAGTTGATACATTAAAACATAATCCTTATTGTAGAAACCCTGATATTTCACTATTACAACCTTATTGTAATTAACCAAATACATCACCTATTCAACTCACATTCACCTTATGACCCCCACTTAATTATATATTATTAATTAACTTGCCATATTTCCATATTATCTCACGAGCATATGCACCAAGTTGTGACACAAAAAAGATTCCATTTTTGGTTTTTTAATCGAAAAGGCCATTTGGTGAGCGTCAAATTTAGCACTCACCAAATGGGTTGGATGGTCGAGCCTAAATCATGGTATTTCCCATAACAACCTATTTGGAAAGTGCCAAATTTGACATTAACATATGGACATTTACTTTCTTATACTTTAAGTTATATTTCATGTATATAGTTTTAGGATGCTTGAGAGTGGTTTCAAATCTCTTGGAGTTATAATGTAAGTTCTAGTTTTTAGAAGATCTTATAATTTTTCAAACCATCAAATTTTAGTAATTAGGAGGTCAAATTTTAATAATCAACAAGTTGTATCATCTTTCTATCTCTCTCTATCTCACTCATTGTTCATATCTTATCCTCTAGACCTCTCTCTCTCTCATTATCTCCATCCCTTTATCGAAATATCTCTCCCTTGAGCTAAATAACTACCTCTATAAATGTTCATCTCTCTCTCTCTACCTTCCTCCCACCCACATTCCCTCTCTATTTCTCTCTATATAACTTATCCCCCCTCTCTCTCTCACCTCTCTCTCCCTACATATGACTCCCTCCCCCCTCTCTCTATCTCAAATCTCTCTCACCTCTCTCCCTCCCTCTCTACCTCTCCCTTCCTCTCTCCTTCCATCTCTCCTTCTCTCT
>VDFB02000013.1:160931388-160994331 GCA_007258455.2 Sequoia sempervirens | reverse complement strand
AGAGAGAGAGAGAGAGAGAGAGAGAGAGAGAGAGAGAGAGAGAGAGAGATTGAAGAAGGAAGGTGGAGAGTTTGAGAGGGAAGGGAGGGAGATAGAAAAAGAGGTATAGAGGGATAGGTAGGTAGAGAGAAGTGGAGAGGGAAGGAGAGATGAAGGAAGAGTTTGAAATTTCCAATCTTTAGTAAGGTGTTTTCAAGTAGATAGTGATGTCAATGGATGTGCAATCAAAGTGGTATTAACATGAGAGGGAAGGCCCATAGCTTATCTGAGTGAGAATTTGAATGAATAAAAGAGAAAATAATCAATTTATGATCAATAATTTTATGTAATAGGACAAACTCTGAGGAAGTGAGAACATTGTTTTTTCCCAAGGAATTTATACTCTACATAGATCATCATGACTTAGACTTCATCAATAATTAAGGTAAGTTTAGTTAAAGTTATATGAAATTTTTAGAATTCTTACAAATTTATTGTTTTGTTTTCAATCATAGGATTGGTAAATCAAGTATGATAGTAGATGCACTTAGTAGGATATACATTTTCTATTAAATAAATTGAGGGTTATTGTAGTTGGTTTTTTATGTCATGAAGGAATTATACCCTAGTGATCCTAATTTTCAAGAAGGACAGATAATTTTTCAAATTCTAATGGAGAAATATAGGAATCTATGGTTTTATTATTTTGTGCAAGATGGTTTTCTATTTAAGTGACCAAAATTATACATTCCCAACAGTTTAGTGTGAGAGAAATTGATGAGATAAAACCATAGTGGTGGATTGGGAGGCCACTTTAGTGTTGATAAAACATTGGCAAAGGTGAGAGAAGGGTATTTTTTTTCCTAGGATGACAATGAATGTGTAAATATAGGTTCATGGATGTCATATCTGTCAAGAATCCAAATGAACATAGTATAACACTAGTTTGTATCAACAATTCATGATGTTATCTAATGGTGTTTTAGATTTGATGGTGTTGATTCTCTTATCAATGTTTCACATTCACAATCTAAATAATAGTTCCATTAAAAAAGTGATTAGGTGAAAATAGGATCCACCCCAAATGCATGAGCAATGTGATGGATCACTTAATTTTCGAAGCCCTAATCACCTCAAATTATGTAAAATGAGATGCTAATAACAACCAAAAATGTAATCTAACTGCTATATAGCAACTATGGGAGATGTTTTTAGAGCATAAAAAGTTGTGTTTTTAGGGTTTTAGAAAACTAATTTCAGGATCCTATTCCTTGATTTCCGCATTCTTGAAATCCCTTTTATCAAGTTCTGGAAGTCTGTATGCAATTCTATAGAGCTCTTCCTATGATCTTGCACTTTGAATGACAACTTTAGCAACTCTGCCACTTTGACAATTTTGCTCCAAATCTTGCTCAACTTGATCTTCAACTTGTAAACCTACAATCACACACTTAAAGGAAAGAATTTTTTTTTCTTCTAGTGAATGGGGGTTTTCCTTAGTCAATCCCCTTGTAGGTAATTAAACAAATTGATGAAATGAATCAAATGAAGCATGAAACATGAAATATGCCAATGATATCACCTTGGATGAAGTCTTGTGAAGCAAATCTGTATACTAACATGTAGTGGCCATGAAGAATGAAGATATTGGATGTAAAATGATGCTTGTAAATGTGTCCTCAATGCAACATTGACTTCTTAGCTCAACACACATGAATGCATTAAACCCTTGACATGATGATATGACTTTTAATTGCTGCAATAAACACTTGAAAACTTCCTTGAAATGACTTGAAAATTCCCTTGAAATTCTCTAATGATTGATCACTTGAATGCTTCAATTCTTGACAAACTTGATAGATTTTGTTAGGAGAAACAATGTGAATTAACCCCTTATTTATACTAAATTAGGAAATTAACCCCAAAATTCAAAGAACTAAGGCTGACACCAGATCTGGAAAGAAACATAATTAAATTCCTACAAGAATGAAATTCAAAAATAGGGGTCTCATTAAGGGAGGACCCATTTTCCATTGAAGGTGAATGGGTCCAAGCTAAGTTTCCAGGACCAAGCTTCGGGGAGCTAAAAGAAGGCCAAAAAACCATTCTAGATCAACTGAGAAAGGGGGATCCTATTAAGGGAGGACCCATTCAACATCGTGAGTCTTGGTTCAGCTTACCAGGGCCAATTTTTTCCCAATGAAATAATTTGTTGTTTAATTTATGATTGTTGAGAAAGATCTTTGGGAGGTGTCAGAATTGAGGCCTAAAAGGGGGGTTAATAACTCTAATTACCCATAATTAATTAATGACCACCTAGATAAATGTTAAATTTCCGTATAATAGTTTACAAAACTTAAATAAGGTACAAATTTAAATACATTTTATTTAGAAAGGGGCTCATAAAGCTTAATTAAGCAAATATGTATCCTAGAAAAGCATGAAAGTGTGTTACAACACCATAAAACACTCTTTCAAAGGATCAATTAAGGCATTTTTTAGTCAAATAAAGGTCCTAGAGTAGTATGAGTGTGTACAACACATTTCAACACTACTCCAAGACACCTTTAGTTTACCTTTAATGTCAATTATCCAAACAAGCAAGGAAAATGCTACTTTTTCTATTACTACAAAAAGAACCCATTACACATTCATATTCCCTTGCTCTTAGAAAAATATCAATTCAATAGATCCAAGGGCTAGCCTCACCACTTTTGACTTAATTGATGTTGAGCTTGATTCACTGATGGATGATATAGCAAGTGAAGTTGGACCCATGATTCACAAAGATGGGGGTTACTCTTGATTTCTAAAATCATGTCTTAACTTTGTGGTGAGTTCAATCATATTGAAAGAAGAATTACCATTGTTAGTGGTGGTAATAATGGGCAAAGGAAAATGGATTGGTTGTCTTAGACTCAATTCTTTGGCACTTATAACAATCATCGTGCAACTCCATCTACTAATATTACTTTCTTTGATACTCCAACTTCCATATCATGTCAAGTAAATAAGATTAGGTTATAATATCAACATGTTTCTATCTAGCCAATATTGCATCACTTGGTACTCTTATCTAAGTTAACAAAATTTTAATTGTATGTTAAAAATCATAACAAGAATATAATATTTTCCTAAGGCAGAACAACTAAAATAGATATTAATATTAATGTATTAGATGAATGAAAAATAATTATGTTCAAATAGACACCTAATGTGGAATTTAATTGAATTTCCAAAGGGAGAACAAGTAAAAAAGACATTAATATTAATGCAATAGATGAATGAAAAAAATTTTTACATTCAAATTAACATCCCATGTGAATTTCGATTTAAAAAAATAGTATGGTGCTTCCAATATTTTAGTCTAGATTTATAAGAATTTTATATATTAATTAAAAAGGTGATTCAATATTAATGTAATAAATGAAAGATAAAACCATTTATGCTCAAAATGGCACCCAATGTACAATTCAATTTTTAGAAAAGAGAATGTTGCTTTAGGTGTACCTTAATCTCAATTTGTAAGAATTCTATATATTAATTTAAAAGGTAATTTTGCAACAGTTTGTAAGCTTCTGGTAGAAACTCATTCAACCTATTGTTATTTTAAACTACAAGATACTTTGAGAATATTATCAAATGTGACAGAACCAAATAATTACCAAAATTACAAACAAAATGTGGGAGATTGGGGAAGAGTGATCCTGAGTGCAACCTGGCACTAACATTTCTTAAGTTTAAAATTATGTCTTCTAAATAATCCTCACATTAATTATGAGGTTCACCTTTGACAAACCCTTGCTTACCATCCTCTACTACTATATAGTTGAGAAGATCCACACTTTAAAATTATTTCTAAAGATCTATCCAACAATAGTATACGTACCACATCTCCTCGTTAAGATGCATTTTAACAAACATACGAAAAAACTTCTAAAATTTCAAAGAAATAAGCGATGGGAAAAGAAAGCAAGCTAAACAAAAAAACATGAATCATTTCTTGGCATCAAAAAACTGCAAGATATCATGCATTCATTTGGTAGTAGAAAAGAAAGATTTGAAATCATAAAAATCAGTTTCTAAGTTTGAAAAATAGTGCTACACAATACATTTTCCACAAGTGAGTGAAATACAATATTATAATGATTTCTAAGTATGCTTCTCACAATTGAAGGCACTAAGGCTTAATGCCACCACTAGAGTTTGATGAAGACACGTTGCATTCTCCACCGCCCAAGTATGGTTGATAGTTAATAAATTTGCTTTCCTCTTTAAATCCAAATATTTAATGTATATGAGTGATGTAAATAAGGTGTTTTTAAAACATTTTTGACACCCTTAATGTGCAAGACATTTGTTAATACCTTCTATTCAAAAGGTCCATGTAGCTGCACACAAGAAAGGGATTTACATTATTGAATATACATTCTATTTTTTGTATTGGTTTTCTTGCTGCGGTTTTTCTCTATGAAGGTCTTATAAATGTACAAAGGTTGTCCAGATGCTGTCAACAACAAGGTTGTTCCTTTGAAAGTATCATTGCATTAGCCAGATTTTTCAGCTCTTTAGCACTACTTTTGATCAAATAAATACTAAAATATAATTAAAGTGTAGTAGTTTTATTTTTCAGTTTGTTATGAAAATTTATCTAGTAAATGTGGGCTTCTAGATAAATGGTTTGTTAGCATATTGTTAGAAAACTCACTGTGAACAATGTAATACCTTATTTAATGTTTTGCAATGAATAAAAGTTTGTCATTGCTATAGCAATGTGATGCCCTTGTTTCTATTATGCATATTATAAAACCCACTGTGTTGTTTTGGAATGTTTGTTCTTGAAATTTTGTTGCACTGCAAGTGGATTCTTCCCCTAAAAGCAACAAGTTGTATCAGAGCATCAGGAAGTTAGAAATTCAACATACTTAGGTGGTTTTATTCTCACGAGAGAAGTGAAAAGTTTGTGACGAGAATTGCAATTTGGGAAAGAAATATGGAAGCCAATGGTTCAAGCTTAACCCAACCTCAAATAACTATGTTTAATAAACATAAAATCTCTCTCTTCTTCTTTAACACTCCTGAACACAGACAAAATAAAATTATTAGAATCCTTGGTTGCAGGGTCGAGTCTTTACCTGCCACCTATCTAGGTTTACCTTTAAGCCTTAAACCACTGGAGTCCTTTTGGATTTCATTGGTTGAGAGGTTTAGTAAGAAGCTTGTTGGATGGAAAGGAGCTTTTCTAAGTCAAGTGGGTAAATTACAACTCCTCAAAGCTACTCTTCAGAATCTTTCGATTTATGCTTTAAGGCTTTTTAAAATCCTTGCCAAGTTTGCAGATGCCATTGAAAAGATTCAAAAAAGATTTCTTAGGTCAAGTGTTGAAGAGAAAAAAAGGATTCCTTTAATGGGGTGGGATCTGGTGTGTAGACCCAAAAAGGCTAGTGGTTTAGGTCTTAGAAAAATCACAATGGTTAACAAGATTCTTCTAGCTAAACAAATTTGGAGGATATTTTCATCCTCAATGGAATGGACTGATATCCTGACAAGAAAAGATTTGGAGAATAACATATCTCTTATTATTAAGATGGACTCCCATCTTATACCCAGAGGCTCAACCTACTAGAATAATCTGATTACTGGAAGAAAAGTTGTCGAAACAGGAGTGGGTTGGCAAGTTAGGAGTGGAAACCAAACAAGATTCTAGGAGGATAGATGGTTGTTTAATGAGACCCTTATCAAAATTGAACCTTTTCATGGATGGGATGAGATTTGCAAAGTTCTATTTGGTGTGTATGTTAAAGATTATTGGATAAATGGAAAATGGGTGGATTTGTGTCTTGTTAGTCAGGCTCTTGCTCCTGTTCACTCATCCTTGTTGGCTGTCAGACTTTTCCATGATTAGACGGAAGATCATCTTGTTTGTATTGATGAACCCTCAGGCAATTATTCTATTTCGTCAGCTTTTTCCAGGCTGTCTTCTTTCCAGGTTCCTCCTCCCTTCTGGTCGAAGGCTTGGTTCAAGCCCCTGGTTCTTAAAGTCAACATCTTTTGGATCCTTCTTCAAAATAAAGTGCTCATGGTTGATAATCTTTGCAAGCGTGGCTTTCAAATACCCTATAGATGTTATCTTTGCAAGATGGAAGCAGAGTCAGTTTGTCATTTGTTTCTTCATTATCCTTTTGCTACCTCGATTTAGGAAAAGTTCCTCTATTACTGGAAATTATCTTTGGTGTTCCCCTTGTCTATTGAAGACTTCTTCATACAATGGAAAGCCTCAACTCACAATCCTGCACTTCAGAAACTATGGGATTTTTCCTTCCCTCATGTTGTTTGGGGTCTATGGAAAGAACAAAACAATAGAATTTACAGAGATAAAGAATCTTTGGTGGCCATTGTGTTTGATAAAATAATCAGATTATTGAAAGATAATTTCAATACTATCCCCGATAAGGTTTGTAATACCAAGAAAGTGGCTTGTTCGTCCTATGATCTTATGGTTGCTAAGGAATGGAACATTAGTTTTGACATCTCCTGTGCCCCTGAACATGCTAAGAAGGATAGGGAGGGTGTATACTGGACTTTTCCGCCTAATGGTTGGATCAAATCCAACTTTGATGGGGCGACTAAAGGTAATACTAAGGCGGTGGGATGTAGTGGAGTCTTAAGGGATTCTTTTGGCAATTTTCTCGGTGTGATTGCCACTCCCCTTAGATCTCAAACCAATCACCTGGTAGAGGCTGCTGGAGCTTTTCATGTTATAAATTTGGCTCATAGTCTGAATTTTAAAAACCTTTGGCTAGAAGGGGACTCTAAAAATATTATTGATTTTCTTTTAGGTAGGTCCCCCCCCTCGTGGACCATAAAGTCTTGGATTGATGATGCTATTTTGACCTTAGCTAAGTTTGATAATATAAAGATCTCACATGCCTATAGAGAAGCCAATGCTATGGCGGACTTTTTTGCGAATGAAGGGGTTAAAAGCAAAGGACAATGTACGTGGTTGAACATTAGTGATTTAGGTGCTAATGTCCGAGCCTTATTGAACTATGATGCTTCACATGGGAAAGATGTGTGTCATCTCATTAATGATGATAGAACAGGGAAAATACATCACTATCATTAAATTGTATGGGACCGAGCTAATTTGCTTATTCTGTAAGTTTGCTTGGCATGCTTTGTGGGCTCATAGGTTTGGTGGGACCATTTTAAGTCAAGATTTTGTCTCTGTTTGCCTTACTGTGCTTGCTAAAATGGGAGGAGATAGAAAAAGAGTTGAGCCAAATAGCTTTGAGATGCACACAAGAAATACTAAAGTGTGGAGCAAAGTTAAAAGTGGGGGTTTACTCCCTTTTTAGGAAAAACTCCATGGGTCTAATCAGGAAGCTACAGAGCATTTTGAGAGGAACTAGGAAAATGGGGAATTAACCCTTTTTGGTAGGAATGTTAAGCTCGATGAAAATATTATAGCTGAAGTGACTGGTATGTCCATTGAAGGACACAAATTTTTCTGGGACAGGGTTTTCTCTGATGAAGCGATGGTTAGATTTTTGTAGAAAGAAAAGGAAAGATCGAATTTGGCGAAAGTTTCTAACAGTTACTTTAAGGCCGACACCATTAAAGCTCTCTGGAGAAAAGTTCTTTGCGTCATAATGGAGTATATCACCCTGGATGGTCATTTCACTAGGGTCTACGGCTATCATTTTTCCTTGCTCAACCATTTTCACTATAAGGTCAGGGTTTCTCTTCCCTACTATCTCCTTTGTTCCTTAAGAAAGAGTCTGGAAGACCATAAGAAAAACCCAAGAAGATATCCTATTTTGCATACTGGCTTGATTAGGTTAATTTTTGAACATTTTTAAAATATGTCAGCCCTTGCTAATTTGGATGCCTCCCCGGAGTCCGAGGAGGATGATACCGAACCTAGTTATTCAGGGAATTTGCCTAATTTGAGCCCGGTGAGGATGGTCCTTACTCCGCCCTCTGTCCAGACTGGTAAGAAAACACTTGTCCATAATCCCCAGTCTGTTAAAGCCTGCCCTACTTCTAAGCTTGGAAGCTCTACTCGTAAAACCAAAGGTGTTGGAAAGGATCTACCTGTCAAAAACCTTATTTCGTATTCTGAAGACTCTCTTGACTTTGAGGATTCTGGTGCTAACAATATTTTGTCCTCTGCTATCTCATCATCGCACATAGATGTTAGATTTGGTTCCCTTGGAGCCTTCGACCCTGCAAAAAGTTGCTTCAATCTTGATAGGGAACCCTTAGTTGGTTTCCTTGGCATTGCTAGGAATAATGTTGTGGACCATTTCAGAATGTCAAAATGGGTCTTTCATGAAATTAATGACCTGAAAATAAAAAATTAGGCCCTCCAGAGTAAACCAGAAGAAATGAGAGCTAATTTTTTTGTGTTATGCAAGAAGGATGCAGAGCGTAAAGATTACAGTGCTAGTAAAAAGATCCAAGACAATGCAGATAAGGACAGAAGGATTGAAATAGATTTGGAAAAATTGAAAAAAACTATGAAGATAATTGCTGAACAAAACAATAGGATGACAAGACATAATGCCATCATTATCAACGCTATTACAGAAAACTGGGTAAAGCTCAATAGGGGTCCTCAGTGGTTGATTTGGAAGAAGTGAAAGATAAAAACTAGGAAGAGGACATTGGGATTTATAAGAGAACCAGGGCTAATCTGAAAAGGAAGGCACCCCCACACCACAGATGATTCAAACTTTCAAGAAGGGTGTTCAGGATATGCAGGACCTGGAGGCAGAGACTGGGTCTATTCTGAAGACTTTGAGTTAGTTGCTGCTAGTTTTTTGGCTTGCATTTCAGTTGTTTTTTTATTGACCTTCCTGGCCTTTTGTGGTTGGCTACTGCTTTTTCTGGTTTTTTCCTTTTTTGTAGCCTATTTATTCTACTAGAATTTTTCATCCTCTTTCTTCTGTTGTAAACTTGGTGGTTTCAGGTCCCTGTAAAACCCATTTTTTCCTTTATCAAAAACTATGTTTAAAGGAGAAAATTATGATTTCTAGAGTATAAAAATTGAAACATTATTCATATCCCAAGATTTGTGGGAGCTAGTAGAACAAGGGTTCACAAAGCTTGTTGATGCTCAAGCTCTTGCAACCTTAACTTAGGAATAGTGAGATTAATTGAAAGCAAACAAGAAGAAAGAATGAAATGCTTTATTAGCCGATAGGCTATTTTGTTTGAAGTTTCAGCCAGGATTTTTGTCAGCGTAGCTATGAATTGGATTTACCGATGACGAGGATGTAATCGACAGGCAGGGAGTTCTCCGGGTTTTGTTGTGATGATGTGGACCTTTGCAAATACGTGGGTTGGTGGTGGTGGAGGTGGTGTCCTCTAAATGCGAAAGGTGAATGGTAAGTGTTCGCTCTCCTAAGGGTTAATGCATTTTGTGGTTGTTGTACGATGGGGGCAGATGAAGTAAATGCGGTCAGATGAAGTAAATGCAATATTGAATGTAGCAGTGTGGGAAAGTATACTTTGATTAAGTTGTAATGTCCAAACAACCATTGTGGTGTTGGTTTCATCGCAGACGAATGTAAATATCATTTCCTTCGACTCCGTCGCTGGTCTAATACCAGACTGCTTGGAAATTGTCTTATGCCAGATTGAAAACTATTGTTCTCTAGAATTTGTAAGTCATTTTACATGGGTAGTTTGCATAGATCCAAATAATTTATTGTCCATGTCTTCTTGTCAAATGTTTGTATTTTTGGCATTATACCCATTGTGGAGATTTGAAAGAGATTATCGTTCTATATGGATGGAGGAATTACAATTAAATGTTCTTTCTTTCGTAAAAAAATATGGTTAGGGTTAGTAATTTTTTCACTATTGGTTTATGGTTTTGGTTATCTCTGTGTATCTTTGGCATTGTAGCCATTGTGATAGGAAATTTTTTGATTAAGTTGCATTGTCAAAACAACCATTGTGGTGTTGGTTTTATAGCAAACTATTGTAAAAATTGTTGCATTCGGCTTTGTCGGTGGTTTCATAGCAAACTATTGTAAGAAAATGTTGCCTTCGACTCTGTCACTAGTTTGGTAGCAGACTGTTCGCAAACCATTTTATGCCAAATTGAAAATTGTTGTTCTCCAAAATCTATAAGTTGTTTTACATGGGTAGTTTGCATAGATGGTTAATTTATTATTTTTTATTATATATGTAGGGAAAGGTCCCTGATCCGTGGGTAAAAGCACAAAGCTGTGTCACACTTTCAGCCAACTTATCAGCACAACTAAATTTAAGTATTTCTAACTAAAAATCAATTTTGGTCAAACATATGATCTAGTAAGATTCATTCTAGCTAAGTTAGATGCTTCCACAACTTTTTCAACTAAAATTGTTGGCTAAAAATGTATGTAGCATCACTTTGAGTCCAATTTACCAAAAAAATTAGATTAATTGAAAAACTTGATGTTTCAATAACTCTTGCTAATGTAAACAACATTTTTTTAAAAATATAAAAATACCCTTTTGTAGATTCATAAGTGTAGTTTTCAAAAATATATTTATTTTAATAGTTTTTTTTTTTTTTTTTTTATATATTTTATTTTTACTAAAAGTGGGCTTTCAGCACAAAATATAAGGTTGATTACTATGCCAAGGAAAAATACTAAAACTTATTAAAAAAAATTGAAAAAAATATGATGCACTAGATAAAAGAATCTATTTTCAAATGGTATAATTTTGTTTCCATTTTAGATAAATATTTAATATGAAAGTTGACGTCCGATGAAAACAACTATTTTTTGATTCACACACATTTTAATATTTATTTAAAAATATATATTTATCAAAATTGGAAAAAAATATATCCATGCACTAAAATTTCAAGTTATAAATACACACAAAAAAGTTGGAAGAAAAAAAAAAATTACTATAAAAATTTTGCGTCCCATGCAACTTCATTTTTCAGCATTTTATCAGCAACTAAATTATAGTTTTAATTTATTAAAAACTAGTTTTAAATATTTTTTTATATTTAAAAAAAAAATAAAAACATAAAATATACTAAAAAATACATATTTTACTAATTTACATCATTTCAAAATTCAAAACATATATGCCACTTTTTAGTGATTCAAGTTTAAAAATTGGATCAGCGTTGGCTGTTTCCTTTATAAAGTGTGACACAGCTTTGTGCTTTTACCCCCCTTACAGAAAGAAAATAGAGCCAAACAACTTAGCAAAACAGACTGGTAGAACACAATAAACCAAAGAGAGATAAATAGTCAAAACAAACAACACAAAACTATTCAAGGAGCAGCACTTGAACCAAGAAAAGCTTTTGAGGGTGTGCTAAACAAGACCATGAATTTCTTAGAAGGATGTTTCTTCTTTCTATGAACCATAGTCCAAGGAGAATCAAAAACTAAAACCGAGAAATTTTGATTAGAAGTGGAAGACTCCCCTCCAGAGTAGCAAACCAAAGGAACAACTCAAACTTCAGGTACAACATCCAAAACCAAGTCTGAATTAGTAGGACTTACTACAACCTTTTCCAAAATATGGGTCTTAGAGGAGGCAACAAAAACAACATTAGGGATAGCCAAATCCAAAGGCTGCACAATAGTATCCATCGAAGGAACAACACCCACCACACCCGATTCAGTGTTACCTACTTTCACTACTTGCTCAATTAGGTTGAGCTTTTTTATTTCAAACTAAGAAAAAGGTACATTTTATATCTCTCCTACATTACATTCAATTGTATAAACAAAAAAATCAAAAAGATTACAGTGCATGTAACATAAGAAATATTTACACAAATCTTTCTGAAAAGTAATCTTGATTGATTTAAAAGTGCATATTTGTCTCACACAAGCCATGAGACTGACTTTTGCTTATTCAATAAAAATTAAGAAAAGCATATACATGAATAAGTAAATAAAATAAAATGTGCATATAAAGAGAGTGACCAGTCATTGCCTGAGAATGACTAGTTCAGTGTTATCTTGCTTTGGTGTTGATCCGAGTTGCTTGTCCCTCCTAGTTCCTCATTGTTCCTAGTTCTTGCATTTGGCAATAGCAATGGTTTTAGAGAAATTCTCTAAGCAATGAAAGATCACAAACATTATATGAACATACACCTATGCATGTATAGGCTTATCTCAATGTGCATTAAATAAAAAATGCATACTTTAGGTGTCTAGGAAAACCATCAGGTCAACATACACACCTAAAACATGCATTTTGTTTTCTAACATGTGTGCTTCATGTGCAGATACATGAAAAGCAATGTTACTATTTTAAATCAAATTTTTGCATGTGGGAATAAATGTGGCTCCCATAAGGGTTGAACTCAGCATGATGCTTTGATATGTTTTTAAGAGACATTGAAAGGATCCATTCCTTTATGACTTACTTGTACAAGCATACATCATTTATGACAATGAGTTAACAGTCACTGTCATAAGTGACATATATCATTTATAAAAGTCATAAAACATGAAGCAAATATCAATAGGCATTATTGGCAATTGTCAAAAGTGCTAAGAATATTAGAAGATAGGCAGGTAGCCTTTTAGACAATGATCAATGGTAAAATATTATGTGGTTCTATTTTTCTCATTCACCATTCATGGAATGGCATAACTCCCCTAGTTTCATTGGAGGATATGCCTAGAAAAGTGGAATAGGATTCAATATGATAACAATACTTAAAAAGATATCATATAATATACAAGTACCTTGATTGCAGATTCAATGACAGAGCTTCATTCATTTAAGATGAATAGCTTTCAGCTCAGTAAAGAGGCATAAGTGCAGTCATAAAATTAAAAAGACTAGTATTGTTAAGAAAAACACAAAGGATGAGTTTATATCATGTGTTGAGCAGACATAATTTACTGTTTCATGCAAGTGTAGTACTAACATGTTTATGTATTATTCATCATACTCATTGGATAACAAGAGTAGTTTCAAGGAGAATCATAAGGAATGTGTTCAATAGCAGTATCAAAATACGTTTAAGGAATGCAATATGTGTTGTTTTATGAAGGCATAATATGAATATAGCCTGTAGATGATGTATGATATTGAGAAATCCTTGAAGAGTAGTCTTATATAAACATCCAAAAGAAGACATAAGCTTGCTCCTATTGATAAACATCATTTGCAGTGAAGGAGAAGATGGTATAATGCAGAGCAAAGCCTTCATTGAGATGGAAAATTATAATCTTTAAATAGAGGATGTTCTCATTGTGAGATAATATGAAATGACAATCATATATCAAGGACAAAGTCACAATATTGTTCTAATAGCTATAAAAAGAGGGAGAACATTACAAATTTCATGTAGAATTACTACTTCATCGAGATCTACAAGAACAAAATGACAATGCATAGTTAACACTGAGCTAATGATATTAGAACAATCTATGAACATAGAGGATATATATTTTGAGAAAAAGATCATAGTAGTGATAGATTGAAAGGGTTTTGTGTAGCTCATAGGAGAAATCAGTCCAATCAAAAGGGGGGATTTAGAGTGAGAATAGAAACTATTGCACAATATTCTTATGTGATGAACCTAGTCAGACATCTTTTCAAAGGAAGACTTGGATGTTTAGGATTTGAAGGATATGGTAGTCTCCTCAAGGAAATAATAGCTTAGTGTTAAGTAGATAACACATGAACCAAATTCATGGGTTTTCACATGCAAAAGACAACCTGTAGATGATTATCTATTAGTCATCTATGCATAGATGCCTTGTAGAACCATGCATAGATTCATATGAAAATAGACAATCATTGATGCCTGAAAAGAAAATTTGGCCAAAATCCAATCATAGGAAATGAGAAATCCTTGAGGGTTTTCTCAAATCATGATAAACCTGTTTACGGTAAAAATTCAGACACCTATAGAAGAAAAATGACTTCAACCATTTAGGGGCAGTGCCTATAGATTTCTAGCCCATGACCATAGAAGTTTAGAGAGATTTTCTCAAGAGGGTATGTGTAGGATCATGATGGGCCAAAAAGTGGCGATATGCATGTGTATGTGTAGGGTATGTGGCTGACGACTTGTTTTTTACCAAAATTGATGAAACGAAAAGTATTTTTAAAGGATATTCTCAGCTTTCCACCAATATAAATTATGCTTTACTTTGAATTTAATAAATAATTATTATTCATTTTCTATTTGAATTATGACTAAAGTCCTAATTGACAGGCTGATTGAAAAACATCTATAGCTTTCAAACGGTATCACATTTTTTGAATCCAAAGAATGCATCACATTCTATGCTTTGCATACTATAGGACTAAAAAAAAAAAAGAATTTCATGGACTTTTTACCAAGTTAAGGTGGTCAAACATACAATTTTTTATATTTTTTAAAAGTTGTAATAAAAAAATCATAATTAATTATTTATTTGGAAAAGAAATACAAAAAAATATGCATCACATCCAGACATGAATCCTCTACTTATATCAAAAATCTTACAAAAAATGATTATCATTTTATTGTGGTTAGGGTGGTCAGACATACACCTACTTATTTTTTCCCTAAAATTTAAGTACTACTGCATTGAAATTTTAAATTTTCACCAAATAGATTTTTTTAATTTTTAAATAAACCTAGTAGTTTAGAAACTATATTCAATTTGATACAGATGAACTATTCTTATATATTTTTGAAATAATATAGATAACTTATTCAAATTTTTACATCAAGTTGCCTTACTCTGATTTTTCTGATTTTTTTGCCACTTAAGGGCCTTTTTTCCATGATGATCCTGCACATACCCAAGAGGTTAAGCCCTTGACCCAAAGTGGGTTTTGAGTTAAACAAAGGAAAAATCCAGAATAATATAGCGAAAAGCTAAAGCTAAAAATCCTCATCATTTTTACATAAATTAAGCTCAAGTGAAGCATTTTTTTTTAGAAAAACAAAGGAAAATGGAAGTGTTTTGCTTGTACCTAGTTAATATTCACTTAAATCTCAAGTATTTCTGACATAGATGCTTTCATAAGACTCAGACAAAGCTCTTTAATGGTGGAAAAGCAAGAAGATACTAGCAGAAATAAGTTCACAGAGAAAGATCAGAAATAATATGAAAGCCACAACTAAAAGCTTTCAAAAGCTTTTCAGAACATATGAGAAACTTCCAGATTTGAACAAAATCAAACTTACCTCAATCAAATCTTCAGAATCTACAAAAGAATGGGGTACAAGAAATAGATTATCATGCTCAAAAAGCTCGAACTAGGGTTTCATGGTGGCGCCTTGAGCTTCTTCAAGAAGTTTTGAAAACCAAATGAAATGATATTTCATTTTGTTTTTTCCTTTGTTTTTAGGGCTTTCCCCTAATACACATTGATGGAGACTTAGCATTTTTTCCTAAATGTTTAAAAAATAAAGTGGAACAATTAAAACTCATGGACTAAAGATTTATAATCTTATGCCTTGTAATGTAATATTTTCCCCTTCTATGTAATAAGTCTTTTAAGACTTATATTTTTCTTTTACTATTTTTGTATAATTTTTGAAATTGTAAAACATTAAGTCTTGGTGATGATTTATAAATCACTCAAGACTTAGGTGTTATTTTAATGCAAAGATAAATGGAGACTTTCAACACATGGGGAGATATAGATATGCTTATCTTTATGTCATGCCAAGCATCTAGGGAGGTTGGATTCAGTTTGCAAACATATGGAGGAAATTTAGGAGGTGTTTTTGACTCATTTATGAGCTTTGGAGAGCATCTTGGAGTTTTTTTTGCATGTCTTTATGATAGACTTAGTCATGCCTTGACTTTTTCTATATTGTGAAAGCTTTTTGAAGTGGATTTTCATGCTATATTTTTTGCTTTATTGGTACATCCAACCCAAGAAGCTTCTAGGGCTATTTTGATGGAGTTTGGTTAGGAGTTGAATATAGTCACTTGAGTGACTCTTTTGTAATCAGTTCTTCTTATTCAATTTCTAGAGATAGAGACTTTTACAGTTCTTTGACAATATTTGGAATTTTTTGTAACTCTTGGAATATGGAATAAAATTTATACCTTGGAGATAGCTGGTAATGGAATTTATGCCTTCTTATTCTTGTAGTTCTTGTGTATGTTCAAAATATTGATCAAGTTATTAGTGAAATTATCCTTTTTTCCTTATAAATTTGTCTCTTAATTTGTACCTTTTTCTGCAAAAAGCTTGTTCTTGCAGGTTGCTAGGAGTGTCTTTAAATGCATATAACTTTTAATTGTGAATTCATTTTCCATTTATGAGTTTATGTATTTTGTCCTCTTAGTGAAATATTAATGCAAAAAGCTATGCTGCAATGAGTTGTGCAAGTGTTTTTCATTATTAGTCAAAATCAAGTGTCATAGTTTTCTAGTTTTCATGTTCACTTTAAAGTTTGGTGTATCACTTTAGTTTTTCTTTAAGTTTTAGCTTTTCCAATTTTAGTCTTTTTCAAGTTTTCCTTCTCCCTTTTCCTTCAAAAGTATGTAGTTTTAGGTGATAACCATTAGGAAGCCAACCTTCTCCGGGGGTTGACCTCTATTTATAAGTATCCCATAGCTTTAGAGGTCTTCCCATGTTTTCTCTAAATTGTTGAACACCAGGTTCAATAGGATGCATTTTCAGTAGATTACAGTCAAGTGGAGTAGAAATTGGCATTTGAGGAACAACATCCATCACAACACTCAAATTAAGCCTCGCAGAAGGGGAAGTAGGCCTAGAGTCATCACCAAAAGAAGAAACAGAGTCAGCGGTAGGGTGAACTGTTAAGTGTTCACGGAGTGAGTTCTTCCACCAAGTAGAGGAAGAAATAGGGTGATGGTTAATTTATTGTTGATCTCTTCTTGTTATATATTTGTATCTTTGGCGGTATACCCATTTTGGAGATTTGAAAGAGATTATTGTTCTCTATGGATGGAGAAATTGCACTTAAATCTTCTTTCTTTCGTTAAAAAATATGGTTAGGGTTAGTAATTTGTTCGTTGTTGGTCTATTGTTTTGGTTATTTGTGTGTATCTTTGGCATTGCAACCATTACCATGGGAGCAATTGTAGTTATCTATGTGTAGGGTTTAGGGTTGTGTGAAAGAATTAACGTATTGGAGATAAAATTACTTTGGTGGTTGTTCAGTGTTATTCTAATAGTTCTTTTACAATTACTTTATTTGTGTGTAATATTTAGTGCCAAGTGATGTAGCTTGAAATTTCAATGAAGCTTGTGGGGTTATACTAATTTTTATATGGGTGCTTTGGATAGATGATTAATGTATTGTTAATGTATTCTTGTTTTATGTTTCTATCTTTGGAGTTATACCCATTTTGGAGACTTCAAAGAGATTATCGCTCTTTGTAGGTGGAGAGATTACAGTTGAATCTTCTTTCTTTCGTCAAAAAAATATGGTTAGGGTTACTAATTTTTGGCTATTGAGTGTTATTCTAATACCTCTTTTACAATTTCTCTATTTTTCTATAATATTTAGTGAAGTGTGTGTGGTTGTACTCATTTTGAAGAGATTATTGCTATGTATTGGGTTTAGGAGCTCTATTTAATATGGATTTGGGGAAATTGCAGTTAAATCTTCTTTCTATCGTGAAAAAAATATGGTTGGGCTTAGTAATTTTTGTGGCCCTTGTTTATTGTTTGTAGTTATGGTTGTACATCTTTGGCTTTATACTTGTTACCATAGGAGCAATTGTAGTTAAATCTTCTTTCTTTTGTTGTTGGTCTATTGTTTTGGTTATCTATGTGTATCTTTGGCATTGCAACCATTACCATAGGAGGAATTGTAGTTATATGTGTGTAGGGTTTAGGTTTATATGAAACCATTAATATATTGGAGATAAAATTACTTTGGTGTCTGTTTAGTCTTATTCTAATAGCTCTTTTACAATTTATCTATTTTTGTATAATATTTAGTGTTAGGTGATGTAGCTCAAATTTTCAATGAAGCTTGTGGGGTTATACTGATTTTTACATGGGTTTTTTGCATAGATGATTAATTTATTGTTAATGTCTTCTTGTTATATGTTTCTATCTTTTGTGTTATACCCATTTTTGAGACTTGAAAGAGATTATCGCTCTTTACGGGTGGATAAATTGCAGTTAAATCTTCTTTCTTTCATGAAAAAAATATGGTTACGGTTACTGATTTTTGGTTGTTGAGTGTTATTATAATACCTTCTTTACATTTTTTCTATTTTTATATAATATTTATTGTTAGGTGATGTAGCTCAAATTTTCAATGAAGTGTGTGGGGTTGTGCTCATTTTTTCATAGTTTATTGATACGTATTGGCTTTAGGATCTCCATTTAATGTGGCTTTAGGGAAATTGCAGTTAAATCTTCTTTCTTTCATCAAAAAAATATGGTTTGGGTTAGTAATTCTTTGTGGCCCTTGTTTATTGTTTGTAGTTATGGTTCTACATCTTTGGCTTTATACCCATTACCATAGGGGAAATTGTAGTTAAATCTTCTTAATTTCATCAAAAAATATGATTATGGTTAGTAATTTTGTTCTCCTTGGGTTATTGTTTTGGTTATCTATGTGCATCTTTGGTGTTATACCGATTAACATAGGAGCTACATTGTTTGGCATTAAATATTATAGGTAGAATATTTATGCAAAATATCCAAATAGGTCTTTGACCGGGTTTTCATTGCTATGTATTGGATTTAGGAGCTCTATTTAATGTGGCTTTGCAGAATTTGTAGTTAAATCTTCTTTGTTTCATCAAAAAAATATGGTTAGGGTCAATAATTTTTGTGGCCCTTTTTTATTGTTTGTAGTTATGGATGTGCATCTTTCGCTTTATACCCATTACCATTGGGGCAATTGTGGTTAAATATTCTTACTTTCATCAAAAAATATGGTTATGGTTAGTAATTTTGTTTTACTTGGGTTATTGTTTTGGTTATCTATGTGCATATTTTTCGTTATACTAATTAACATAGGAGCTAAATTTTTGGGCATTAAATATTATAGAAAAAATATTTATGCAAAATATCCAAATAGGTCTTTGAAAGGGTTTTTTTTGTGGTGACGTGGACCCTGGTAATTGTCTAGGCTAGCAGCGATGGAGATGGCGTGCTTCGTATGTGGAACATGTACTAAATATTATAGAAAGTATAGGGAAATTGTAAAAAGATATTAGGAAAAGACTTAAAAATCATAGGTAGCACCAGAACTGCCCGAGCTAGTAGGCTATGTTTGAGGTCCCTGATGGGAATTTTCATTAGTCCAGCTGTGAATTGGATTTTCTCATGCGGGAGACACACCTGCTAATGGTGGCTCCACTGGGTTTTTTCTATTGGAGTGGGTCTTGGTGATTACATGGGTTGGTGTCCTAGATACATAGAAATTGAGTGGTAAGTGTTTGTTTGCTCGACGGTTAATGGATCCTCCTATTGTTGTGCATAAGTGGTGGGAACAACAGATGCGGGTGGCCAAAGTAAAAGGAATGTTGAATGTCATAGTGTGGCAGAGTATACTTTGATTAAGCTCCATTGTGGTGTTGGTCTCATAGCGTTTTGTACAGGTTGTTTCCCTTTTCTATTCTTGATGTTTTTCCATAATATTCTTCTCTCGTTCAACTGTTAGTTATGTTTGCCTCTTGAGTATTTTTCTAAGATGCCTTACAACTGTTTATAGATTGCTTGTCTTCCAACAATATGTTTTGTGCATTTCATTTCCCCTTGATTGTATGAAGCTACTTATAATAAAGTGTTATTTATTTTAATATCTCTTACTACTCAAAATGGCTCTTACAACAATGCAATTTAATCAATATATTTTCTTGTACATTTTGTAGCACATTAGTGTTAAAACCTTCCAACCTCCTATCGAAAGCAACAATAAGCAGAGACCAAAAGGCATCAACAACTCTTTCATAGATTGCTTGTCTTGCACCAATATATTTTATACATTTATTTTCACCTTGGTTGTTTGAAGCTTCTCATACTAAAGTGTTAATTGTTGTGGATTTTTCCTTTGTGTCAAACATGTTATATGTCTTAGATTAATATGCTTCATGATTTTCATTTTCTTGCACCAAAAATGCATTGCGTATGCATAGACACTTTTACTAATTAGATGCATTCTTTTTTTGTTCTTCAATTAAATTATTTTGGTGGTTGTTAAGTGTTATTCTTTCTAATATCTCTTACTATTCGAAATGGCTCTTTTGACAATGCAATTTAATCAATATACTTTCTCACACATTTTGCAGCACATCAGTGTTAAAACCCTCCAACCTGCTATCGAAAGGAACAATAAGTATCTAGAGACCAATAGGAATGAACAATAAATTAATCATTTATTTAAAATACCCATGCAAAACATGCACATATATATACATGTAAACATATAGACATATATATACATGTACACATAGATACATATATATACATGTATACATATGCATACATATATACATGTAAACATATACATACATATATACATGTATACATATACATATATATACACACACACAAACACATCTATACACACGTGTATATATATGAATTTAGTTTGGTGGTTGTTAGATAGTAAATGTCTTTTTAATAGCTCTTTTATACTTTCACTATTTGTCTATAATATTTAGTGCCAAATAATGTAGCTTAAATTTTGAATTGACATGTGAACTATTATATAGATTGGTTTAGGTGCGATATAATTTTATCTCTGTCCTAGTTTTATATTTATTAGACCTAAAAGCACATCTATATTTATTTTTTCATTAAACAAGTGCAATGAAGGAAAATGCACATCATCACAATACATGGATAAAACAATTAAGAAAAACATATTTTTATGTGTTCGGAAAGATCAATGCATGTCTACTTCCACATCTATATCCTTTACTAGTGCCAGCCATATGTGTATACACCTAAAGGCCAATATAACCGGAAACACAAACAACAAAACATATGTGGTGTGCCTTTTTGTTTTTGAGAATCCTAAAATAACAGGAACTAGAATTGTGTTTGTTGTCTAATAGCTCTTCTACAATTTTTCTATTTGTCTATAATATTTAGTGGCAGGCATTGTAGCTTGGATTCTCGATTAAGTCTATATATATATATGTATATATGTACATATGTACATATATATATATATATGTACATATATATATATATATATGTACATATGTATATATATTTAAATATGTATATATATATATATATGTTATATACTAATAGTTCTATTACAATTTCCCCATTTCTCTATAATATTGAATGTCAAATAATCCAGCTGTTGTTATACAATTCCTCTGTTTGTTAGTAGAAAACAAAGAATGTGGACACCAAAGTAAAATGAAAACCATGGCAGCTCAATGAATGTGCAAATGTATATATGCAAACACAAGAATAAATTACGTAGCCATTGACAATCTATGACATCCTCTTTGTAAGGATTTGAATTTAAATAAATTAGTGGGATACCAAGGGACTAATTTTACAAAATCTGTATAACACAAAAGATGCACAAAGTATATATATGTGTCTACATATGTATATATAAATATATGTATGTATGTATGTATATATATGTATGCATGTATGTGTGTATATATATATGTATATGTATATGTATATATGTATATGTATATGTATATGTCAATATATATATGTGTTTGTGTGTGTGTGTGTGTATTGTGGTGTTATATATATATAGATATATGCATTCTTTCTTCCTCATCTGTTTCAACTCCCCCCATAACAAACTCTTCATTATGGTAGCTTTCCTCTTCTATTCTCAATTTTGTAAAGTTTTGTGAAGAAAATATATTGACTAAGTTGCATTGTTGAAAGCGACATTGTTGTGTTGGTTTTGGTAGCAGAGCCTTGTCCGAGATGCATGTTCCCTATTGGTTTTATAGCAAATCGTAGCCAAAATGGCTCTTTCGACAATGCAACTTAATCAATATACTTCCTCAAAAATTACATAGAAAGTCCGAGCTGCATTGGCTAGAATTAAATATTATAGAGAAATAAAGAAGTTGTAAAACAACTACTACATGACAAATCCTATTCATGGCTTGACTGACGAAAATCCCATCAGAAAATTCAAACAAATAACAAACCCTCTACATATCCATATATATACAATCACTCCTATGTTAATTTATGTGGTTCTTGAGTGTTTTCCTAATAGTCCTTTTAGAATTTTCCTATTTCTCTATAATATTTAGTGCCAAATAATGGACCTTGAGTCTAGAGTATATGTATGTATATATGTATGTATATATATATATATATATGTATGTCTATATGTATATATATGTATATATGTATATATATGTGTATATGTATAAATATACATATATACATGTGTATGGGAAAGTATACTGCAAAATGTGTGAGAAAATATATTGATTAGGTTACATTGTTTAAATAACCATTGTGGTGTTGGTTTGATAGCAGACTATTGTAAAAATTCTTGAAATAGAAAAGAGTTTCCCATAGTTTATAATGACAATGTGGAACTTGTCTCTTCAACAAACGATGTTCCTAAATGTTGCTAATTGGTCAATAAGTATTGCACAATAAATTATGGATCTAGAATTTACAAGGAAACTATTACATAGATTGGTTGTCTTGTATTAACATGTTTCATGATATTCTTCTTCCCTCATCTGTTTAAGTATCAATAACTTTCATGATATTTTTTTCCACTCATCTATTTGAAGCTAGCTATAATAGATTATTTTATTGTTCTTGTAAAAAGGATTGTTTTTAATTTTTAAAATTATGTAATCTTTACCATGCCTATTTTGTTTGGATGGAATATGTTATCATTTAGATATATTGTTGTATATATAAATAAATATATACATGTGTACATATGGATATATATATCTAGTTATATATGTTTTTTAAAATGTGTAGGTAAAGACAAAATTCAATCTATATATGTACTTAAGCATTTTCATTATTTTTGTTGTATATTTCATTGTTTCTATTAAAAAGGATGAAGGAAACAAGTAGCAACATATAAAAATGTTTGTATATAGGTATTTATAGAAGTATAGCAAGAAAATTTCATGCATACATATATAGGAAACCTCAAAAATTATGACTATTTCTAAGTTGTCTACCAGTTGGTATAGAATGTTGCAATAGATTAATCTATGATTTTTACTTTGTGTCTCGTAGAAAAAAGTACCCTTTGCTTGATATGGGATTAATTCATGATAAAATGGACTTAATGAGGTCTTAATTTAGTGTTGTGAGGAATTTTATGCATCCACAATAGGTCTTGACCCTTGCAAATTAAATAAAATGCATTTAATGACATCTTGTGAAGGTGGTTTGAAGTGTTGTATAGAATTTCTACACTTTTCTAGACTCTGTTCATTACAATTCACCTGAAAATCACCTTTTCATCACTAATCAAGTCCTATTTTGAAGTGTTGTAAAGTCTTGTAACAAGATTTAAAGCTTTTCTAAGCATAACTTCAATATTTACACCTCTCTTATGCTTTATTTGATGCCTTTATTCCCTTATATGCTTTAATTAAGTGCATTTTTTAATGTAAACCTGACAAACAACATTAAACAAGACTTAATTCCTGACACCCATTTCAGGTCCTACGTGGAACCCATTTTCCATGGGTGGCGAATGAGTCCCCCTTAGCTCCAAATTCAAAATATTTTAAATTTTCTTTCAGGTTTTTATTCAAAATCACATGATGTCGGCTTGTGATGAGGTATGAACGAGTTACTAAGGCACAAGAGTGTATAAATATGTGTTTTTCTCCCCATTTTATATCTCTCATTCATCTCTTAATCTCATAACTCATTCACATAATTCATTCATCATCTATCTTCTCTATCAAGTCAAGCAAGCTAGGGCTTTCACATTGCAAGTTATCAAGTTAGCTTCTTAAGACATTCAAGGGAAGATTCTTCATGTTTTGCTATAGAATTTCAAGATCAATCATCATGGAAAGGTAATCAACTCCATTATTGCATGTTTCATTATATTCTTTCATCACTTTGGTTTAATTACCTAAAAGGGGTTTGACCAAGGCAAACCCCCATGCCCTAACATTCAACATCTCTCCCTCTTGTCTTGTGTGTTTGTAGATTTAGGACTCTTGGAAGCTTGGAAATAATTGAAGATCAATTTGCAAGGTTTCTCAAGTCTTTTCTTCATTCAACAAGTGAAAATATTGACAAAAACTCATTTTTAGACACGTAAATTAGAGTTTTGGAAGCGAACACCTGTAAGAAGTCAAAGTGGAGATTGGAAGCTCTAGATTCCAATTTTGAAAATCTAGAAATTCAAAAGTGGACTTATTTTCCATGGCTGGCGAATGAGTCCCACTTCCAAGTCAGTTTTCTATTTTTTGTATGTTTTCACACCCTTTTGACAGAAATAGGTTTCGGCTAAGTTTACCAAAATTGGGACTGATTCGCCTAGAATGATGAATGAGTCCCTTTCAGCTTGAAAATCAGCATCAAAAGTGTTTCAGAAGAAATTTCTAGTCTCCTTCAAGATTTTAGGTGCATACTTCAAGTTTCATTCTTTTATATTTAGCTTTGCATTCATTTCTAGCTCATTGTTGCATTACACAATGTGTTTTACAACATAGCATAATTCTTAGATTTTGCATTCATAATCAATCAATCAGCTCATATAACTACATTTAGATCATTTCATTTAGTCCAAATAACATCATAAATAATATAATTTGAATGAACCCTTTAGCATTTTTGGCCCTACCTCTCTCCTTTTAGGTGAAAAACCCTAGAAGAGTTAGATAAGTGCAAGGAGCCAAAAATCTATGGTTCATTTTGGTGAACCTGATTTTCAAACACTTTCTTATCTGATTTTGGAGTCCCTTTATCATACATCTATCTTGCATTGATCTTGCATTAGGATTTGTATGATAGGTTTCAAAATTTGCATTTGTAAAAAGTACATTTTGCTTGCATTGTTAGTCTTTAAATTTATGTAAATTTTCTGAAATTTTGAATTTTTCATTTCGTTCTGCATCATAGCACTTAGAAACCATCAAAATCAGTAAAAAATTTCTGAAAAATCTAAAAAAAATCTATACTGCGACTCATTCGCCACCCTAGGAAAATCAGTCCCTTTTGACCCCCAAAACTGCATTTTACAGAACTCAAAAATCTATTTTTAAGCTTCTGTTTGGTTCCTTAACCTACCTATATCAGTTAATTGCATTTCAATAGATCTCACTTAAAATAGCTCATTTCATTCATTGTTCCATTTTGCATTTACATTTTTCATGCCATTTTCTTAGTAGTGTTGTAGACACGTGAAATTAACATTGTGCACTTAAATAACATCACATTCATAAATCAAATTCACATTCATCAGGTTCATGATCCATTTAAATTGAATAAATTGACTTTATTTGATTTAAGCCTATCATTACCTCATTTGATTAAATAAATCAATTTTAATCAAACCATAACATTTCATCTTTCATAAACCATCTTCTAAGTTCATCTCCTGCAAATTAATCCACCTTTATCTTACATCATCCCTTTAATTAAATAAACCAAACTTTATTTAATTAAATCCCAAATGCATATTCTATCCCTTTTTTATTTAAATAAATCAAATTACTTAAATCAAATAAGTCAAAATCACCTAAATATCATCTTAGCTAATCTAATCCTAATTAAACATAATATAACCACCCATCACAACCTCTAGCTTTTCTCACTTGCACCAATAAATCATTTTAATTCATTTATAAATTCATTATTTTCTTTCAACTTGGCATAAAAATGGAATATTCCCTCAAGTTTGAATATGAAGACAAGTTGACTTGTCCTTTCCAACATTGCAATAACTTCTCTCTTTCATGTCCCCCACTCAACATTTAACTCTCAAATTTAAATTTGAATCTCCCCCTCTTTGGCACATTGACCAAAATGTGCTCATTCCTCAACCTATCACAAGGTGACAAGTGGCTTCATCTCATTGGTTAAATCATTATCCCACATTGCTCTATTTTGAGCTCTCTTCCAATTTCAAAATCTATAAATGAAGGATTCATTCTTCAAGAAATCCTCCACAATCTTAGCATTTCATCATCTACAATCTCATGCAAAGTCACTCTCTTCACATTGAGAACTAATTTTTTCCACCATCATTTGCAACATCAAGCTTGTCAAGGGTTAGGAAAGGGCTACTTTTCACATCAAAGTAGCACCAATCCAATATGGGATAGATATACTTCATGTTTTTCTTTGTATTCTTTTATTTATCTTGTTATTTGATAGCATTTTAAAACAGGTTAGATTATTTCATATGGATGTTAAAATTTTTCTTTGTTTTAACAACTAACCATGCTAATGTGTGTGTTAGATTAAAATCCATTTGCATATTTTAGCCTCCACATAATTGGCACTAGAAGGAGGGAAATCTCACATTCCAGTCACGTTTTTGTCAAAATTACACGTTTTTGTTTGTTTACAGAAAATAGCGCCACTCACAGTCTAGGAAGGCTATATAGAACCACTAGAAATAAACTGCACCACTAAAAACTTCAAATTGCACCTCTCACAGTCCAGCGGGGCCATATAGTGTTGCTCACAGTCCAACGGGGCCATATAGCGCCGCTCACAGTCCAACAAGGCTATACAGAACCGCTTTGGAAACAATGACACCATTGAAATCAAACTAAACCACTCAAAAATAAAATTGCACTACTAGAGTCTCCAGCGTCACCCTATATCGCCGCTACAAAATCAAACAGAGCCGCCATCACAAACAAAACTGCTTGGATTTCTTGCTTTTTCATGCAAACTTAAGATAGCCATATCTTGGTCATTTTTTGGTCTTTTCCAACGCTTTTTTTTTTGAAATGGGGTAGAATTCATAATCTATCCAATGGTGTAGGTTATGGTTAACTTTGATAGAGTTAAAATTTTAAAATTTTCACTTAATGTCAAATCACAATGAAACTTGGTCTAAATTTTAGGGTTTTTATGCTTAATCATTTATCTAACCTTCATATCTTTTTGTTCCTTGATGTCATCTAAAATTTGGATATTGTATTGTAGGTTTTAAAGGATCATGGAGAATGGAAGTCAAAGAAAAAATCATTATCACATCATTGTATCAAGTGTTTTTGAACACTTTGGGGAGCAATTATAATCCCACTTTTAAGGATTTTACCCCTTCAAGCTTTTAGGACCTACTAAATTTATTTTGGGATCTAAAAAGAACATTTCAATTTTTTGCTACAAAGGGCTAATATGAACATTGGGAACACAACTTACTAGAGTTTGTTTTTTGGTTAACAATTGAACAAATCAACTCTCATTTGTCTTTTGGTGCTTAAAAAGAAATCACAATTGCTTTGGGGATCTAAAATGAACAAGTGCAACTTTGTTTTGTGATTTCTTACTTAAACTAACCTCATTGAAAAAGGACATATGCATTTCTCTCACGCTTTATAGCGATCTTGAGAATCAAAAGACCTTTTTCATGATTTTAGGTTAAGACAAACCAATCACCTCCACACTTCATTTTTGGGTTTAAAATTGAACAAAATCTTATGCGAGTGTGAATGAATTTATTGCATGTATTCTCCCTTTGTTTCTAAACAAGGGTTGATCGAACTATGAATAAGTTTATTCACTTTTTTCTATCTTAGAGGGATTGCCTTGGGGAAAAAGTACTCACCCAAGAGAATGACTCAACCGATAACACTCTAAAGCCAAGAGTATTTCCAACTGGGATATAAATGTGGGTATTGGAGTAAACGCCAATATCACGCGGTTGATTCTGACAAGATGGATCCAAAAGGGGACTCTTGTTGTATGGGTCAATCTCCATGAACGGAAAGTCCTTACTAAAACCCATGTTCTAGAATTGCAAAAATCCTTAAATCTATTTGTTGGTGCAAGAATGGTCATTCTGAAGCCACCCCACAATTTTACGATCTTTTAGTAGAAATGGAAAACATGCCATGGGAGTTTCATGGGTGTTGATGATTGGCTGCCCCGTATAAGTGAGTGTTGTGGAGGGGAGCCAGTGGGGTCAAGCATCTAACCATTCACTAAAGATAAGCGTAGCTAGACTTGTCCAAGTGGGAATCCAACAAATATTGTCTTTCACACCCATAGGGTTGTACTTATTCTTGGGTTACAAAATGCATTGCTTGATCAAAAACATCTTGAAAACAAACAATTAACCTCATCATCCAAAATTTCAAACCCTTTAGGAGACGAATATAATTGAATCAATCCATATGTTATTGCTTGCCCTTGGGATTCACATCCTTAGAGGTTTCTAAACATTGGATTACATCTCGATTTGTCTACTAAAGTAAACAATAGGTAAACCCTTGCCTTGAGTTCATCAAAATTCCACATAACATACTTTGTGGGATACGAAGAAATCAAGACATTGGACACTTAGTTTAGAAAACCTAATCAAGAAAGTGTTTTTGGTAAAAAAAAATTCACTAATCAAGATGAAATCAATTGAACCCCACACATGTTCTTGTGTATCTTTTGTCTTATGGTATTTTGAGCAAAAATTCATCTTTTGGTTTGAAGGGAAAAGCATGTTTTTCAAAACCTTGGCCTTGTAAACAAGTCCTTCCTAGGTTCATTTAGGATCAAATCAAACATTTCATTCATTTCAAACATTTATCATCTCCATCTCACAAGCAACTTTAGAACTTTGCAAACATCATTCTAGACTTGGGTAAATCATCAAAATCAAAATCACCTTGTTTAGTTAGGGGTATGGGAATGCATCCTTTCTCATACCTCTAGTTAAATTCGCACCCCTTTGAACAAGTTCATCCTAAGATAACATCTAACATCTTAGGGTTTACAAGTTCATTATCCAATCAAACCAATCAAAATCAAATCCTAAGTCTAGAATTGATCCAAAGTTCCTAAGAAAATCAACACCCATATCATTCATCCCATTTTCATCCTTCATCTCATCATTGGTCCTAAACATCTTAGGGGTCACTTTTGTAACAAGGTCAAAACACAAGAAGAACATGGAATATAAACTCGATCCATACATCATGAGTAATCCAAGTCAACCAAACTATCAAAGCCTTACAATGCCAATTGATTTTCAAAACTCACATTTATACATAGGATCATTATCTCCTACAAACCTCAATGGTACAACAAATGTGAGTATACCCAATCTAAATCTTGGAACACCTTTTCTGATGGTAGATTTAAACCCAAGTCCAACATTGCCGCCAAATACTCAATGTATGAGTCTTCAAACGACCAACATTATCCCACCAAATCCATACATGCCAAAAGTGAATATACCAAGTACAAGATTACCAAACATGAATCCAAAAAATTTTGGGATAAAAATGTGTGCGAATCATACAAATGTTGTTCAAAGTCCAAACAATATGTTAACGACTCCATGTATTAATCCAAGTCAAGGTAACACTGGATGCAAAATCAAAGTTACCTAAATCAAGGCAATGCGATTCCCAACACCAACAATGTTCAATTTCAACCTATCATGCCAAATTTGAACATCATCCCAAATCAGAAAATTGTCCAAAATCAATTTGTCCACGATCCCATTCAAAAACCACAAGTATGCATCCCAAATATTCTTGAACAAAAACCAAATCAACTATATCAAGGGAGTCAAGATCGAAATCAAGATCAAATTTGGCGAGACCAAATTGCTACACTCACCAAAATAGTCGAGTCATTGCGCCAAGAGACATCTCCACCACCATTACCCATATCAACATCATTCCTTTGTTTAGGGCTTCCCCCTTTACCTAGCACCAATCATTCCATCCAAATCAATCCACCTAACACCAATCAAACCATCACGTCAAATCCTTTGAATATACCATCGACATCGCACCAATGGATGGTATCTAATCAAACAACAATGTCAATCCCAAATCAAAATACGGTCTCGTAAGGACCTATCACCTTGGTCATTCCAACCATCCCTATCACTTCGATCATTCCAACCACCACTATCACATCTCAACCCCTCACTACCACAATCGCTTCAAGTGTATCTCAACCACTTGTCACTACATCCAACACAATTTTGAATCCGCCACCACTACCACCAAAACCAAACACAACAAGACAATATAACATTGCGCTAAAAGCTCACCAGGCCTACCAAAATGCCATCCAACAATATCTATCCACACAACAAGCAACACAAGCCCAGGCTCAAGTACAAGCACAAGGTCAAGCCCAATACCAAGCCCAACAAGTAAATGTTGTTCAAAATCCCAACAAAATGTTAATGACTCGATGTATCGATCCAAGTCAATAATCACATAATCAAAACCTATCCATCAACGAACACATGGAAGATATTTCTACCTCATCTAAAGATCAAATCAACATACATCAAGAGTCACTTTTTTATCATGATAAGAATCCTTCAACAATATCCAACAATGATCCATTTCAAGGAGTGTTAACATTATTTGATCCTGTAATCAACAATCCATCGACCAATGATCATGTTGAAAATGTCTCTACCTCACCTAATAAGTTAGAGGAAATATCTCAAAAATTTATTCCAAAGCATGATCAATGTCTTTCACCAAGGTCTAGCAATGGTCCTTTCCAAGACATGTTTTCAGATATTGAAGGAATCTTCAACTCAACATTTGATCCAAATCCACTTAATGATCCAAAGGATATTGAGCCACTCCCATTCCTAATAAAGATATCCAAGGATCCTTTGAAACTGACCCATGTCAAGAACTTGATCCACAACATGACAAATGTAAGTCCAAAATTAATCAAGATCAAGAATTTGTATCTCCAAGATACTACAATGATTTAATGGACACTCTCATATCTATGCAAGATGCACATACTCATCCATCTACCCATGAGATGCTTTCTATGGATGGACACATAGATGATCTTCATTTAGAACATGATTCTTTTACTCCTGACATTATTACACAAAAAGAGAAGGTTATTAAGTTGTCAACATCAAGATCAGAAATATCCCAAATTCAGACTGGTGATATCATGTATGAAGATATCTAGCAGTATCCACTCAAGGAAATAGGTCAGACAGAATAGGATGTTCTGAAGTCAGTAGAGCAACAAATTCCAATAACATCATCTGCAATGGTCATTTATCAGAGAATGCATTCTAAACATGAGATCTCAGAACAGGCAGAATCAAAGCATGAAGGTACTACTACCACCATACTGGGGGTAACTTCGTCTCAAGCAAATATCAACATAGGGAGCACGGAGAATCCTTATGATGAAACCAATGCCAATACTACAACTAGCCATGTCATGAATCTTCATCCACCCATCACCCCATACATGAATTGGGACCAACTTCGAAAGAAATAATTGAATCAAAGTATGAAGAACATTATCAAAGAAAAAGAAGCTGAGAAGCATAATGGACAAATCAAATACACATGGATACCAAAGAATACATAGAAAGATTATCCCTATCAAACTCCATTAGTCAAAGAAACTATGGGGAAAAATAAAAAAGGGAAAACTATCCATCAAAGATGTCCACAAAAGCAAAGGCAAGCTTTTCAAGCGATGCACAAAGTGTATCAAGCAATTGGTCCTAATTCCATACACACTTTTGTATCCACCAATCATTGTTCATCTTCTCAAGTTTGGAGAGTCAAAGGTTCCAAACTGTCAACCAATCCATCTCTTATCCCTAAACACACTCCATCCACACCTCCACACATGATATCTAATTCTCAAATTGACTATGTATTAGAAACGACCCTTCATCATAATAATTTTGAAGGCACTCTATTGCGATGTGCACATAGGGATGGAGTTAACCCCGATATCAATAAGGCAGATCAAAAATCCCAAAAGTTGCATTCAAGTGCATTTATCTTAGCAAAGCAACTTCTTCAGGCAGGATATCAATGGTACATTATGACAGGAGCATCTACATCAGTAACACCTTGTGATTCGACATGAGCTTAAAATCTTTCAGAAAAATAAAAAAAATAAAAAATATGAAAATAAAAAAAAATCAAAAAAAGGATTGATAACAGTAAAGAAAAAAATTGTCCTCTAGTGAAAACCACTACGGTGGCACTTTGGACATGTACCATGATGAAAACCTGGAAAACAAGCATCATGTGTAGAATCGAGCATTTGCGTGCACTAGTTCAGTTGAAAGCATCTCACCCCATCTGTAATAAATGTAGCATTCCATCCATCTCATCCATAATAAATCCATTTATCCAATCCATTTGCATCTATCTGCATCCATCATCCAAGCTATCTTGATCTTGATGAAATTTTGGTGCACACTTTATGCTTGCTTATGGTAAACATCTTGACATGGGCCATTTTAATTGGTCTTATCCTATGCAACATTATCTGAGCCATGAAGCATTATCCAAATGACCATCCTCTATCTGAACTTGTTAGCTTATCACAAGATAATCCTTGGCATCCTTTGCATGCTTACCATATCCATCAATCCATACACTTATCCATGAATCCACCCATGACATTCCATACATTGCTAGACATTGGGGGCAGATATTTACATCTTGCTTCAAGAATAAATCTTGATCCATATCCTCCAACTTATGTGGCAATCTGAACATTGGCAAACGTAAAATCAAATTAGTCAAACCACTCGTGAGAAAAATTCCAAATCACTAGCCCATGGCATATTTTGACAAGAAGATCTTCCTTATCAGTCTTCATCTTTCATTGAACATCAAGCCAAGAAATCACTATCAATTGCATCTAAGTTGTACGTCAAATGTCACATCAAATCATTCGAACAACTTTTGTTTCAAATCAAGCTTCATCAATCATGATCAATCAAATCCAATCAAAAAAATCATCATCTCGGGATATCCTTGTGTTGCTTAACACTAGCTATCCTTGCATTGTTGTGCATCCTCAACAATGTTATCATCATCAATCCCATCAAAATCTCAATCCTTTTGTTGCTTAACACTATCCTTGCATTGTTGTGTATCCTCAACAATGTTATCATCATCAATCCATCGATCCGATCAATCAACCTTAGCTTGGTTTTCAACAAAATCCCCAAACAAATCACTGATATCATCACACATATCAATATCCAAATCATCAAAATCATGTGAAAAATCCAAAAAAAATCCAAAAAACATCCAAAATCATATCAAAATCTAAACAACAAGTAAAAAGTCAGAATACATAAAAAACATTGGAATCTAAACTACGTCATCTCTGAGCTTAAACGTAGGCAAGGCTAAACTTTGATCAGCCCCCGAGACATCAAAATCCAAAAACATTTGAAAAACACAAAATCCAAAAACATTCGAAAAACATGAAAATCCAAAAACATTCAAAAAACGCAAAATAAAAAAACATTCATAAAATCTCAGAAAAACCCAAAACATTTGAAAAATAAAAATAAAAACATTTGTAAAATCTTGAAAATATCAAAAAAGCCTCAAAACATTCCAAAACATCAAAAACATCCAAATATTTGAAAAAATCCACCTATCCCGTTTCGCTTTCACCCGCAATAATCCACCATCCATAATAAACTAATCATCATCCTCAACCTTTGGTGAAACAGTTAGAAACAAGTCTAGCAGGTTAAAAGTAAAACTCAAAAATGTCAAGTCTCAAGTTTAAGTCAGTATAAACAAGTTGGTCAATTTTTGTGTCGATAGTCCATCATCCAAATAGTCCCATATCAATCATCTGATAACATCATGTCCTAGGATGAATCCTTCCTACAATGGGCATTATTTATCAGAAAGAACACTTTGGATAAACGAAATGATGTGCCGCCATCCACTAACATGTCCTAGGATGTATCCTTCCTACAATGGGCATTATCTTTTGGCAATAGTTTTGGTTCTTATCCTTAAAAACGCATTCCCTTTGGTTAGTGATATTGAAGAACATCAACTTGTTTGTGTGCTTTATCTTTGTCTTTGACTTATCTTATTGTGCTACGTCCAAGGACCTCTCGATGATATCCGAATGAAGGATTTAGAGAGATAGGAATGGGGAAACGATCATTATCCTTTTGTCTGCTATGCTTGTTGGACGTTCTTGTAAAATAACCTTGGCGAATACTTGCTCTGTTAGATATGTATAGAGGATTTCTTGGACAGCTTGTTGACTATTGCATTGATCGGTTATACCTTTCCATGTTTTGGTCCGAGATGTTTGAAACTTCTAAAGTGCATCCTAGCAAGGTTTCTATATGTCAAGTGTGAATAAGAATACTGCTATCTATTTGTCGAGTCAAAGTCCATCACACTAAGTACCATGCCATCCTGGTCCTTTATACCTTGATGCATCGTACTTATGCATGTTATCAAACATAAGGTAAGTGACCCCTTTAAAATCCCAATCCTTGATAAGAAAATCATCCATCTATCATCATCATCTCTCATAAAGTTGGCTTGTTGGATCCTCTTGTCATCATCTAATTTCTTCTTTTCTGCACTAACATCACATCATGAGTAGTTCATCATCATCACTAGTGCATCCATCTTGCATCCATGAACCATCAATATTCTACATATCATCCCACATGCATGTTCATCATCATAATATAGATCTGTTAGTCTAAGCATCTCATAAATCATACATTGGCATAATCATAGCATATCACATCATCCATCTCATCCATCTCACATCGTATCATCATTTAAGTTGTTTAGGATAATATAGATCTGTTATTCTAAGAATCTTAAAACCATCTCATTTGCATCATCATCCATAACCATCCACTTTGAACCTCTTTATCACGAGATCAACCCTCAAATTGAATATTTTCATTCAATCTCTCGAGGGGGCAATGTACTAGTGTACTTCTTTCTGCTGCGGCATCCAAAAATTTGATCGCAGAAAGCTTATTCTTTGAACCAACGGAACAAGTACATTGCTTCAAAGAGGGGAAAAATGTAGACACGTGAAATTAACATTGTGCACTTAAATAACATCACATTCATAAATCAAATTCACATTCATTAGGTTCATGATCCATTTAAATTGAATAAATTGACTTTGTTCGATTTAAGCCTATCATTACCTCATTTGATTAAATAAATCAATTTTAATCAAACCATAACATTTCATCTTTCATAAACCATCTTCTAAGTTCATCTCCTACAAATTAATCCACCGTTATCTTACATCATCCCTTTAATTAAATAAACCAAACTTTATTTAATTAAATCCCAAATGCATATTCTATCCCTTTTTTATTTAAATAAATCAAAGCATTTAAATCAAATAAGTCAAAATCACCTAAATATCATCTAAGCTAATCTAATCTTGATTAAACCTAATCTAACCACCCATCACATCCTCTATCTTTTCCCACTTGCACCAATAAATCATTTTAATTCATTTATAAATTCATTATTTTCTTTCAACTTGGCATAAAAATGGAATATTCCCTCAAGTTTGAATATGAAGACAAGTTGACTTGTCCCTTCCAACATTGCAATAACTTCTCTCTTTCATGTCCCCCACTCAACATTTAACTCTCAAATTCAAATTTTAATCTCCCCCTCTTTGGCACATTGACCAAAATGTGCTCATTCCTCAGCCAATCACAAGGTGACAAGTGGCTTCATCTGATTGGTCAAATCATTATCCCACATTGCTCTATTTTGAGCTCTCTTCCAATTTGAAAATCTATAAATGAAGGCTTCATTCTTCAACAAATCCTCCACAATCTTAGCATTTCATCATCTACAATCTCATGCAAAGTCACTCTCTTCACATTGAGAACTGATTTTTTTCACCATCATTTGCAACATCAAGCTTGTCAAGGGTTGGGAAAAGGCTAGTTTTCACATCAAAGTAGCACCAATCCAAAATGGGATAGATATACTTCATGTTTTTATTTGTATGCTTTTTTAAATCTTGTTATTTGATAGCATTTTAAAACATGTTAGATTATCTCATATGGATGTTTAAATTTTTCTTTGTTTTAACAACTAACCATGCTAATGTGTGTGTTAGATTATAATCCATTTGTAGATTTTAGCCTCCACAAGTGCATTGTGTAATCAGAACATTACCTTGCTTCATATCTGAAAATTGCATTTCATTTTAAGTTATTACATTTCACTTTATTTACTTTCTCATGTTAGTATGTGTTCTCTTAAATCATTCCATGTTTCTAGAATAGCAAGTGGCTTGTATGATTCTATTTTTCATGAACATAATCTAGGACAACAAAGGAAAACATTTGATAAGCATTTTGCATACCCTCCTAGTACTTGTTGGATTTACAAGAATATAATAACACAAGAGGATGCAAGTGTAGATAATCATGACACTCATACTTTTTCTCCTCCCAATACCTCTCTTATTAGAAACGAAGATATTTTGGTGAAAGGAGATACAAGCACTCTGAGTCTTGATTCTCCCTCTCCTCTTCAGTTTTTGGAAGACATTAGAAAACAAGAAGATGAAAATATAGAACCATTCCTGAATACCACCTTCCCTAATCTCCATAACCATGACAATCAAACTTTTCCATCTCCTAATATCCCTCCTCAATGTCATGAGGATAGGTTGGCATTCAAAGACATCCCTATTAAGAGGCATGAGAATCTTGACCCTCCCTCCCCTAATGCTCCTCCCATTTGGGATAATCTATTTGAAAACCATAGTGATCCTTCTCTTGATGCCTCCCTAACTTGTTATGAAGCTACTTTACACACCTCAAACTTGGATGAACACATTACTAGCTCTCCTAGTAGGGTAGATAACATAGCACAAGAGAATACAACCTTAAACACAATGGACATTCAACTAACACCTTCTCATAATCATCCCCCACTTGACGCTCCCATCATTGCTCATTCCCCTATTAGTGATGAAGTCATTTTGGAAGAACCTAGCCTTAATTGTCAATAATATGTGGCTTGTTGTTCTCTTAAAAGCTCTCCTTCTAGGGAGAATATCATTGTGTTAGAAAATGACAACAATCATAAAGTGTCTTCCTTCCATAAACAAGTGGTTCTTGATCGCCCTTCCTTAGAGCTACATCAAACCAATACCACTGAGGTTATGAATGCACAAGTGTCATTAGATCCCCCTCGATCAATGGATATCATACATAACCCATGGGACATCGTAACAACCCTCTAATTCTCTACCCCCCTTCACACAAACAAAAAACTCAAAACAAACCTAAACTCATCCGATACCCACCTAAGAATAATGTATCACAACAACTAGGTTATAATACTATTGCTCATACATATAACACTCATAGTAATACACAACCGCCACAACCAAGCCCAATCCCTTTACCTTTACCCAATCCACCTAGTGCTCCTCATTACATCCCACACACAAAGGAGTATGATCTTGTTGAACAATTAAAGAATACTCCTGCAAATATTTCCTTTTTGGATTTACTTCAGAGCTCAAAAAATTACACTTCCTCCTAGTACAACTCTGAATGATGTGGTAACTTTAAACCATAACATGAATCTCGACATTACTTTCCAACAACATGAGTTCTCTCCTTTAGAGTTGCAAAAAAAAAAAAGAATCTTTTATGATCATCGCTTAATACAACACACACAAAAGGGATAAAGAGAACTCTTTTCGATGTTGGTTATGCTCTTAATGTGTGTAGTATGAGTCTTTTGGATAGTCTTGGCATTGATAAATCAACCATTTGACCCGATTCTCTATCTATTACTAGATTTTAAAATGTCGCAAAGAAATTTCTAGGGGTAATCATTATACCTCTTACTGCTGGAGTGGTCACCTTAAATACACCAATCCATGTCATGACTTATGAAATTTCATGCAATCTTATCTTAGGTAGAGAGTGGATTCATGCCATGAATAGTGTGCCCTCCACTCTTCATCACAAAATGAAATAAATTTACAACAGATTATACACCTTTGACTCTAACCCTAAACCTTATAGTATCTTACAACTTGACAAAACCAAAGAGAACCCCTTGAACACATTAACACCAACCACACAAGTGGAACCTACACAAAAAAATGACAAACACATTGAACATCACACAACATTATTGGATGATAATTAGGGTTCCTTGGATTTTGTGCATGAATTCACGGGTGAATACAAAATCATCCACAAAGATTCAAATAAGGGAAAAGACACAACTTCAGATGACCTTTCAAAAGCATCCACGTCACCTACTTTAGAAAAAGAAGGAAACTACACAACAACCTTTGACGAACACAAGAACGAACAATCACCTGATCCAAGAGTAATGGAGATGCTTTATGGAAAAGGTTTTGAGCTTATGAAACAAATTGGATATTGTGGAAAAGGATGTGGTGCTAATGCACAAAGTATTCACAACCCTATAGATCTTAACACACAACAAATGACTTATGGTATTGGTTATCGTCTTTTGTCTGAGATCGCCAAACCTTCACTCACCATCAATAATCTCACAAAACACACTCCTAAATCATCCTTAACAACTAGTGGTCTTGAACATAATCCTTTACCAAATATGCAACACACACCTACACCTTCGCTTAATGGGAATGCCATCTCATAAAATGTTCATTATTTGAATTCGTTAGATTTTATATCCTCCTATGGAGAAAACAAAATTTCGCAATCTCAAGAGTCTAGTGTGAGTATGACATCTACTAAGCAAGATGTCTCTTTGACAACAATCACAAGACCACCTTCTCTTGATCAAGAGGGTGTTTTCTTAAGACTTCTCCAAGATCACTTGATCACTCTCCCTCCTAGAACTCGAAAGAAATGCTATTCCAAGAATTCATTTTGTGCATATCATAGAGTTCATGGTCACACCACTAATGAATGTAATGCTTTGAGTTGTAAAATCTAACATTTTTTAGGAGTTTGGTATGCTTCCTTATGTGGGGGCACCTCATTCCTCTAATTGCTATTTATTTTCACTCTAGCATGCATCTCATTAATCACTTCGGCTCACCCTTGTCCTACACTAAGTGGGGGAAAGGGGTTAGACAACCTTGTCCTTGTATGTCATTTGTCGTTTCCTTCTTTGGCTAGTTGTTAACCTTTCATGGACACATAGGAGCAAGCTTGGGATGTGGATGACATGTCTTAAGTTGGCTTGCATATGACATATTTCGATCTCTTTCATGGCATAGCTTATCGGAACCATATGACTTGGCATAGGACTTTCCGAGTAAGCTCTCATGTTCTCCTTCTTCTATTTTAAAGCAATTGCTCATAGTATAGTTGCTCACAACTGCTTTAAAGTGGGGGCATACATCACCACTCACATTTCTTGTGCGATTTTCTTTTTTCTCTTGTGATTTACTCTCTTGGAAGAATTAGGTAGAATGTTCCCCAGGATGAGACCATTTGCACTTATCCTCTCTTGGAGACATTTGGAATGATGTTCCCTCAGATGAGACCTTACACAAACAAAGCAAAATCCCTTCGAACAATCCTTACACTATTTTTCACTAACAATTTCTATGAGTGTCAAGCATATGAAGTTTTGCTTACCTCATAGAGCTTGAAACAACATCACTATTCCTTTGTGGCGCCTTGTTAAAGTTATAAGGAGGTGTAACTTTGATATGGTTGAGTAGGAAGCCCATCTAGCGGCACGACTTTCCCCATAGCCACCTATGCGTTTGTGATTGCATACCAACAAGTGTATGTTTCTCACCTTTTGAGATTTCTCACCTCGTGGATGATCAAAACTTTCGTGGCCCTAGAGTGAGTACATCTTTTCCACCCCATTTTTTTATCTTCCTAGTTCTTGCCATTGCATGATTTGGTATCTTGATGGTTTAACTTAGGATCTTCGATCCTATGGGCTTGACCACCTCCTTTGATCTTTTTCATTCTTTTTCATCTGCATCTATACATGTGGATCTCTCTTGAATGTCTACTTTAGTGTGAGTTTGAAGCAAGTTCATCCTCTCACTAAAGTGGGGGCTAAATGTGTCATAGAAAAAAGTACCCTTTGCTTGACATGTGATTAATTCATGATAAAATGAACTTAATGAGGTCTTCATCTAGTTTTGTGAGGCATTTTATGCACCCACACTAGGTCTTGACCCTTGCAAATTAAATAAAATGCATTTAACGATGTCTTGTGCAGGTGTTGTGAAGTGTTGTAAAGCATTTCTACACTCTTCTAGACTCTATTCATTACATTTCACCTAAAAATCACATTTTCATCACTAATCAGGTCCTATTTTGAAGTGTTGTAAAGTCTTGTAACAAGATTTCATGCTTTTCTAGGCACAACTTCACTATTTACACCTTTCTTATACTTTATTTGACCCCTTTATGCCCTTATATACTTTAATTAAGCACATTTTTGAATGTAAACCCGACAAACAACATTAAACATGACTAAATTCCCAACACCCATTTTCAGGTCCTATGTGGGACCCATTCATCATGGGTGGTGAATGAGTCCCCCTTGGCTTCAAATTCAAAATATTTTAAATTTTCTTTCAGGTTTTTATTCAAAATCACTTTACATCGGCCTGTGATGAGGTATGAATGGGTTACTAAGGCACAAGAGTGTATAAATATGTGTTTTTCTCCTCATTTTACATCTCTCATTCATCTCTTAATCTCATACCTCTTTCACATCATTCATTCATCATCTATCTTCTCTATCAAGTCAAGCAAGCTAGGGCTTGTTGATTCCCAAATGAATAGATGCAATGAGTCCTAAAGAGTAGCCACTCTCTCATATTCAGACTCAAGGGGTTCATATGGCCAACAAACAATATTTAGTCAAAGACACTAGAATCTTCTGCACTTCAGGCTCTGTTAAACCTGGGAGGGTAATCCCAATAGTATATTTATAGATACTTATGTGTTGAAGTACCAAATACACTGTAAATAGATGTTTCTCCTTTAGATGCTTAATAGAAACAATACTATAAAGGCTTGGATGACCTCTACAATAATGTCTAATTTAAACATGAGAGATGTAACTCATTAAACTCCTCACACAAACAAACTGAAATAGATAAGTATTTTTTTATTTAAAATATGAAGTTGGTCATAATCAGTTTCAAGAAACTACAACATTAAGAGACCAATGCTATATCCTAGGGCGGAGTCATCTGAACCATGTAATTCAAAACCTAACACAACATTCAATATGTCATAATCATATCTATCTGATGATGCATTACACCATTTGATATCAACAACTAAACTAGTTATACTTAGCAATCTTGGAACATTAATGCATAAACCTTCATTCGTCTTATTACAAATTAACTCATTTTTTGTATGAGAGTAATAACATCAAACAAACATACAGGGAAAGACAAGAAGCTAAATAATAACAATCTTTGATCACTCATATTCAAAATTCATGCAAAGTGAACAATGGAGACAACTAACTCAAAATAATATGTCATTTACAATCAACTATAACTATACTATAATTACATTCTTCATTCCAAAACTCAAACTACTCCAAAAAGTTGAAAACTAGCAATATACATTAAACCCCTGTTACAAAAATGTTCCTGTGAAAACTAAAAATGTGCAACCTCTTTTATTGAAAATAGGAAATCTGCACTTAAAGAAAATGCAAGAACCCTAAATGGAGATCTCTTGATGAAACCTGGCACATTCAGGTTCACTGATCTTCAACTTCCTTTGCTTGCTAAAGAATCTTCAACCTGCTCTCGATTTTCTTGCTCCTTACTCCACTACCCTGCAATAGAAAAATATTCCTCCTTTTGAAATCTCATCATTCTCTTTGTCTGCTCTTTACCCACGTTGAAGAAATGCCCTATTGTAGAGAATATTCTACTAGCTTGTAAAACCCTTCATTGTAAAAAAATCTCCCCTCTACCTATTCATCTTTCACCCAGCTATGTGAAAATTTTCCTCTTCATGAAACTTATTTCTAGTAAAACACTTTACACAATGAATAAAATATTCATATTATAAAATCATTCACCCATGTCCATGTATTTAAAATATTTACCACTTTATAAAAATATAAAAGCTACAAATATTTTATATAATTCGGGAAAATAAACTTTTACCCAAGTCCCTCTTTTCACCTTTACTTTTATCTTTGCACATTATTAAACTTTTAATGCCTAGCATAAAAGTTTCACCTTTGTCATATCAGGTAATTAACTTACTTGTCCATGCATTTTAAAAGTTTAGAAAACTTTAAAATATTTTCACCTAGGCCCACCATGCTCTTTACTCCAATACTTCTCATCGTACATCACTCATAAATTTGGGAAAGATAAAATAAATTAGCGATCCTCGATAAAAATTATGAAGCCCATCTCATCGTTGCTTGCCGATGCATTTGGGAAGGCAAAAATTAAATAGCGATGCCCAATGAAAATAAAATGCTCAGTCGTGCAATGCATTTTACTTTCCCACGACAATTTATTCTCTAGCCAATTTTCACCGTGCTCATTTAAAATTTTCATTAAATATTTCGATAGTTCACCCATTGTTTTCGTGCACAAACTTTTCTCGAGAAACCATCACACTTTGTGGATGCAACCAGAAGAAATAATAAGAAATTAGCGATGGGAGATGCATAGCATCGCATATCGTGAATGAAAGGTGGATAAGGAAATTTCAATTAGTGATCGATGATGGATACAACAGTCATCGCTCATCATTAATTTTTTTGCATTCCAGACTCAAATCGCAACATGCAATGCACTATAGGAGAACTTTCAAAATTTATTAAAATTTGTCCTTTGCTTCAAAGCTTTAATTAACCTTCCCAAATGAAGATTCATCACTAGAAAACATTGCATCTTTGATTGCTTCCTCCAATTTCATTCAGAATTGGCGATGGGCGATGAAATTGTCGTGCAACTATGAAAGCTGTGAAAGACGCCTTTGGACCAATCAAAAGCAAGAATTAAACTTGCTTGTCCTCCAGAACATTTGAAATTTCTTTTATAATTTCCCTAAATTCATTTTTCATATTTACATAATGTTTAAAATATTGAAAAATATTTTAAACATAAGTATTTGTAACTTTAGAAAAAATGCAAATTTTAATTGCGCCTGCGACCCAAACGAAGAAATTTCACTGCGCACAAACGGTGACCCCTAGAGCCAATTTTTTTTGCATGCGGCCATAATAAAATATTTAGAGAAAACCCATTTTCTCAATTTTTTCTCAGCCATAAAAAATTAGGTACCTCCTTTGTAAACTGGCCCCTAGGACGTGTTCACCACAAAAAAAGAAATGGGTTGTCCTTATATTTTGAAATTTTGAAAATTTTTGAGACACCATTTTTGGCCATGTCACAGTCAGAAAAGGATTAGTTAACCCATCTGAACTTATCCTGAGAGCTTAAAATTTTTCATGCATGTTACAATTTGACCCAAGAATTCAATGCAACAAATGACATGGAAAAATTCTCCATGAGGTGTAAGATATTAAATTCCAAAGTGGCTCACTCAGGCTTTTCTACAATTTCACTTATTCATAACCAATTAGGGCTCTCAAAGTCATCACTTTGAAAAATATCAAAACAACTTCTGGGGGGGCTTCCATTGGAAACATAAGCTCATCTAGGTATGCTAAGTATGTGTGCAAAAGGGATTGACCTAATTTGATAATATGTGAGATATTAATGCTCAAAGATGCCTTCTCTGAAAATCTGGAAATGTTGATTCTGAAACCCTAAAAGGGTTCATTTGGAATGGGCTTTGAAAAAATAGCAAATGAGGAGCCAGGGGGCTACAAACTGGCAAAGTGGTAGATAAACATATAGGAAATCATGGGGAAATTCACTTTGATGTGCAAGTCATTAGGTCACCAAATATAAATTCAAATGTAGGGGCATTTTTTGCATATTTACATAGTTCAACTTGCAAATCTAAAAAATTTGCAAACGAAATCAAGCTGGGAAACTTGACAAATGGAGTCATGGGGCTTCATAAAGATGTAGAGAATCATGGAAAAATATTAGTTGGGCTTAATATTCAGTAGGCACAAAGATACAACATCACAAAGATGGCCTACTCAGAAAGGTGCAACATGTGTAAACAACAAACCAAATTCTAGACCTCTAGATAAGGGCATCAAAAACTTATTAAACCTAATCATGGGAAGCTACAAATGGACATATGGCATCTCCAATAGGTTTTCAACATTTCCCCAAAGTGATTTTGCATCATAATCAAGGGGTACAAAGTTATAGGCTCTCAAACTGGGCCACTTAGACTTATTCTATGGGGTACTTCTGAGTGCAGTAGGCAAAATTTTACATGGGCCCTCAAAAATCTAGCCAAATTTTGAAGGTCCCAACAAGGCTTTCACATTGCAAATTATCAGGTTAGCTTCTTAAGACATTCAAGGGCAGATTCGTCATGTTTTCCTGCATAATTTCAAGATCAATCATTGTGGAAAGGTAATCAACTCCATTATTGCATGTTTCATTCTTTTTTTTCATCATTTTGGTTTAATTACCTAAAAGGGGTTTGACGAAGACAAACCCCCATGCTCTAATATTCAACATCTCTACCTCTTGTCTTGTGTGTTTGTAGATTTAGGACTCTTGGAAGCTTGGAAATCATTGAAGATCAAGTTGCAAGGTTGCTAAAGTCTTCTCTTCATTCAACAAGTCAAAATATCAACAAAAACTCATTTTTAGACCCATAAATCAGAGTTTCAGAAGTGGACACCTATAGGAAGTCAAATTGTAGATCGAAAGCTCTAGATTCTACTTTTGAAAATCTAGAAATTCAAAAGTGGACTCATTTGCCATGGGTGGTGAATGAGTCCCACTTCCAGGTTATTTTTCTATTTTCTGTATGTTCTGACACCCTTTTGATAGAAACAGGTTCTGGCTCAGTTTACCAAAACTAGGATTGATTCACCCAAAATGGCGAATGAGTCCCTCCAGACCTAAAAATCACCATCAATAGTGTTTCAAAAGAAATTTCCAATCTCCTTCAAGCTTTCAAGTGTACACTTCAAGTTTCATTCTTTTCTGTTTAGCTTTGTATTCATTTCTAGTTCATTGTTGCATTACACAATGTGTTTTCTAGCATAGCATAATTCTTAGATTTTTCATTCATAATCAATCAATTAGCTCATATAACTACATTTAGATCATTTCATTTAGTCCAAATAACATCATACATAACATAATTTGAATGAACCCTTTAGCATTTTTGGCCCTACCTCTCCCCTTTTAGGTGAAAACCCCTAGAAGAGCTAGAGAAGTGCAAGGAGCCAAAAATCTACAATTCACTATGATATAGAGCTTCTAATCAGTCAACTACAATTGGAAGATTTCTTTCCTTGAAAGGGTCCCAACACTATGTCTGCGGAATCAGGCTTCGTGGATGGGTCTCTAGAGCCCCCAAAAATTTATTTGGTGTCACCTCCTATAGTTCATGCTATGGAGTTCAGCTCTGAGGATGTCATCCACTAGCCTCCAAACCCTGATTTTGTAAGTTTGTGCTACTTTTTTATTTTTCCTGTTGCAAACTTGTTGTTATTGTTTCCTACCTTTCTTGTTATTGTTGTTTTATTGACCTTTAGGTGTATACATATATGGTTGGCCCTAGTAGAGGATATAGATATGGAAGTAGACATACATTGATCTTTTCGAACACATAGAAATGTATCTCTTTCTAGCCTTTGTTTTTCTTATGCGTTCTATCCATTTGGTGTGATGATGTGCATTTTACTTGATTATACTTGTCTTTGTAGGCTGTAAAGAAACAACCAACTTTGACTTCATTTACAATTCATTCCATCAATGCTGGAGATGTTGTTCCCTCTTCGGTCCTTTAGCTTTTGTCCTTCAAAAAATTTGGTGGTGATGAAGGGCAGGTTGAGAGATACAAGGTTGTCTTGTCTGATGACCACCATTTGCAAATAGGAACCCTCCCTTCTAAATGCAACGATAGGTTGTTTATAGGTGCCTTGAAAATAGGGTCCATTGTATGTTTAAAAGACTACATCTGTAGGAATATCCAAGATTCAAGGTGGGTTGTGTTGTTTCTTGTATATTTTTAAAAATTCTCTCTTACATTTTTGCCTCATATAATTTGTCCAATATATTGTTTTTCTTCTTTTCCAAGGCCTTAATCATATCCAACTTAGTTGTGATTATGCCTAATTGTCAAATTATTGGGACCCCTAGGTACTTTTTCAAGTAGCAAGAAGAGAAAATGTTAGCACCTGACCCGCCTTCTCCTTCTAAACGAGCCCCTAAATTTTTTCTGTAGCTACCCCCTAAAAAACAAAACAGCCCTCCAAAGGTCAACCCTATTAAAGCTTTGAACATTTATCAAAAATTTTGGACAGTGAAAGGGTGTGTAACACATGTTAGGGAGATGTATCATTTCCACAAACAAAGAGGTGAAGGACGACTGTTTAGTTTTGGCATTATAGATATGGAGGAGACAAAAATATGTATTGCTTGTTTTGATGATATTGTTGAATTGCATTACGGTCAAGTTGAGGTGGGGTCAACTTATTTAATATCGAGGGGAATGGTCAAGGAGGCCAATAAAAGATTCAATAAATTAAATATTAATCTTGAAATTGTTTTGGATGAAAAATCAACAATAAAACGGTGTGAAGATGAGATTATTGTCCTAAGAAAAATCTCTTCTTTTTTGCCAGTTAGTGACATAAGAAACTATAGTGATAATAGCTTGGTTGATATTATTGGAATTGTAGTGCATGTTGGGTACATTTCAACAGTTCGTAGGAAAAATGGAACTGAAACAATCTCACGAACCATTAAACTATATGATATCTCTACTTCTTTCATTGATGTTAATTTGTGGGGGCCCAAGCTGGCAAGAAAAAGGTGATACCTTGGAGCAGATGTACCTTTCTGGTGATATAGTCATAGTTGTTGTGTAGGGTGGCCATGTAGGCTACTTTAATGGTAAAGTTATCAACACATCAATAGGAACAGTCCTTGACATTAACCCTTCTATTCCTGAGGCACACACTCTTAGTTCCAAGGGCCTAATTAAAGTAGAGAAAATGGCTTCATCCTTCAAATGATAGAGTTAAGTTATTGCATTTATCTTAAACAACTACCTCCACTTGCCAAAAACTGTTGAAGCCATTTTTAAAGAAACCATTCAAATTGCAAAAACTGAGTCTTTTTGTTACCCTGCTTGCCCCTTGCTGGTTAATGTGAAAGAATGCAAAAGGAAATGCACACACCCTCATGCTGATGTTTGATTTTGTGATCGTTGCCAGATGGAAATTGAGGAATGCAATTATTGCTATCTTTTGCAGTTAAAGTTGCAAGACCATTCAGCCAGCCTTTGGTGTATTTCTTTTGATGAAGTTGCCACTAGTTTGCTACAAATTCTAGAAAAATACCTCTACATGTTGCAGGACAGATCTGAGTCTACAACAGATCCTATTGCAATTATTAAAGGCCTTGTTTGTAAACCATACATCTTTACTACTTTGATTAGAATAGAAACTTATAATTCTGAGGACCGACTGAAAACAATGATTGTCAAAAAAAAAAATGTTGATTTCAAAGCAGAGTGTAAACTATTTCTTGTAGACATAATGAAGATATCTACTCCTGCTCTAGAAATAGGCTCCACTAGCCAGCCTATGCTTTGACTGCTCTTTTGCACTTCTGATAATTTCTCACAGCCTTTCCTTTTAAATGCTCACTATGGGATGCTAAGAATTTTGTTTTACAAATATGGACATAATTTATTCCTATGTTTGCATCTACATATTTGCACATTTATTGACCTACCATCTTTTTTATTTTAACGTGGTGCCTAGATTGTTTCTATTATGCATTGTCACTATCATTGTTCATTCCTGTTATATGGTAGAATCTTTAGTTCTTCCATGTGAATTCTAAAGTCACTTATTTTCAATATATATTAAAATATTCATGTTTGAAATAGAAATAATTGTGTGTTGCTAGTAGTTCTCTTATTTCATAGATTCGACATTTTCCTCAAGCTTCCATTCTTAATAAAATTCTATTCAATTTTTCTGTCATTGTTACTTTCAAATATTTAAAATTAGTTAAACGATTATATGATATTTTTATAGAAATTACAATTTCAAAGACATCTAAACAATTTATCTCCATATATATTTCAAATATTTTGTATATAGGTAATAGTTGACAATATTTTGTATATGGGTAATAATTGAGAATTTATTTTAATATAGATTTTAAATATTTTGTATAAAGCTAATAGTTGAAATGTATTGCTGAAGAGTTATCAAATTTGAATATAAGTAATCTTGTTCTTTTATTATATAAAAAACAATAATTGTTATATTTGAATATTAACATTCCCAATATAGAATTTCTAGTAGATTATATTTATTTCATATATAGTTTGTCTTTTTGTTTAAAAGTTCTTTATGTCACATTTAAAATATGCATCAATGTTATAAGTTATTTCATTATTAAAAAATGAGGACTCATAAATTATCTATTTCATTAGCTTAATGAGATTGTATTCAATTTAAAATTTCTTCGAATACTAATTACTCTTGGTTCTTAGTCATTATTCACCTACAGATTTAATGAAAAAAAAAAGTGATTCTAGGTCTAATAAATATAAATCTAAGACAGAGATAAAATTATATCGTAACTAAACCAATCTATATAATAGTTTGCTTGTCAACTCAAAATTAAAGCTACATTATTTGAGACTAAATATTATGGACAAATTGGGAAACTATAAAAGAGCTATTAAAAAGACATTTACTATGTAACAATTGCCTTGTCAATTGTAAATTCATAATTTCTTTGCAAAGCTTATTGACCAATGAGGAACATTTAGGTAGATCCTTTGTTTAAGAGGTAAGCTCCACGTTGTCAATAAAAACCTTGGACAAGTCTTCTCTATTTGTCTATAATATTTAGTGCCAGGTACATGAAGAATAGAAGAGGTGAAAAAGTTAGTAACCCTAACCATATTTTTTTGATGAAAGAAATAAAATTTAGCTAGAAATGGTCATATGGTAATGAGTATAATGTCAATGATACACATAGATAACTACAAACAATAAACGAAGGGTGAAAATTATGTTTGTAGGTATATGTATATGTATATCTATATGTATATGTACATGTATGTATATGTATATATATGTGTATGTGTATGTATATGTATATGTATATGTATGTGTATCTATATGTATATGTATATGTATATGCATATGTATATGTATAATGTTGATCTATAGAATTCTCTGTTCAAAATTATAAAATATTTTGGCCTTCCTTTGTATTGCTTTAAAAAATATATAGTCTTTTGTATATTCCATTTTTTGCTTAATATATAATAACACTCCATGCAATTTGCGAGGGGTGATCCCACAAAGTTGATTTACAATTTTTGGGAGATTCTGATTTTTTCTGAAATCACATATTTTTAGAAAATATAATGATTTAATCCTTAAAAAGTTTCATTTAAAGAATTCCAATTGAAGAGGGTTTGATCAAACTACCTTATATCAAACTCCCTTGGATTATTTTTAAACCATACCTATAACAGAGTCTCCTTACACCTATCAAAATGCTGATAAAAAACCACTTTTGATATACCTTTTGGGGGATCAAATGAATTTATTTAAAATTTATTTTTTGTAAGTATGTAGTCCTTATTATAAGCTTCCCAAAAAGTATAATTTTAAATAAATTTAATTTTATTATTATATTTCATTTTTTATTTCTTGTGAATGTAGGTTTTTCATCAAAAAATCAAGCTCTATGTTCTGTACATGTGGAAAAATAGAAGATTATTAATTTATTTTTTAAAATTATGAGTGCACTAGATATTGAAGTCCTTAATCCAAAAAAAAGAAAGAAAGAATTTCAATACATACAAAAAAAGTTGTGTTATACAGTCTGCCTATGTCTGAATTGTAATTGGTTTGACTTCAAAACTTGATTAAGGAAAAAATATTCAATAAAACACTATGAAACCAATTAGAATCACTAGATATCATAGTTAAAAATCTAAATTCGAAAAAATTAGAATTTCATCCTTCATGGAAAAAAAGTTTTGTTATTCAGTGAGTGTCACTCCTTAAAAATGGTGTTTACTGAAAAAAAATAGTTTTCGAAGGACATGGAGAAAGAAGTGCAATTTGATTCCTAAATTTTTGAAAAAAATATATTTAGAATCTACAGAAGAAATGTCACAAATCACTAGTTTGTGTCATCTACAAATTCCTCATGGTTTAGCCTCTATAGGTACTCGTAAATGAAGATTTAGTTAGAAAAAATTAGTTTACTGTCCAGTTTGGCCAAAAATTGTAAACCAGTAATGTGGGATTACCCTGAGGCCTTGCCTGGACCTCTTCATAATAATGGCGGAGTTTGTTGACCACATGGGTTGGCGGTGGTGGAGTTGGTTACCTTGCTTGATGGATGCAGAATGGTCAAAACCTACCATGCACCTTCACTGGCTCGTAGATTGGATGGTTTTAACAAGTGTTGTGTTGTACAATATGCACTATCTTGTCAACGTATTTTTTTTATAAGTTATTTTTCCCCTTTAGTTTTGTCTGTTTCATACACACCTAACGATAGATATATATTTTGATAGTTTTCTTTTGTAAATTTATAATTTACTAGCTTATAGATTCACCCCTTTTCTTACTGCAGGGCTAGATATCCTCCAATGCATACCAAAGTTGTACACTCACCCCTTTTCTTTCTGCATGGTTAGATACATTCCAAAACATACCAAAATCAAGTATGTCTATAAAGTTATTCCCATACATTGTATGCTTTGAAACAAAACCTTTGCTATTTCTTTGATGTCTTCCTTTAAACAATGTTTGTGTATTCCATCTATAGAATTGGTTCTGCTTTGAAAAAACACCTTCTCTATATTCTACTTTTCCTATATTTATCAACATTACAGACAAATTCAATCTTTTGCAATTCTTTATCAGCATTCTCCTTTTCTAAAAAGTTATTAGAGCAAAAAAACTCTAGGAGAACGAATCCATTTATTGGAACATACAATTTTTTTAGCGACTTTGCTATTGTTTGATATATGACGGAACTCCATCACATTTGTGGTTATTGTTTCATGATTTACCTGGTTCACAATTTGCTAGGGGCCCATGATGCTTCATGATGCCAATGTAGTGGGCATGTGAGCAAACATGCGATTTTCACTTCTGCCTTTTAACACTGTCATATTAGGCATACATATATATATATATATACAATGTGAACTGTATCTGAAAATCAATGCTTCGAAACATAGATAGGTACATATACACACATATATTCAAGTGTAATAGAGGAATTGTATGATTGGTATTAGAATACCACGTATTTGTTACTAAATTTTATATGCAAGCATTTAGTTCCTGTGTATTGTGTCCACCAGCTCCACCACTACCAACTCACATAATTACCAAGCTCCATGTGGCCAAAAAATAAAAAATCCCACACAAGTTCCCACCGAATGAGGCATCCCTGACATCAGCAAATCCAATTCACCGCTAGCTTGATAGAAATCCTGGCAGAAACTTCAACCACATACTTACATACACTTGATTGTAGTAACGATAGTCTACTCTACACATTACATTTTTCCATGTTCCTACAGTTATCTTTTCATCTTTTTGGGAAAAATATATTTTTTGGTGAAAGAAATAAGATTTAACTACAATTTTTTCATATATCCCAGCTACATTAGTGTTATTTTAATACCTCTTTTACAATTTCTCTATTTCTCTATAATATTTAGTTCGAGGTGATGTAGCTCGAATTTTCAATGAAGTTTGTAGGGTTATACTCTTTTTTAAATGGGTTTTTTGCATAGATTAATAATTTATTGTTATTATCTTCTTGCTATATGTTTTTATCTTTGACGTTATACTCATTTTGGAGACTTCAAAGGATTATCGCTCTTTGCGAGTGCAAGAATTGTAGTTAAATCATTATTTACAATGTATTCATTATTTCCAATCTCAATTAATTAATAATCAATGATTTTAAAAAATACCCATGTGAAATCACTTACAAATTTTTGTAGCACCACAGTTTAAAAACCCACTAAAAAATGGAAGCAAATGGGATGATTTTAACAATAGTCTGCTATCAAACCAACGCCACAATGGCTCTTTCGACACATAGCTTCATCAAAGTATACTTTCCCATATTGCAACATTGAATATTGTATTTACCTCATTCACCACTGTCGTACAACGACGGGATGCATTAACCCTCATGCAAAAAAACACTTACCATTCAACTTCCACGTATTGAGGACAACAACTCCACCACCCCCAACCCATGTAATTGCTAAGCTCCACCCTAGTGCAAAAAAATACTTACCATTCAACTTCCACATATCGAGGACAACAACTCCACCACTCCCAACCCATGTAATTGCTAAGATCCTCATTGCCACAAAAAAGAACTAGGTTTAAATAGTTGAATTAGAAAGTTGGAAAGATAACTTTATAAACATCGAAAAATGTAGCTATCCTTCCAACTTGCCAAATCAATTATGAAAACCCAGTTCTTCAAGGAAGTACCTATTTTCTCTCTATTATGGCAACAATTATATATGATGTAATAATCTGTCCAAAATGCATATAACACCATAGGCTTAATTGTAAATTTTAGCTGCATTATTTGGTATTCAATATTATGGACAAAAAATTTATGCAAAATACCCATGTAAAATGACCTACAAACTTCATAGCACAATAGTTTTAAAACCCCCAAATATGTTATAGAACGAACCCAAGGATGACTATTCTTACAATAGCCTCATATGCAAGCAACACCGCAATGGCTCTTTCGACAATGCAACTTAATCAATGCATTTTCTTTCCTTACAAAGAAAAAACAATGACAATTAACAACTTGTTATAGGGAGCTTTGAACAGATGACAAAAAAAAATATCATACAACATATTGGTAGAAGGCAAGCAGTCTATGTAGCAGTTGTAAGAGGTATTAGGATGATACTTAAGAATCAGATGTATGCCATTCTCTAGTGTTTTCCTAATAGTTCTTTTACAATTTTCTTGTTCGCCTATAATATTTAATGGCAAATAGTGGAGCTCGATTTTACAATATATGTGCATGTGTATATATGTATCTGTATGTATCTATATATGCATATATATATGTATGTGTATATATGTATATGTATATATATTTATGTGTATATATATGTTTCTATATATATGTGTGTGTATATATATGTATTGTGGTGCAATGGAACAATAGGAAGTAAATGCAATATTCAATGTTATAGTGTGGGAAAGCATACTCCAAAATATGCAAGAAAATATATTGATTCAGTTGCATTGCTAGAAGAGCCATTCTAGCATTATGAATATGTTACACATACTGCACAATTAAATGATTTGTTCTTATCAACATCTCACTAATATATCATTCAATGCTATAACTGTATTGTGGTTATTTTTACACAACGTGGACAATACTTATACATGCTATTTTAAACTCTACTTAAAATCATAGTCTACATAAATACAAATAAACATAGTATACAAACCTGTTTAGATATGCATATGTATATCTGCATATATGGGTATTTTTATATATCAATCAGGCAATTGAATACACACACACACACACACACGTGTGTGTGTGTGTGTGTGTGTGTGCATATGTATCTATCTATCTTTCAAGGAACTCAATACAATTTTTCTCTTTGTGTGTCATATTTACTACCAAACAAGTGTTATTCTAATACCTGTTATACAATTCCTCTATTTTTCTTCAATATCTACTACCAAAAAATGTAGCTTGAATCTTATATCAATATGTTTCATGATATTCTTTTTCCCTCATATGTTTCAAGCTCCTAGGAACAAACTACTTGGGGTTGCTTATAACAACTACAAAGCCCCCTAGTTGCATAAATGGAAATAGAAGCCAAGTGTTTGACCATGTGAGGAATTTTTTTTAAACAAGCCAAATCTTACAAAGATTGCTTCTCTTGTATGACTATGTTTCTTGTGGGTTTCGATCATCTTTCATTTATCTCTAATTCTTAAAGTTCTTTCCTAATACTTCTTTTACAATTTCTCTATTTTATCTACTTGTTTGTATTCTAAATTGACAAGCTAATTGTCACATAGATTTCTTGTTTTGTTTCAACATTTTTTATGATATTCTTTTTCCCCCATCCCCTAAAGCAAAATGTCCATTATGTATCAGTAGGGATCCTATGTAACAATTGACGTCTCAATTCGTTGACCATTTTTACTATATTCTTCCTTAGATTGCAGTTGTCTTTTTAATATAGGTAGATTTAAACTCACATTATGAAGTTAGATGGACCTTCCTACTTATTTTCCATTGTTCTATATATTCCATTTACCCATCTTCTTCTAGCCGTATTCAAATCCCATTATGCTAATTCTTTACCAGGATATCTATTTCCCGTATACTTCTTAGCCCATTAAAAACACTAAAATATTATAGAATTTGATTCAAAATGCCCGTCTTTCTGCAAGTTTTCTCTGGTGTATGATAAGAGTCCATGGGATTTTCCATGGACCTTAACTCCTTTTTTAGCTCAGGGGTTTGGGTAGAGCCCATGACGCTTCATGATGCCAATATGGTAGGGAGGAGAACAAACATTGATTTATGTTCCTATGAACAACAACCAAACACTACTCTCACGTCCTTCTAAGTGGACAAATAATTTTTTGGTAGCATCACATTGTTTATCCCCAGAAGCACATGAGAGTGTTGTCTGTTGCTCCATTCCACTAAACCATTTACAATGTCATGGTTGGATTGGTTTTCATTTTGTACGTGATTACATTTTTTCCTTCAAAATCCCATGATGCCAATCATTGCATTTGTCATTGTTTCCATGGCTCTATTTTTTACTTCTCCAATAGATTACTTATAGACAATTCCTTACCAAGATACCATGCATTCAAATATTCCACTTTATCTATTTCTATTTACAATGAATATTGCTAACTTCTTTTATTGTATATGTATATTACTTTGTTTACATTATTGTAGAAATATAATACACATTCAAGAAAGTTAGTGTATTGTACACTCTCTATTTCAAATTATTTCATGCTCCTACAAGTCAATCCAATGCAACTCACCATTCTTGAATATGATAAAAAATTTATGTAAGTATGACACTTTCCCACTGTCAATAGATAGATTTGGTTAACTAATTGTAAAAATTATTCATTGTTTTCAGCCTCACATTGTATATATTAATTTTACCCGTATACTCGGTTTTTATCCTTTCTTCTTGATTTTCCATGCTTGTCCACTAACATACCCTTGTATTTCATTTGTAGGAACTAGGCTTAAGCATGCAATGGGATTCAAAAACCATATGTATCAGTGGCCAATCTATATAACAATTGACATCTCAATTTGTTGGCTATTTTTACTATATTCTTCCTGAGATTGCAAATGTATTTTTAATATAGGTAGATTTAAACTTGCATTATGAAGTTAGATGGACCTTTCTACTTATTGTGCATTGTTCTATATATTCCATTTATCCATCTTCTTCTAGCGATCTTCAAACCCCATTATGCTAATTATTTACTAGGATATCTATTTTCCATGAACTTCTTAGGCCAAAAAGAAACACTACAATGTTATAGAATTTAATTAAAAATGAACCATATATTTTTGGCACCACAAGACTCCCTAACTCTTCTAGGTTTTTTCACCTAAAAGGAGAGAGGTAGGCCAAAAATTCTAGCTAGGTTCATTCAAATTATGTTATGTATGTTGTTTTTTAGTCTAAATGAGATGAACTAAGTGCAATTAAGTGATCTATATAACTGAATTTGAATGCAAAACTAAAGATTTATGCAATGTTGGAAAACACAATGTGATATGAAAACAATGAAATATGAATGAGTAAATGCAGGACAGAAAGAGATGAGCTAAATCAGTGTGCAGTTGGAGGTTTGATGAAGATTATGGAATCTTTGGAATGTTGTCTAGAATCACATAAAATCAACAGTGGGACTCATTCACCCAGGGTGGCAAATTAGTCCTACTTCTGATGAAAACTGTCAGGAACAAGTTTTTGAGTGTCGGGATCCGGAATCTAAAAAAAATTAGATTTCTAGGCTTAAGGTGGGACTCATTCACCATTGGTGGTGAATCAGTCCTCTCCCAAAATTTTGAGAAATCAGGAGACAACTTTGCCATACTAGATCTTAGAATTTCTGCTTGTCGGGTTACCGATGCCAATTCTACAGGAAACAAACATAATACCTTCTCCAAGCTTGAAATGTAGTTGATTTTACTTGAAGCACCTAGTTGACTTGTTGACCACTCTTCAACACCTAAATACTTGTTAAATCTACATACAAAAGTCTACAAATACACATACAAAAGGGGAAAAATGGTTGAGGGTTAGCAAATACCGGGTTGCCTTGGTCAAACCCCACTTTGGTAATAAAACCCTTAATTAAATAATGAAATGCAAGAGAATGATAAACAAATAACATGCAAATGCTATTAACTTACGAAACCCTTCTTGAAGAAAATATGAAGATGTGTCAATGAATGCTCCAAAATGTTTGATTTTATGCTTGATTTGATGTTGTAAGGTGCTTGAATGCTTGAGATTGCTTGAATGTGATGTGTGAATGTAAGAGGATGTAAAATGAGGTGAAAATCACTTATTTATACAATCTTGTGCTTTAGTAACCCATTAATACCTCATCATAGGCTGACATCAAGTGATTTTGAATAAAAACCCGAAAGGAAATTTTGAAATATTTTGAATTTGGAGCCAAGGGGGACTCATTCGCCACCCATGGTGAATGGGTCCCATCTAGGACCTGAAAATGGCTATTGGGAATTAAGTCACATTTAATGTTGTTTGTTAGGTTTACATTAAAAAATAGACTTAATTAAGCTTTATAAGGGCATAAAGGGATCAAATAAAGCATAAGAAAGGTGTAAATAGTGAAATTATGCCTAGAAAAGTGTGAAAGCTTGTTACAAGACTTTACAACACTTCAAAATAGGACTTGCTAAGTGATGAAAATGTGATTTTTGGGTAAATTGTAATGAAAAAAGTCTAGAAGAGTGTAGAAATGCTTTACAACACTTCACGACACCTTCACAAGACGTCATTATTTGAATTTTGGTACCTAAATATGCATGTTCAAGCCATATTACAATATTAAATTGTAGAAAAATAGACCAAACATCATGAAGCAAGACCTAAAAGGCCATGAAAATGACAAGGGACCATTTTTCTATGACACATTTAGCCCCCACTTTAGTTAGAGGATGAACCTGCTTCAAACTTACACTGAAGTAGCCATGAACATTGAGACAAGGGTTCAAATGTACTTACGTTAGCAAGATGGAATGACAATGATCAAGAGGGATGATCAAGCCCCCAAGATGAAGATCCCATGGAAAACTAAACATAAGAACAAAGGAACACACAGGTGTTGAAATGAAAGAATTGGATTAAGCTTCGATCATCTATCCAACTAGTTGTGGATTAGATCTAGGCTAATTGTTTGAAAAAGAGAATGCATACTCACTCTGGGGTGACAAAACACATGGTGGTCTGCTGGGTGAGAAGGCCCTAAAAGGTAAGGTACATATGCTAGTTGGTATGCAGTCACAAACACAAAGGTGGCTATGGGGAAAGTCGTGTCGTTCGATGAGCTTCCTGCTCAACCATATCAAAGTTATACCTCCTGATAAATTTAACAAGGTGCCACAAAGGAAAATGTTGGTTCATGCTTCATGAGACAAGAAAAGCTTCATATGCATAGAACTCATGAACAAAAAGGAAGGTACCATAGACATGCAAGTTGCGTTATGCAAGGTGGAAAATGTGTAAAATGCAAAATGTAAAAATGTAAAATGTAAAATGTAAAAGATGTTCAAAGGATTCTTGTTAAGTTCATGCATGTTCAGTCACTCAAGGAACATCGTGTCTAATTTCTCCAAGAGAGGATCAATCAAAGAATAAAATATTCACAACTTAGGGGATGTAGTGTGTCACATCAGGCCACTGAGAGGAACGTAATATGCTAAGATAGATCACACTTAGTAAGGACATCACATCGAATATAATCCACAAAGTGATGAATGCATCATATGAATGACAGGGCTACACTAAGAACCAAGAATGCAAATGAATTATGGTAATGTATGCCCCCCACTTTAAAGGAATTTCTACACACCGTTATGTGAGCAATTACTTTAAAGTAGCGAAGGAAAGGGGATGCAAAAAGAAAATGAGACATGCGAGCCAACTTGGAAAGCCTATGCCAAGTCATATGTTTCAAAGTTAGGTTACGTCATGTACATGAAAATGAAAACAAAAGAAAGGGAGTTTCCCCCTAGAAAGGAACATACCAAACATATAAGGGATCTATGGATTTGGGGTCAGTATGTTCATTGGTGCAATGCTTTTGAGCTCATAACTGTGATCATTCCCCAAAGCACATAGAATTGGAAGAATGACACAAAGAGAGCACAAACAAAAGAAAAAATAAAGTCCATTTTGGGTCAACATGGAAGAGACATTGCGGCCTCGATGCCTTCCATCATCCCCAAAAGGAAAACATAAGTGAAAAGAAATAAAATGAAAAGGTGAAAAAAGAAAAAGCTTTTGGGTCAACATGAAGGAGACATTTCAGTCTCAATGCCTTACGTCATCCCCAAAAGGAAAATCAGAAGAAAAAGAAAAATGAAAAATGAAAAAGGGACCGATTGGGTCAACATGGAAGAGACATAGGGTGTCTCAATGCTTTGCATCATCCCCAAAAGGAGAACACAAAATAAAAGCGAAACAAGGCACAAGTGGATGACATATGAAGAATAGAGGTAGAAATAGAAGAAGTGTACAAGGAGAGGGAATATCAAATGCACATTATGGGGGAGCACGATACACATAAAATTGCAAAAGAAAGATCTAATGAAATAAAAATGCAAAAGGCTAGCCAGGCAAATGCAATTCAACCATCTAACAAGTCATCCACCGCCCAATCATGTTCGGTGTATTGTGAGGGTGGTTAACTATCCAAAGGAAGAATTGCAAGGGCAAAACTAGGAGATCTAGTACCAGGTTCATCACTTGGTTGAGAGGATTTATCATTTAAGCTCATGGTGGATGAAAGTAAAGATTTTAGATCATTATGCACTTCTTCATCTATTTTTTCTATCGTCACATCATCATCATCATCAAGATTGATGGTGATGGGAGGAAAAAGGGTGATTTCCAAGGAAGGATATAAAAAGTTGTGGTTGTTGGATTGATTCAGTTTGTTGTGAAAGTTGGAGTGGAATATCTTGTGGCAGGTCAAGAGGAGGGTGATAATCTATTATTTCTGTCAATGGTGGAGGTTGGTTTCCTTGATTTTCTTCCATGTAAGACTGATGAGCGAGGAGACGATGACGACACCTACATTCCCTAGCACCACAATTTCATTTAATTCTGTTTTGAATTTGTTGAGGTGTAAGAGTGGATTGAGTCATTAGAGGTTCGTCTTCTTCCAAAGGGGGAAGAACAGAAGAAACAAAAGAGGATGGATCAATCACTTTCTCCTTGGATTTATACACTTGTTTAATGCAAGGAAGAATGATAGGATTGGTTTCATTTTCTTTTGGTCTTTTAAACGATGGAGGGGAAGTGTGTAATAGTGGTTGTATGGTTTGCTCAATGTCAGACTTAGGATGAAGCATGGTTTCATCTATGATAGGAGGAGTGAAAGTGGATGGGGATGTGTTACGAAGAGACAATTCAGCTATTCATTTGGCTTTGAACTTTTTATAGGCTATGAAAATGAAGTCCTTTCAAGGGGTGATGGGTTCCATAGGTTCCGACCAAAAAGCTTCTAAGGAAAAATTACCTTTAATAGCGGATAATGGATTGAAGCCACTATGGTATATGGTAAATATTTCATTGCCATGTGGAAACTTAAAACATTTGTGAACCACTAATGGGACTACTTTCATTGAGCGAAGCCAAGGGTGGCCTAGCTGCAAACAAAATTGATCCGATTGTGGAATAATAGAAAATGTTACATCCAAAGTTTTGGGTCCTATTTGTAATGGGAATATGATTGATCTGATCATAGGGCATGCGAAACTAGTATGTGTCTTAATCCATGCAATTGGTTTATTATAATCTTCTTGATAGAGATCATGTAATACTAAAAACTCTTCTATGATCACATTCTCACCACAGGCGGGATCTATTAATATCCCATTGGTGAGCTTATCATAGATTCTACCGGCTATGTAAAGAGGACCATCAAGAAGTTTTTTAAGTATATATGTAGCAGAAAAAGTGATATCAATAAATTTATTGGTTTGGCCCTTATGAGGGATAACGTCTATTGTAGCCACATGTTCATCCATAGGATTAACTTGGGAAACATTTGGAGTTATATCATGTTGTTCACTATTTGTATCAACATTCATTACATCAGTGTTTGAAGGTTCACTAGCCTTGACAAATGAAATAATGTGTTTAGGCATGGGGTTGGAGAAAATTTGTAAATTTTGGTTAGGGGGTGCAAGGGACTTATTGCATTGATCATTAACACCCACAATGGACAAACAACCCGAATCAATGAGGTCTTCAACTAAATGTTTTAGATGCTTACATTGTTCGGTGTCATGTCTATTTTGGTGATGGAAATGACAATAAGCATTAGGTTTGAAGGTGGGTGCTAATGATTTGGTGGTATTAAGTGGTTTAACGATAGGAAAAGTGATCATTTGTTGTTGAAGCAATTTATTCATTGTATTATGTAGAGTATCAGGTAAGGGAGTATATTGTCTATTTGGGTCCCCATAGGTATAAGCCACCGTTCCTTTAACAACTGCCACTTGATTTTGAATAGGTTGAGTTGGTGTTTGTGGTTGAGGAGTTGGATTGAACTGTAAAAAGCCTCTATTTGGTTTTGTGGTTCAAATTTCTCAGCTAGATTAGAAGTGGACTTTGAATCACGACTAGAAAACGAGTTGTGATAGTCACATAAGGTTGTACATAAATGCATAAATGAAGGGAATTTCATCATAGTTAATTTATCCTAAAGGTTTGTGTACAAATTTTTGATAAACATCTTCTACAGATGTGCATTAGGGATCTTGACATCAATTTGAGCATACAATGACTGGTATCGTGAAATGAAATCAATTAATTTTTTCATTTTTGTTTTTTCTACATCTCATTAAGTCAACCATCATCTTTTAGGAGTCATGTGAACCTGGAAGTGACTTATAAAATCATCCACCAATTCTTTAAATGATTAGATCGAATGATTGGGAAAGTTGGAAAACCACTCTAATACAGTATCTTTCAAGGTTCTTGGAAATTTTTTTGCCAAGAGTTTATCATCAAGGACAAAATCACTTCATAAAGTTGTATAAGAATTGACATGGTTAATAGGGTCTCCTTTTCCTCCATACTTGTCAAATCTAGGCATTTGTATCCCTTGTTGCATTAGGGTGTGTAAGATTTCTAAGGATAAGGGGCTACTATGAACATGATATGTGGGTGGAGTGTTTTGACCTTGGCTAATGGTGGAAATTTGTTGTTGCGTACATGAAATAGTATTAAGGAGTTTTGTAATGATAGGGTCGGGGTAAGTGGTATGAGGTGGAAGGGAAAATGGAGATGGAGCGTATGTAATGTGATGGGAAGTGAAAGGAACACTAAGAGGGGTGAAAGAAGTGGTTGGGACTTGCGATGCCACAAGAGAATTAGGAATGCTAGGGGGGGAATGTGAGGTCCTTCTTGGCTTACAGTAATGTTTTCAGATTGGGGATTAGAAGAGGCATGTTTATTGTAAATCTCAACAATTTTCTTCATAACTTGCAAGCCATCATCACTTTCAATCAAATGATGAAGGTTTTTGATTGTGGGTATGGCAGTGGTGGAAATGTTTTCAAGGGACAAGTCTTGTTGTAAATGTGAAAAATCATCATGAATATTAATGACCTTTTCTTGCGGGATGGAGTTGTTTTGGGTGTCAACATTCATTGGATGGAAAGATGAAGGCATAGAAGTTGTATTGTCAGTGCCTAATGCACCATTGTCCATACTAGGAGTAGGAGCTCTTGAGATCCCAAGGTCCACAACGAAAGTGCTATCACGGGAGGCCATGAGTCTAGAACTTTGTCTCACTAAAGTATTATCAATGGGGCACCAACCACCCATACAAGTACCACAAAAGATGGGGTGAATGTAAATGTAAGGTAATCTAGGAGTTCTAAATGCAAATAATAGAAATTATGCTAACTGTGATAGAGAAATAACTACAAAAAACATAAATGTAGAAAAAATGCCAGAAAATGTCTGAAAAGGAAATGTGAACAGTGCAGGTGGATTGATTCGCCCAAGGTGGCGAATGAGTCCTAGTATGGGATATTTTTTTCATTTTTTTTCAGAAATTTTAATGTGATTCTAATGTTGTTCAAATTGCAATGAAGGATGCAAAATGCATATTTTTAGTTTTTTCAATTAGAAGCAATGCAAAAAGAAATCTAAATGAGTCTTTCACTAATGCAAGTTAAGAAACCCTTGGATGCAAAGACAAAACAATACCCTAATTGAATGTTGATGGAAGTGTAATATAGGATGCAATATGCAAATGAATCAGAAATGAAAAGTGGTCAAAAGTTGAGTTCACCAAAATGAACTGTAGATTTTTGGCACCACAAGACTCCCTAACTCTTCTAGGGTTTTTCACCTAAAAGGAGAGAGGTAGGTCAAAAATTCTAGCTAGGTTCATTCAAATTATGTTATGTATGATGTTGTTTAGTCTAAATGAGATGAACTAAGTGTAATTAACTGGATTTGAATGCAAAACTAAAGATTTATGCAATGCTAGAAAACACAATGTGATATGCAAACAATGAAATATGAATGAGAAAATGTAGGACAAAAAGAGATGAATTGAATCAGTGTGCACATAGAGGTTTGATGAAGATTCTAGAATCTTTGGAATACTATCTAGAATCACAAAAAATCAA
>VDFB02000013.1:160847746-160931288 GCA_007258455.2 Sequoia sempervirens | reverse complement strand
TATATTCAAAAGGTCCATGTAGCTGCACATAGGAAAGGGCTTTACATTATTGAATATACATTCTATTTTTTGTATTGGTTTTTTTGCTGCGGTTCTTCTCTATGAAGGTCTTATAAATGTACAAAGGTTGTCCAGATGCTGTCAACAACAAGGTTGTTCCTTTGAAAGTATCACTGTACTAAGATTTTTTAGCTTTGTAGCACTACTTTTGATCAAATAAATACTAAAATATAATTTAAGTGTAGTAGTTTTATTTTTTAGTTTGTTATGTAAATGTATCTAGTAAATGTGGGCTTTTGGATAAATGGTTTGTTAGCATATTGTTAGAAAACTCATTGTGAACAATGTAATACCTATTTTAATGTTTTGTAATGAATAAAAGTTTGTCATTGTTATAGCAATGTGATGTTCTTGCTTCTATTCTGCATATTATAAAACCCACAGTGTTGTTTTGGAATGTTTGTTCTTAAAATTTTGTTGCACTACAAGTGTATTCTTCCCCTAAAAGCAAGAAGTTGTATCAGAGCATCAGGAAGCTAGAAATTCAACATACTTAGGTGGCTTCATTCTCACCAGAGAAGTGAAAAGTTTGTGAGGAGAATTGCAGTTTGGAAAAGAAATATGGAAGCCAATGGTTCAAGCTTAACCCAACCTCAAATAACTATGTTTAAAGCAGAAAATTATGATTTCTGGAGTATAAAAATTAAAACGTTGTTCATATCCAAAGATTTGTGGGAGCTAGTAGAACAAGGGTTCACAAAGATTGTTGATGCTCAAGATATTGCAACCTTAAATTAGGAACAGTGAGATTAATTGAAAGGAAATATGAAGAAAGAATGAAATGCATTATTAGCCGATAGGCTATTTTGTATGAAGTTTCTGCTAGGATTTTTATCAACCCAGTCGTGAATTGAATTTCCTGATGATGGGGATGTAACCGACTGGCGGGGAGTTCACCTGGTTTTGTTGTGGTGACACGGACCTTCGCAAATATGTGGGTTGGCGATGGTGGAGATGGTCCTTGAAATGCTAAAGGTGAATGGTAAGTGTTCGCTTGCTCGAGCTTTAATGCATTATGTGGTTGTTGTACGATGGGGGTAGACGAAGTAAATGCGGTTAGATGAAGTAATGCAATATTGAATGTAGTAGTGTGGGAAAGTATACATTGATTAAGTTGTATTGTCCAAACAACCATTGTGGTGTTGGTTTCATAGCAGATGAATGTAAAAATCATTGTCTTTGGCTCCGTCGTTGTTCTAATACTAGACTGTTTGGAAACCGTCTTATGCCAGATTGAAAACTATTGTTCTCTAGAATCTGTAAGTCATTTTACGTGGGTAGTTTGCGCAGATCCAATTAATTTATTGTCCATGTCTTCTTGTCAAATGTTTGTATCTTTGGCATTATACCCATTGTGGAGATTTGAAAGAGATTATCGTTCTGTATGGATGTAGTTAAATGTTCTTTCTTTCATAAAAAAATATGGTTAGGGTTAGTAATTTGTTCACTATGGGTTTGTGGTTTTGGTTATTTATGTGTATCTTTGGCATTATAGCCATTGCAATAGGAGTAATTTTTATTAAGTTGCATTGTTGAAACAACCATTGTGGTGTTGGTTTCATAGCAGACTATTGTAAAAATCGTTGCATTCGGCTTCGTTGGTGGTTTCATAGCAGACTATTGTAAAAAAATGTTGTCTTCGACTTCGTCACTAGTTTGATAATAGATTGTTCGCAAACCATTTTATGCCAGATTGAAAATTGTTGTTTTCCAAAATCTGTAATTCATTTTACATAGGTAGTTTGCATAGATGGTTAATTTATTGTTTTTGATTAGATAAGCAGGGAAAGGGCCTTGATCCCTTACAAAAAGAAAATAGAATCAAACAACTCAGCAAAATAGATTTGTAGAACATAACAAACCAAAGAGAAATAGCCAGTTAGAACAAACAACATGGAACTGTTCAAGGAGTGGCACTTGAACCAAGCAAAGCTTCTGAGGGCGTGTTAAACAAGACCATGACTTTCTTAGAAGGATGCTTCTTCTTTCTATGAACCATAGTCCAAGGAGAATCATAAACTAAAACTGAGAAATTTTGATCAGAAGGGGAAGAATCCCCTCCAGAGTAGCAAACCAGAGGAATAGCTGAAACTTCAGGTACAACATCCAAAACCAATTATGAATTAGCAAGACTTACTACAACCTTTTCCAAAATATGGGTCTTAGAGGAGGTAGCACAAACAACATTAGGGATAGCCAAATCCAAAGGTTGCACAATAGTATCCACCAAAGGAACAACACCCACCACACTTGAGTCAGTGTTACCTAATTTCACTACTTGCTCAATTAGGTTGAGCTTTTTGATTTCAAACTAAGAAACAGGTACATTTTATATCTCTCCTACATTACATTCAATTGTTAAACAAAAAAATCAAAAAGATTATAGTGCATGTAACATAGAAAAGATTTACACAAATATTTCTAAAAAGTAATCTTTATTGATTTAAAAGTGCATATTTGTCTCACACAAGCTGTGAGACTGACTTTTTCTTATTCAATACAAATTAAGAAAAGCATATACATGAATAAGTAAATAAAAGAAAATGTGGATATAAAGAGAGTGACCAGTCATTGCCTAAGAATGACTGGTTCAATGTTGTCTTGCTTTGCTGCTGATCTGAATTGCTTGTCCCTTCTAGTTCCTTATTGTTCCTAGTTCTTGCATCTGGCAATAGCAATGGTGTTAGAGCAAAGCAATGAAAGATCACAAACATTATATGAACATACACCTCCACATGTATAGACTGATCTCAAAGTGCATTAAATAAAAAATGCATACTTTATGTGTCTAGGAAAACCATCAGATCAACATACACACCTAAAACATGCATTTTTTTTTCTGACATGTGTGCTTCATGTGCAGGTACAAGAAAATCAATGTTACTATTTTATCAAAATTTAGCATGTGAGAATAAATGTGGCTCCCACAAGGGTTGAGCTCAGCTTGCTACTTTGATATGTTTTTAAGAGACATCAAAAGGATTCATTCGTTTATGACTTACTTGTACAAGCATACATCATTTATGACAATGAGTTAACAGTCACTGTCATAAGTGACATATAATCATTTAGAAAAGTCATAAAGCATGAAACTGATATCAATAGTCATTATTGTCAATTGTCGAAAGAATATTAGAAGATAGGTGGGGAGCCTTTTAGATAATGATCAGTGTTCAAATATTATGTGGTTCTATTTTTCTCATTCACCATTCATGGAATGACATAACTCTCCCAGTTTCATTGGAGGATATGTCAAGAAAAGTGGAATAGAATTCAATATGATAACAATACTTAAAAAGATATCATATAATATACAAGTTCCTTGACTATAGATTCAATGGAAAAGCTTCATTCATTTAAGGGGTGAAGCCACAATAGTGGTTTACAATTGAAGTGAGGAAGGAAAACTCACAGAAAATGAATGCATGGCAAAAATTTTGATTTTAGGGGTTCGTACGAACATACTGGTTTGACCGAACCCATTAGGGGTTCGCTAGAACCTAGGTTCGGGCGAACCCTTTTAATGCTTTCCCACCAAATATGAAAAAAAAGCCTTTATAAAAGGGGGGTTCGCTCGAACCCTTGGGGATTCATTCGAACCCCCCTTATTCTTCATCCCTCCTCTGAGACACCAAAAAACCCTGAATTTTTACACTTCGGAGCTCCGGTTGATGATGAAAATGGATCAATCTTCACAAACCCAATTGGAATCAGGTAGTCCTCAAAACAAGCTATCCAACAAATATAATCTTAATATGTTTTGGTTTTATTATGTATTTGTTTTTTTAGTTTTATTAAACATAGGTTTTTCATCAAAAATGAAGGTCTATGTTCTGCACATGTGGAAAAATAGAAGATTATCAAAAAAAAAAAAATTGGAAAATATGAGTGCACTATAGATATTAAAGTCCTCAAAAAATAAATTCACAAAAAAGTTATGCATTATACTAACAAGGCTTATGTCTAATTGTAATTGGTTTGACTTCAAAACTTGATTAAAGAAAAATATTCAATTAAAAATATCTAACCATGGGAAGCACTAGATATCTGAAGTATGAATCTAAATTGAAAGAATTATAATTTTATCCTTCATGGAAAAAGTTATATGCTATACCTGCCCTCACGCACTTTTTAAAAATGTTATTTTTTGAAAACAACTAGTTTTCATGGGAGATGGAAAAAGAAGTGTAAAATGATTCCAAAACATTTGAAAAAAATATTTTTAGAATCTATAGAAAAAATGTGATGAGACTCTTGTTTACATTATCTTCAAATTTTTCACGGTTTAGCCTCTATAGCTACCCGAATGTGAAGATTTAGTTAAAAATAATAATTTCAGCGTCCAGTTTGGCCAAAAATTGTAAACCACTATTGTGGGATCACCCTAAGATGAATAGCTTTCAGCACATTAAATAGGCATAAGTGCAGTCATAAAATGAAAAAAGAATAGTATTGTTTTTGAAAAGGAAAAAAATAGGTTTTACAGGGACCTGAAACCACAAAGTTTAAACAAACAAAGATAGAGCAAGAAAAGTCTGAATAAACAGACAGCTGTCCCAAAAAGGAAACAACAGCAAAAAAAGAGACAACAGGGTCCAAAAAAGGACTGCCAAAAAGCAAGAAACAACCACAATAGCACTAATCCAAGATGTTCATCAGCTCCTCGGCTTCCTTTTCAACTTCACTCATATCCTGTAACCCCTGCTTGAGGATTTGAACCATATGTGGAGAAGCAGGGGCCTTCCTCTTCATGTTAGCCCTGGTGCGAGTCGAAATCCCTTCAACAACAGCACTGCTACAACCTCTGTCCGCATCCAAGTCCACGACCAGTGATCCCTTTTGATTTTTTTCCATCTTTTTGACCATAGCATTAATGATAATGGTGTTGTGCCTGGCAATTTTATGATTATGCGCCACAGTGGCCCTGATATTTTGTCCTATCTTAGACATATTGCTCTCCAACCTGATCAATCTTTCCTCCTGCAACTATTGTCTTTTCTCTGTTAAGGGGTTGTCCTGCCCATCAGTCTCATTACGGCCCCAACTGACCTTCTGCTCTAACTCCATTACTCTATTGCTGAGATCTCTATTACGACCATTCAAATCACAAACTTCCTTCTGGGCCCACTTAAGAACAGTGAAAAGGCCATCTGTACTTTTTTCCGCCACACTCGTAATGTCCTCAGGCCTGAAGTTACTCTAGGCAGAATTAATTTCATCCAGATTCGGAGATCTTTTAGGAGTATTAACAAATCGTCCAGACGTAGGGGCACTAGGGGCTGATTCTTTACTGTCCATAGGTTTTTCAGAATGAATTTCCAGAGAATTCACAGAGGACGAAACCAATTTCATAACCGAGGTTCCTTTAAACCCAGAGACTAACCCCAGGGTAGGGCAACCAAGTGAAGGTTGGGGATTAAGACAAGACGGCAGAGCAGAACTTGGGATAGGGCAACCAAGCGAAGGCTGGGGATTAAGACAAGACGGTGGAGCAGAATCCACAAGGATATTCTGACAAGAAAGGGACTAGGGAGTAGTGGTTTTAGAATCAACAACAGCAAAAGCAAGAGGGGCCAGAGGATCATTCTCCCTACTACTTTCCATATCCTCATTGTCCAAATCCCCAACAACAACATTTTTAGGCAAAGCAGGTAAATTTTGGAAATGCTCAAAGATGAGCCTGACAAGACCAGGGTGAATAATAGAAATCCGCCTAGGGTTTCTTTCAACTTCATCAAGGCAATTCTTTAGAGAAGAGAACAAATAAAAAGGTGGAGAAATACGAACCTTGTGACGAAAGTGGTTCAAAATGGCAAAGTGATAACCATACGCCCTGGTGAAGCGCCCATCAACCGTGATGTACTCCATAATGACTCTCAAAACTTTCCTCCATATCGATTTAATGGACTCCACATCAAAGTAGCTATTGGCAACCTTAACCAGCTTAGCCTTCTCCTTATCTTTTTTTGGGAATCTGATAACCACTTCATCAGAGAACTGGCGATCCCGATAAAATTTCACACCCTCAGTCGAAAGGCCAGTAATCTCACCAATGAGTTGCTCATTCAACTTAACACTCCTGCCAAACAACACAATCTCACCATTTTTCCATTTTTTGGCGAAATAGTCCAGCATCTTCTCATCAGTACCATGGAGCTTTTCCAAAAATGGAACTAATCTCCCTTCTCAATTTTTCCCCAAGCTTTAACATTCTTTCTATGCTCTTGAAAGCAGCTCGGCTCAACACGTTTTCTCTCTCCTCCCATCTTCAAAGCTCTGCTATAACAAACCTTACAGTTACTCTGGGTCCCGTTTAAGCATATTTTCCCAAACACCCAGAAAACATGCCGAAGACTCTTCTTGAAAAGGAAAATGACGTCGGTCCCATCAAGGATGAGTAGTATTGTTAAGAAAATCACAAAGGATGAGTTTATATCATGTGTTGAGTAGACATAACTTATTGTTTCATGCAAGTGCAGTACTAACATGTTTATCTATTAGTCATCATAATCATTGGATAAGAAGAGCAGTTTCAAGGAGAATCATAAGGAATGTGTTCAATATCAATATCAAAATAGGTTTAAGGAATGCAATATGTACTGTTTTATGAAGGCATAATATGAGTATGGCCTGTAGATGATTTATGATATTGAGAAAGCCTTGAAGTGTAGTCTTAATATAAACATCCAAAAGAAGACATAAGCTTTCTCCTATTGATAAACATCATTTATAGTGAGGGAGCATATGGTATAATGTAGAGCAAAGTCTTCATTGAGATGGATAGTTATAATCTTTAAATAGATGATGTTCTCATTGTGAGATAATATGAAATGATAGTCATATATCAAGGAAAAAGTCACAATATTGTTCTAATAGCTATAAAAAGAGGGAGAACATTAGAAATTTCATGTAGAATTACTACTTCATCGAGATCTACAAGAATAAAATGACAACATGCATAGTTAACATTGAGCTAATGATATTAGAACAATGTATGAACATAGAGTATAGAGCTTTTGAGACAAATATCATAGTAGTGATAGATTGAAATGGTTTTGTGTAGCTCATAAGAACCTTGTCAGACATCTTTTCAAAGGCAGACCTCATCCAATCAAAAGGGGGTATCTAGAGTGAGAATAGAAACTATTGCACAATATTCTTTTGTGATGAACCTCGTTAGACATCTTTTCAAAGGCAGACCTGGATGTTTAGGATCTGAAGGATATGGTAGTCTCCTCAAGGAAATAATAGTTCAGTGTTAAGTAGATAACACATGAACCAAATTCATGGGTTTTCACATGCAAAAGACAACCTGTAGATGATTATCTTTTAGTCATCTATGCCTAGATGCCTTGCAGAACAACACATAGATGCCTATGAAAATAGACAATCGTTGACACCCTAAAAGAAAATTTTGCCAAAATCCAATTAGAGGAAATGAGAAATCCTTGAGGGTTTTCTCAAATCATGATAAACCCATTTAGGGTAAAAATTTAGACACCTATAGAAGAAAAATGACTTCGACCATTTAGGGGCAGTGCCTGTAGATTTCCAGCCCATGACCATTCTAGAGGTTCAGAGATTTTTTCTCAAGAGGTTAATCCCTTGACTCAAAGTGGGTTTTGAGTTAAACAAAGGAAAAATCCAAAATAATACAGAGAAAAGCTAAAGCTAAAAACACTCATTATTTTTACATAAATTAAGCTCAAATGAAGCATTTTTCTTCAGAAAAACAAAGGAAAATGGAAGTGTTTTGCTTACCTAGTTAATATTCATTGGAATCAAGTAACTTCATAGAAGTCTTTCGCAGGACTCAAAAGCTCTGCATGGCTAATAAGTACTAGCAAAAATAAGTTCACAGAGAAAGATCAGAAATAATACATAAAGGTCGTAGCTAAAAGCTTTTCAAAACATATGAGAAACTTCTAGATTTGAACAAAATCAGACTTACCTCAGTCAAATCTTTAGAATCTACAAAAGAATGGGGTAGAAGACACATATTATCATGCTCAAAAAACTTGAACCAGGGTTTCATGGTGGCGCCTTGAGCTTCTTCAAGAAGTTTCAAAAACCAAATGAAATGATATTTCATTTTGTTTATGCCTTTTTTTTTAGGGTTTTTCCCTAATACACATTGATGGAGACTTGGAATTTTTGCCTAAATGTTTAAAAAATAAAGTGGAGCAATTCAAACTCATGGACTAAAGATTTATAATCTTGTGCCTTGTAATGTAATATTTTCCCCTTCTATGTAATAAGTATTTTAAGACTTATATTTTTCTTTTATTATTTTTGGACAATTTTTGAAATTGTAAAACATTAAGTCTTGGTGATGATTTATAAATCACTTAAGACTTAAGTGTTCTATAATGCAAAGATAAATGGAGACTTTCAACGCATGGGGAGATATAGATATGCTTATCTTTATGTCATCCCAAGCATCTAGGGAGGTTAGATTCAGTTTGTAAACACATGGAGGAAATTTAGGAGTTGTTTTTGACTCATTTATGAGCTTTGGAGAGCATCTTGGAGTTTGTTTTGCATGTCTTTATGATAGAATTAGTCGTGCCTTGAATTTTTCTATATTGTGAAAGCCATTTGAAGTGGAGGGTATGTGCAGGATCATCATGGAAAAAACAGGCCCTTAAGTGGCAAAAAATTCAAAAAAATCAATGTTAGACAACTTGACGTAAAAATTTGAATAAGTTATCTATATTATTTAAAAAATATGTAAGAATAGAATCTGTAGAAAATTCAATTTAGTTTCTAAACTACTATGTTTATTTAAAAATATATAAAATCTATTTGGTGAAAATCTGAAATTTCAATGCAGTAGTACTTAAATTTCAAGGAAAAAATAAGTAGGTGTCTGTCTGACCACCCTAACCATAATAAAATGATAATATTTTTTTATAAGATTTTATATATAAGTAGAGGACTCATGGAAAGATGTGATGCATATGTTTTTGTAATTTTTTTCCAAGTAAATAATTAATTATGAATTTTTTATTACAACTTTTAAAAAATATAAAACTCTTAACTTGGTAATTCATGAAATTTAATTTTCTTTTTAATCTTATAGTATGTGAAACATAGAATGTGACACATGTTTGGATTCAACAAATGTGATAGTTTGAAAGTTATAGATGTTTTCAATTAGCCTATCTCGATTAGTCATAATTCTAATAGAAAATAAATAATAATAATTTATTAAATTCAAAAGAATAATTTATATTGGTGGAAAGCTGAGAATATCCTCTAAAAACCCTTTTCGTTTCATCAATTTTGGGTAAAAAAAAAAGTTAGCCACATACCCTACAAATACCCATAATATTGCCACTTTTTGGCCCATCATGATCCTGCACATGCCCTAGATTTGCATGCTATATTTTTGGCTTTCTTGGTACATCTGACCCAAGAAGCTTCTAGGGCTATTTTGATGGAGTTTGGTTAGGAGTTGAATATAGTCACTTGAGTGACTCTTTTGTAATAAGTTCTTCTTATGCAATTTCTGGAGATAGAGACTTACAGTTCTTTGACAATATTTGGAATTTTTTATAACTCTTGGAATATGGAATACAATTTATACCTTGGAGATAGCTGGTAATGGAATTTATGCCTTCTTATTCTTGTAGTTCTTGTGTATGTTCGGAATATTGATCAAGTTATTAGTGAAATTATCCTTTTTTCCTTATAAGTTTGTCTCTTAATTTGTACCTTTTTCTACAAAAAGCTTTTTTTTGAAGGTTGCTAGGAGTGTCTTTAAAATGCATATAAATTTTAATTGTGGATTCATTTTCCATTTATGAGTTTATGTATTATTCCCTCTTCATGAAATATATATGCAAAAAGCTATGCTGCAATGAGTTGTGCAAGTGTTTTTCACTATTAGTCAAAATCAAGTTTCATAGTTTTCTAGTTTTCATGTTCACTTTAAAGTTTGGTGTATCACTTTAGTTTTTCTTTAAGTTTTAGCTTTTTCAATTTTTGTTTTTTCCAAGTTTTCCTTCTCCCTTTTCCTTCAAAAGTCTATAGTTTTAGGTGATAACCATTAGGAAGCTAGCCTTCTCTAGAGGTTGACCTCTATTTATAAGTATCCCACAACTTTAGAGGTCTTCCCATGTTTTCTTTGAATTGTTGAACATCGGGTTCAATAGGGTACATTTTCAGTAGATTACAACAAGGTGGAGTAGAAACTGGCAGTTGAGGAGAAACATCCATCACAACACTCAAATTAAGCCTCACAAAAGGGGAAGCAAGCCTAGAGTCATCATCAAAAGAAGAAATAGAGTCAGTGGTAGGGTGAACTATTAAGTGTTCATGGAGCGAGTTCTTCCACCAGGTAGAGGAAGAAAAAAGGCTGATGGTTAATTTATTGTTGATGTCTTCTTGTTATATATTTGTATCTTTGGCGTTATACCCATTTTGAATATTTGAAAGAGATTATCATTCTCTATGGATGGAGAAATTGCACTTAAATTTTCTTTCTTTCATCAAAACATATGGTTAGGGTTAGTAATTTGCTTGCTGTTGGTCTATTGTTTTGGTTATTTGTGTGTATCTTTGGCATTGCAACCATTACCATGGGAGAAATTGTAGTTATCTATATGTAGGGTTTAGGGTTGTATGAAAGCATTAACATATTGAGGATAAAATTACTTTGGTGGTTGTTCAATGTTATTCTAATAGGTCTTTTACAATTTCTCTATTTGTGTGTAATATTTAGTGCCAGGTGATGTAGGTCAAAATTTCAATGAAGCTTGTGGGGTTATATAATAATTTTTACATAGGTGCTTTGTATAGATGATTAATATATTGTTAATGTCTTCTTGTTTCATGTTTCTATCTTTGGCATTATACCCATTTTGGAGACTTCAAAGAGATTATTGCTCTTTGTAGGTGGAGAGATTGTTGTTAAATCTTCTTTCTTTTGTAAAAAAAATATGGTTAGGGTTACTAATTTTTGGCTATTGAGTGTTATTTGAATACCTCTTTTACAATTTATCTATGTGTCTATAATATTTAGTGAAGTGTGTGGGGTTGTACTCATTTTTCAAAGATTATTGCTATGTATTGGGTTTTGGAGCTCTATTTAATTTGGCTTTTGGGAAATTGTAGTTAAATCTTCTTTCTATTGTGAAAAAAATATGGTTGGGCTTAGTAATTTTTGTGGCCCTTCTTTATTTTTTGTAGTTATGGTTGTGCATCTTTGGCTTTATACCTATTACCATAGGAGAAATTGTAGTTATATCTTCTTTCTTTCGCTGTTGGTCTATTATTTTGGTTATCTGTGTGTATCTTTGGTGTTGCAGCCATTACCATAGGAGGAATTGTAGTTATATGTGTGTAGGGTTTAAGGTCTATGAAACCATTACCATATTGGAGATAAAATTACTTTGGTGGTTGTTTAGTCTTATTGTAATAGCTCTTTTACAATTTCTCTGTATCTGTATAATATTTAGGGTCAGGTGATGTAGCTCAAAGTTTCAATGAAGCTTGTGGGGTTATACTAATTTTTACATGGGTGTTTTGCATAGATGATTAATTTATTGTTAATGTCTTCTTGTTATATGTTTCTATCTTTGGTGTTATACCCATTTTGGAGACTTGAAAGAGATTATCGCTCTTTGCGGGTGGATAAATTGCAGTTAAATCTTCTTTCTTTCATGAAAAAAATATGGTTAGGGTTACTGATTTTTGGCTGTTGAGTGTTATTCTAATACCTTCTTTCAAATTTGTCTATTTGTCTATAATATTTAGTGTCAGGTGATGTAGCTCAAATTTTCAATGAAGTGTGTGGGGTTGTGCTCATTTTTGCATAGTTTATTGCTACGTATTGGCCTTAGGAGCTCTATTTAATGTGGCTTTAGGGAAATTGTAGTTAAATCTTCTTTCTTTCGTCAAAAAAATATGGTTGAGGTTAGTAATTTTTGCAGCCCTTGTTTATTGTTTGTAGTTATGGTTGTGCATATTTGGCTTTATACCCATTACCATAGGGGAAATTATAGTTAAATCTTCTTAATTTCATCAAAAAATATGGTTATGGCTAGTAATTTTGTTTTCCTTGGGTTATTGTTTTGGTTATTTGTGTGCATCTTTGGTGTTATACTAATTAACATAGGAGATACATTGTTTGGCATTAAATATAATACGAAAAATATTTATGTAAAATATTCAAATAGGTCTTTTACCGGGTTTTTATTGCTATGTATTGGATTTAGGAGCTCTATTTAATGTGGCTTTGGGGAAATTGCAGTTAAATCTTCTTTATTTGATCAAAAAGATATGGTTAGGGTCAGTAATTTTTGTGGCCCTTGTTTATTGTTTGTAGTTATGGTTGTGCATCTTTGGCTTTATACCTAAATTGCCATAGGGGCAATTGCGGTTAAATCTTCTTACTTTCATCAAAAAATATGGTTATGGTTAGAAATTTTATTTTGAACCTTGGGTTATTGTTTTGGTTATCTATGTGCATATTTGGTGTTATACCAATTAACACATGAGCTACATTGTTTGGCATTAAATATTATAGACAAAATACTTATGCAAAATATCCAAATAGGTTTCTGACCGCATATTTTTTTGTGGCGATGTGGACCCTAGTAATTGTCTAGGCTAGCGATAGTGGAGCTAGCGTGCTCTATATGTAGAATTTGTACTAAATATTATAGAAAGAATAGGGAAATTGTAAAAATCTATTAAGAATAGACTTAAGAATCATAGGTAGCATCGGAATTGCCTCGGCTAGTAAGCTATATGTTTGAGGTCCCCAATAGGAATTTTCATTAGCCCAGCTATGAATTGGATTTTCTCACATGGGAGATGCACCCGCTGATGGTGGCTCCACTAGGTTTTTGCTGTTGGGGTGGGTCTTGGTGATTACATGGGATGGTGGTGTTGGAGTTGGTGTCCTAGATACACAGAAACTGAGTGGTCAGTGTTTTTTTGCTCGAGGGGTAATGGATCCCCCTTTTGTTGTGTGTAAGTGATGGGCACAACAGATGTAGGTGGCTAAAGTAAAAGGAATGTTAAAAATTTTAGTGTGGTATAGTATACTTTAATTAAGTTCCATTGTTGAAACAACCATTGTGGTGTTGGTCTCATAGCATTTTGTATACATTGTTTCCCTTTTCTATTCTCGATGTTTTTCCATAATATTCTTGTTCAACTATTAGTTATGTTTTCCTCTTAAGTGTTTTTCTAAGATGCCTTACAACTATATCATAGATTGCTTGTCTTCCAACAATATGTTTTGTGCATTTCATTTCCCCTTGATTGTATGAAGCTACTTAGTAAATAGATGCATTTACTAAATAGATGTATTCTTTTTTCATTCTTCAATTAAATTATTTTACTGCTTGTTGAGTGTTATTATTTTTAATATCTCTTACTGTTCAAAATGGCTCTTTTGATAGTGCAATTTAATCAATATACTTTCTTACACATTTTGCAACACATCACTGTTAAAACCTTCCAACCTCCTACTGAAAGCAACAATAAGTAGAGATTGAAAGGAATCAACAACTCTTTCATAGATTGCTTGTCTTGCACCAATATATTTTGTACATTTATTTTCACCTTTGTTGTTTGAAGCTGCTCATACCAAAGTGTTAATTGATGTGGCTTTTCCCTTTGTGTCAAACATATTATATGTCATATTAATATGCTTCATGATACTCATTTTCCCGCACCAAAAATGCATTGTGTATGCATAGATACTTTTACTAATAAGATGCATGCTTTGTTTGTTCTTCAATTAAATTAGTTTGATGGTTGTTAACTGTTATTATTTTTAACATCTCTTACTATTTGAAATGGCTCTTTTGAAAATTCAATTTAGTCAATATACTTTCTCACACATTTTGTAGCACATCAGTGTTAAAACCCTCCAACTTGATATTGAAAGGAACAATACGTAGAGACCAAAAGGAATGGACAATAAATTAATCATTTATGCAAAATACCCATGTAAAACATACACACACACACAAATATATATATATATATATATATATACATGTAAACATATAGACATATATATACATGTATACATATATGTACATATACATGGGTATGTGTAGGATCATGATGGGCCAAAAAGTGACAATATGATGGGAATGTGTAGGGTATGTGCCTAACGACTTTTTTTTAACCCAAAATTGATGAAATTAAAAGGGTTTCTAAAGGAGATTCTCAACTTTGCACCAATATAAATTATTCTTTACATTGAATTTAATAAGTAATTATTATTCATTTTCTATTTGAATTATGACTAAAGTCCTGATTGATAGGTTGATTGAAAAGGATCTATAGATTTCAAACAGTATCACATTTTTTGAATCCAAAACATGTGTCACATTCTATGCTTCACATACTATAGGATTAAAAAAAGAAAAAAAAATCATGAAGTTTGACCAAGTTAAGGTGGTCAGAAACATGAGTTTTTATATTTTTTAAAAGTTATAATAAAAAAATCATAATTAATTATTTACCTGGAAAAAAAATTACAAAAAAATATGCATCACATTGGGACATGAGTCCTCTACTTATATCTAAAATATTATAAAAGATATTATCATTTTATTGTGGTTAGGGTGGTAGACAGACACCTACTTATTTTTTCTATGAAATTTAAGTACTACTACAATGAAATTTCAAATTTACACCAAATATATTTCTAGTTTTTCAAAATAAACCTAGTAATTTAGAAACTACATAAAGTTTTCTATAGATTTTATTCTTACATATTTTTGAAATAATATAGATAACATATTCAAATTTTTACATCAAGTTGCCTAACTCTGATTTTTCTAAATTTTTTGCCACTTAAGGGCTTTTTTTTCCATGATGATCTTGCACATACCAACATACATGCATATATACATGTATACATATGCATAAATATATACATGTAAAAATATACATACATATATACATGTATACATATACATATATATATATATACACACACATGTATATATATGAAATTAGTTTGGTGGTTGTTAGATAGTAAATTTCTTTTTAATAGCTCTTTTATACTTTCACTATTTGTCTATGTAATATAGGGAGATTTTCTACTCATGAGTTCTCTTCATTCAGAAAGCCTAACAAGGCTAACTACCTATACTACCTCAATGGAACAACATCGAGAGTTTTAGAATATGAAAGAGCAGGTCACAGAGGTTTTCTAGATAGATTGACAAGCTCTCGGCTAAAGGACATCAGTGTAGAACATGGATGATAACATGGCACGCTATTGTCTTAGAGGTGCATTGGTGTCTTGTACGAGCCAGAGAGTGATTTTATCATAGAAAATTCCCAAGCAACAACTAGCAATCCGATTACTGAGAACTGACAGAATGTAGGAAAATGACAAGATGAGATAAAGTAACAGAAAGTGATAGAAATGAAATAAAGTAAAGTAGAGAAGATAAGTGAGAGAAAGGAAATACTTATGACCGTGCGGGTGATGAAGCTTCCAACTCATGGGTGTCTTCAATACTTACACACAAGAGGGAAAGAGAAAATTGTTGGGTGGCTATATAGGGGCCTGCATCAGTTAGACCCCATTTTGGTGTTCCCACCTCCATGGATAGTTAGATAGATAGAGAGAAAAGTAGAAATGAAGTAAAGAGCACTTAAAGCACTACAAAACAATGTTATGCTACTCAACCAAGTAATAGAGGAGAGGAGTGAAAGGTTACCACCTCCACCAAGAGCGCTCAAGGCTAATGGGGGAGAAAATGAGAGGAACTCAAGCCTCTGCTGCCATGGTGTTTTATTCCACACTTGCTCTACTGAAGTGGTGGAGTGTTGATGTTGTTGCTATGAAGTCTAAAGTGTTTTGAGATTAAAGAGATTGTGAAGAAGCTGCTTAGAGCTTCTAGAGAGGATAGTGGATGAAGCCTAGAAGTGGTGAAGAGATGGTAGAAGATGAAATGCTTGTTCAAGGAGTGAATATGAAGAAGAGATGAAGAGAAACGGTCAATTTAGTCGGCCAAGGAGGGAATTACAAATCGACCCCCAATGGGAAGTGTAACACCTCTGTAGGCTCCAAATGTGGGAATCTATCAGGGACGTAAGTGCGCCATGTAGATGTCTATGCACTGCACAAGCGTTTCTGACAGAAACACCTCCACCAACACTCAAAACAAGCTCACAAAGTGTGTTGCAAGTAGTGGGCTTAGGTGGAATTAAGCCTCTGAACTTGGTTTTCTAAAGTGGATGAAGGCAAAAAGGGGATTTTCACATGGGGTGCAAATTCTCTCTTATACAGTCTGTAATATTTAGTGCCAAATAATGTAGCTTGAATTTTGAATTGACAAGTGAATTGTTATATAGATTGGTTAAGGTACGATATAGTTTTATCTTTGTCCTAGTTTTATATTTATTAGAATTAGAAGCACATCTATATTTATTTTTTCATTAAACAAGTGCAATGAAGGAAAATGCACATCATAATAGATGGATAAAACGATTAAGAAAAACATATTTTTATGTGTTCGAAAAGATCAATACATGTCTACTTCTCCATCTATATCCTTTACTAGTGCCAGCCATATGTGTATACACCTAAAGGCCAATAGAACTGGAAACACAAACAACAAAACATATGTGGTGTGCCTTTCTATTTTTGAGAATCCTAAAATAATGGGAACTGGAATTGCTCTAATAGCTCTTCTACAATTTTTCTATTTGTCTATAATATTTAGTGGTAGGTAACATAGCTTGGATTCTTGATTAAGTCTATATATATATATACACATATGTACATATATATATACATATGTACATATGTGTATATATATATATGTAAATGTATGTATATATAAATATATGTATATATATATGTATATATATATATACATATACAAGTGCATATATATGTATATATGCATAGATATATGTATGTATGTTTTACTAATATTTTTGTTACAATTTCCCCATTTCTCTATAATACTAAATGCTAAATAATCTAACTGCTGTTATACAATTCCTTTGTTTGTTAGTAGACTACAAAAAACATGGGCACCAAAGTAAAATTAAAACCATGGTAGGTCAATGAATGTGCAAATGTATATATGCAAACAGAAGAATAAATTACATACCCATTAACAATCTACAACATCCTCTTTGTAAGGATTTGAAGTTAAATAAATTAGTGAGATACCAAGGGACTAATTGTACAAAATATGTATAACACGAAAGATGCACAGAGCATATATATGTGTCTATATATATATGTATGCATGTATGTGTGTATATATATATGTATATGTATATGTAGATATATATATGTGTGTGTGTATGTGTATATGTATGTGTATATGTATGTATGTGTATATATATATATATATCTATATATATATATATATCTATATATATATATATATCTATATATATATATATATCTATATATATATATATGTCTCTCTATATATATATCTATATATATATATTATGTGGGTTGGTGGTGCTGGCGGTGGTGACCTTGATATGTGGAAGGTGAATGGTAAGTGTTTCCTTGTGCGAGGATTAATGCATTCTATCATTTTTGTACGATGGGGTCAGATGAAGTAAACATAATATTGAATGTTGTAGGGTGGGAAAGTATACTTTGATTAAGTTGCATTGTTCAAATAGCCATTGTGGTGTTATATATATAGATATATGCATTCTTTCTTCCTCATCTATTTCAACTCCCCCCATAAAAAACTCTTCATTATGGTAGATTATGTCTTCTATTCTCTATTTTTTAAAGTTTTGTGAAGAAAACATATTGACTAAGTTGCATTGTCGAAAGCGACATTGTTGTGTTGGTTTGGTAGAAGAGCCCTATCTGAGATGCATGTTCACTGTTGGTTTTATAGCAGATCATAGCCAAAATGGCTCTTTTGACAATGCAACTTAATCAATATACTTCCTCACACATTACACAGAAAATATGAGATGCATTGGTTGGAACTAAATATTATAGAGAAACAAAGAAGTTGTAAAACAACTATTACATGACAAATCCTATTCATGGATCGGCTGACAAAAATCCCATCGAAAACTTCAAATAGATAACAAACCCTCTACATATCCATATATATACAATCACTCCTATGTTAATTTTTGTGGTTCTTGAGTGTTTTCCTAATATTCCTTTTAGAATTTTCCTATTTCTCTATAATATTTAGTGCCAAATAATGGAGCTTGAATCTAGAGTATATATATATATATATATATATATATATATGTATGTATGTATATATATATGTATGTATGCATGCATATATATATGTATATGTATGTATATATATGTATATATGTATATATATATGTGCATATGTATAAATATACATACATGTATGTGTGTATATATATGTGTATGGGAAAGCATACTACAAAATGTGTGAGAAAATATATTGATTAGGTTGCATTGTTGAAATAACCATTATGGTGTTGGTTTGATAGTAGTCTATTGTAAAAATACTTGAAATAGAGAAGAGTTGCCCATAGTTTATAATGACAATATGGATCTTGTCTCTTCAACAAAGGATGTTCCTAAATGTTTCTAATTTGTCAATAAGTATTGCAAACTAAACTATGGATCTAGAATTTACAAGGCAACTGTTACATAGATTGGTTCTCTTGTATTAACATATTTCATGATATTCTTCTGTGCTCATATGTTTAAGTATCAATAACTTTCATGATATTGTTTTCCATTCATCTATTTGAAGCTACCTATAATAGATTATTTTATTGTTCTTGTAAGAAGGATTGTTTTTAATTTTTAAAATTCTATAATCTTTATTGTGCCTATTTTGTTTGGATGGAATATGTTATCATTTAGATATATTATTGTATATATAAATAAATATATACATGTTCACATATGGATATATATATCTAATTATATGTATTTTTTAAAATGTGTAGATAAAGGAAAAATTCAATCTATATATGTACTTAAGAATTTTCATTCTTTTTGTTGTATATTCTATTTCTTCTATTAAAAAGGATGAAGGCATCAAGTAGCAACATATACAAATGTTTGCATATAGGTATTTATAGAAATATATCAAGAAAATTCCATGCATACATATACAGGCAACCTCAAACATTGTGACTATTTCTAAGTTGTCTACCAGTTGGTATTGAATGTTGCAATACATTAATCTTTTATTTTTACTATGTGTGCCATAGAAAAAAGCATCCATTGCTTGACATGAGATTAATTCATGATAAAATGGACTTAATGAGGTCTTAATCTAGTGTTGTGAGGCATTTTATGCATCCACAATAGGTCTTGACCCTTGCAAATTAAATAAAATGCATTTAATGGCATCTTGTGAAGGTGATTTGAAGTGTTGTAAAGCATTTCTACACTCTTCTAGACTCTATTCATTACAATTCACCTAAAAATCACCTTTTCATCACTAATCAAGTCCTATTTTGAAGTGTTGTAAAGTCTTGTAACAACATTTCATCCTTTTCTAGGCATAACTTCACTATTTACACCTTTCTTATGCTTTATTTGACCCCTTTATGCCCTTATATGCTTTAATTAAGTGCATTTTTTAATGTAAACCTGACAAACAACATTAAACATGACTTAATTCCTGACACCCATTTTCAGGTCCTACATGGGACCCATTCGCCATGGGTGGTGAATGAGTCCCCCTTCACTCCAAATTCAAAATATTTTAAATTTTCTTTCAGGTTTTTATTCAAAATCACTTGATGTTATCCTGTGACGAGGTATGAACAAGTTACTAAGGCACAAGAGTGTATAAATATGTGTTTTTCTCCCCATTTTATATCTCTCATTCATCTCTTAATCTCATAACTCATTCACATCATTCATTCATCATCTATTTTCTCTATCAAGTCAAGCAACCTAGGGCTTTCACATTGAAAGTTATCAAGTTAGCTTCCTAAGACATTCAAGGGTAGATTCTTCATGTTTTGTTGTATCCTTTCAAGATCAATCATCGTGGAAAGGTAATTAACTCCATTATTGCATGTTTTATTCTATTCTTTCATCATTTTGGTTCAATTACCTAAAAGGGGTTTGACCAAGGCAAACCCCAATGCCCTAAAATTCAACATCTCTCCCTCTTGTCTCGTGTGTTTGTAGATTTAGGACTCTTGGAAGATTGGAAATCATTAAGGATCAAGTTGCAAGGTTGATAAAGTCTTCTCTTCATTTAACAATTTAAAATATCGACAAAAACTTATTTTTAGACTCGTAAATTAGAGTTTTAGAAGCAAACACATGTAGGAAGTCAAAGTGTAGATTGGAAGCTCTGGATTCCACTTTTGAAAATCGAAAAATTCAAAAGTGGACTCATTTTCCATGGGTGGAAAATGAGTCCCACTTCCAGGTTAGTTTTCTATTTTCTGTATGTTCTAACACCCTTTTGACAAAAACAGGTTCCGACTCAGTTTCCCAGAATTGGGACTGATTTTCCCAAAATGGTGAATGAATCTCTCTAACTGAAAATCAGCACCAAAAATGTTTCAGAAGCAATTTCTAGTCTCCTTCAAGCTTTTAGGTGTACACTTCAAGTTTCATTCTTTTTTGTTTAGCTTTACATTCATTTCTAGTTCATTATTCCATTACACAATATGTTTTCCAACATAGCATAATTCTTAGATTTTGCATTCACAATAAATCAATTAGCTCATCTAACTACATTTAGATCATTTCATTTAGTCCAAATAACATCATACATAACGTAATTTGAATGAACTGTTTAGTATTTTTGGCCCTACCTCTCTCCTTGTAGGTGAAAAACCCTAGAAGAGCTAGATAAGTGCAAGGAGCCAAAAATCTACGGTTCATTTTGATGAACCTAATTTTCAAACACTTTCTTATCTAATTTTGGAGTCCCTTTATCGTACATCTATCTTGCATTGATCTTGCATTAGGATTTGCATGAATTCATTTGCATGATAGGTTTCAAAATTTGCATTCGTAAAAAGTACATTTTGCTTGCATTTTTGTTCTCTAAATTTATGTAAATTTTATGAAATTTTGCATTTTTCATTTCTTTCTACATCATAGCACTTAGAAACCATCAAAATCAGTTAAACATTTCTAAAAAATCTAAAAAAAGTCCATACTGGGACTCATTCGCCATCCTGGGCTAATCAGTCCCTTTTGACCCTTGAAACTGCATTTTATAGAACTCAAAAATATATTTTTAAGCTTTTTTTTGGTTCCTTAGCCTACCTATATAAGTTAGTTGCATTTATGTAACATGCATTTCACCAAATCTCACTTAAAATAGCTCATTTCATTCATTGTTCCATTTCGCATTTACATTTTTCATGTCATTTTCTGATTAGAGCATTGTGTAATCAAGACATTACCTTGTTTCATATCTGAAAATTGTATTTCATTTTAAGTTATTACATTGCACTTTATTTATTTTTGAAAATTCAAGCGTTGGAATTGGAGGCGAGGCAGAATCTAAGAAATCACAGGTAGAACAAGTGTTGAGATCGAGTAAGAAGCAAGGCGAGGTTGTTCTGGATGATGCAAATTCTAGAAACAATATCCTGGTGGATCTGGGAGGAAAGGATAAACTAGTGGCTAATCCTGTGGGCTCCCCAACTGGTAAAAAAAAAAGAATCCAAAGGCGTGGTGGGGACCACTGGCGACCCTAGAGGCAATCGTAAACCCTGGACCTCTCTGTTTGGGGTAAAACCAAACGGAAAATCATCTTTCCCTCTGGTGCAAAACATCTCTAACCCTGAAAATGGTAAGTTTGCTATTTTTGTACCAGATCTGTTAATTGATCATAATATTGCTTTAATGGAAAGAACCCTGGTGGGGAAATTTATGGGCCCTAGACAAAACATTGAAGTGGTCAGGGAGTTTGTTAAAAACAAATGGAGAACTAATGGAAAAGTTTCAGTAGCAGCTCTCCCAAAGGGATTTTTCACGTTTGAGTTCACTTGCAGATAGGATGTCTTAACAATTAGAAGTGGTGGTCCATGGGTTATAGGGAAATCTTCTCTGGCTCTAAAGAAATAGTCTTCTAATCTGGACCTCACAGACTCTATTTTTGAGAATGTCCTAGTATGGGTCAGACTCCTAGGCCTTCCCCTAGAATATTGGAACGAGGATGTCTTTTATGGTATTGCGAGCTCCTTTGGTGACCTCCTTTCTATTGATTCTATGATAGCTACTAGAAAGAGATTGGTATTTGCAAGAATATGCATAGGGGTCTCTCAGAATGCTGACCTCCCTTCATCAATTGAGATTCAGTTGGAGCTGGGTTCCTAGTCATAGGATATAGAGTTTGAAACTATCCCTTTTGCTTGTTTCAAATGTAGAAAATTTGGGCATTGGGCTAAGAAATGTCTATTATATGCCACCAAAGAGAAAGATAAACTAGCTGGTTCTTTGAAATCAGTATGGTGAAAGAAATCAAAAGGAGAAAACCTTGAGAATAAAGAGTCTAATGTTCAAAATACTTCAAATAAGGTTGATGGGGATATGGGTAATAATGGTGAGGTTCCACAGGAACTCTAGCATAAGGATTTTGAGAATACCTGAACAACTAAGGAAAATGAAGTTAGTGAGGATTAGATGGTTGGTTCTGAAAAGTAGAGTCCAGTTGAAAAAATAGATGGGAACCCTGGCTTGGAGGATATTCCTATCCAAGGGCTATCCTTGGAGCTGAATATCCCTCTTCTTCTCCCTCCCTCTGAAGGCTTTCTTCCTTCGGATGTTGACCACTTTACAGATCCTAATTCCTTGGAACTTGTTAAGGACTCCTTCAATAATCTAGACCATTCTACTGAACTCTCTAGCAATTATTCTACCTTTCATTTGAATGGCATCATGAAGACATTACCCTGGGAGCAAATACTTCTTACTAATAAGGAATGGGAGTCAAGTAAAGGGATGGATAGTCAAGAAGATACTGACAAAGAAGAGGTTTTATCTAAGAAAATGAAAAAAAATAAAATAATGGAAAACCCCAAGTAGCATTTTAACCAGATCAAAAGCAAAGGCAGACTGTGGAGCAACAAAGAACTCTCCAGGGAAAAAGTCTATTAAATGGACAAGAGAGTATAATAGTTTTCAGGCTATTGCGGATGGTTTCCAAAAAAACCATCCTGGAGTGCCTCAACTCCCCTGGTAACTCATGAAGATCATGTCTTGGAATATAAGGGGACTTAATAATCCCCACAAGCAGGATGTTCTGCACAATTTTGTTAGAGATCACAAGCCTGATATTCTTCTTATTCAGGAAACTAAAATGTCAAAGGAAAAAGTGGAAAAGATGAATCTATTTCAGCATTGCATTTCACATGGAAACAACTTGAATGGTGCTTTAGGAGGTGTTGTTACCTTCTAGAATAGTCATATAATCAAAGGGCATCTGATTTTGGAAGGAACGAACCATATTGCTACCAGATTCACTCATATTAGGGATAATTTCAGCTGGATCCAATCTAATATCTATGCCCCCAATGGAAAAGGTCTCAGAAAATCCTTCTGGATGGAACTGGCTGCCTTTAAGATGATTTTTGACAAGGAGTCTTGGGTGGTCATGGGAGATTTTAATACTCCCTTACTGAATGAAGAGAAATTTGGAGGTTCCCAGATTAATGCAGAGAGTAAAGAGGATCTTAAGAGCTTCATCAACAACCAGGCGCTGATTGATCTGGACTTGCAAGGAGCACCCTTTACCTAGTCAAATCGTAGAAAGGGTACGGACCTCATCCAGGTTAGATTAGATAGATCTTTAATCTCTAATCACTGGTTCTTTAATTATTACTGTTCTCTTAAAGCCCTCTCTAGGATTGGATATGACCACTTCCCTATAAGTTTTGTTGCGAAGCCTTTAAAGAAGAAGAAAAATACTCTATTCAGAGTTGAAAAAATGTGGCTTTCTCATCATTCTTTTAAAGAAGAAATTAGGAAATGGTGGAATATAAGTATCCCTGGTACTGCTATGTTTCGAGTGGCTATAAAATTAAGGGAAGTTAAATGCAACCTTAAAAAATGGAAAAAAGAGTCCTTTGGGAATATTTTCAGGATTAAATCTGATCTTCAGATGGATCTGGGGGAGATTCAAAAAAAAATCCAGAAGGAAGGATATTTGAATGATATTAAGGAAAAAGAGAATGAGATCCTTATTAAGATGCATGATATCATTGGAAAAGAGGAAGAGTTCTGGAGACAAAGATCAAGAGCTTTATGGTTATCTGCTGGTGACAAAAATACTAGGTACTTTCATTTGTCGGCCTCAAAACACAGGGCTGTCAATAGAATTTCTCAAATTGCAGTGGATGGGACTAGGTATGAGGAGGAGAAGAACATCAAAAAGCATGTTATCTTATTCTTTAAAAATATTCTTTCTAAAAATGATGAAAATAACCAAAATGATCAGGATCATTTATTAGAGGCTATACCTAATGTGATCAATCAGGAAAATAACTCTACGTTGTCCGCTATTCCTACCAATGAGGAAGTTGAGAAGGCTATTTTCTCCTTTGAAGGGAGTAAAGCTCCGAGTCCTGATGGGTTCCCTATGTTTTTCTTTCAATGGTTATGGGAGATTGTTGGAGAAGATGTGGTGAATGCTACTAAAGAATTTTTTGGATCCAGAAGTCTCCTTAAAGAGTTGAATGCTACTGTAGACACACAAAATTAGCATCATGCATTAGGTCCATTCATCAATCAATCAAGTTCACCTTCATCCATTCATCAGGTAATCTCATTAATTTCCATCTCTTAAGGTCATTAATTTAAAATTAAATAAACATTATCATCAACCTTTTAATCAAATAAATCAAACATCCATTTAATTAAATCATAATGCATATTCCATCCTTTTCTGAATTAAATAAATCAAATATTTAAGTCATAAAAGTCAAAATCATCCTAATCATCATTAAGCTAACCTAATCATAATTTACCTAACCTAAACCACCCATCACATCCTCTAGATAATCCCACTTGCACAAATAAATCCATTTATTGATTTATTAAAATCAGCATTTTCACTCAACATGGCATCTTCCCTCAAATTTTAATTCAAAAGAAAGTTGAAAGGTACATCCAACAAAGCAATTAATAAGCTCTTACATGTCCCTTGCACAAGTCAAAATCAACATTAACTCACAAAGTTAAATTTGAAACTCCCTCTCTTGGGCACATTTCCCAAATCGTGCACATCCTCAAGCCTATCACAACTTGACAAGTGGCCTCTTCCTATTGGCCAAATCTTTAGTCCCACATCCTCCATGTTTGGCACTCTTAGCATTTGAGAATTTACAAATAGAGGCATCATTCTTCAAAAAAATCCTCCACAACTCCACAATCATTCATGCAAAATCACTCTCTTCAGGAGAACTGATTTTGTCCATTGCATCCTCATCATTAGCTTAAGCAAGGATTGGGAAAGGGCTATTTTCTACAATAGCACCAATCCAATATGAGATGTTATTTACTTCATGACTTATTGTATGCTTTCATCTAGTTTATCTAATCCTTTTTTTTGTTTTGATTGCATCATTAAAGCATGTTGACTCATTTCATATGGATGTTAAAATCTTGATTTGTTTGAACACTAACCATGCTTGTTGAATTGTTAGTTATTTAACCGTTTGTAGATTTTAAGGTCTACAACTACTTTTCTGGTTCTAATCTCTAAGAAGCCTGGAGCAGTGAACTTTGAGGCTTTCAGAACCATAAGTCTCTACAACTCGATCTGTAAAATCATCTCAAAGGTTTTGACTTCTAGACTCTTAACTCTCTTTCCCACTCTGATTTCACCTCAACAAAATGGATTTGTTCCTGGCCAACAGATCCTTGATTCTATTGTCACAGTGCATGAGAATATCCATTCCTTGATTGAATCCAAGACTGAAGGCTTTCTGTTAAAGCTTGATATATCAAAAGCTTATGACATAGTTGACTGGAAATTCTTGTTTAAAATTTTAAAAGAGTTTGGGTTTTGCAACAGGGTTCTTCAAATGGTGGAGTAGCTTGTGTCTATTTCTTCTATATTAGTAATTGTTAATGGTTCTCCTACGATTCTCTTCCAAAGCACCAGAGGTCTAAGACAAGGAGATCTGATTTCTCCTATTTTATTCACTATTATGGCTGGAAGTCTCGGTAGGAATTTGAAAAGGTTGATCGATAATAGATCCCTTCTTGGTCTCAAACCTTCCTCAAGCAATCTGATTTGTTCTCATCAATCTTTTTGTTCATGATACCATGCTCTTGGGAATCTTAAGTTTCAGAAGGAAAAATTTTGAAATCTCTGCTGGATGAGTATGGGAGGGTGTCTGGACAGTTGAATAATAAACAAAAAAGCTCTCTTTTCTTCTTCAATACTCCTGTTCATAGATAGAATAAAATTGCTAGAATCCTTGGTTGCAGGGTGGAGTCCTTTCCTGCCACCTATCTTGGCTTACCCTTAAGCCTTAAACCCCCAGAATCCTTTTGTATTTCTTTGGTCGAAAGGTTTGGTAAGAAGCTTGCTGGCTGGAAAGGAGCTCTATTAAGCCAAGTGGGTAAACTTCAACTCCTCAAAGCTACTCTTCAGAATTTTCCGATTTATGCTCTGAGCCTCTTCAAAATACCTGCTAATTTTGTGGATGCTATTGAAAAGATTCAAAAAATATTTCTTTGGTCGGGTATTGAAGAGAAGAAAATACTGCCTCTAATTGGATGGGATCTTGTGTGCAGACCATTAGAAAAATTAGAATGGTTAACAAGATTCTTCTAGCCAAACAAATTTGGAGAATATCGTCATCCTCAAGGGAATGGACTGATATCCTTGCTAGCAAATATTTGGAGGGTAAAAGATCCTCTGTAATTTTGAAGGATTCTCATCTTCTTCCCAAAGGCTCAACCTGCTGGAATAATTTGATTAATGGAAGAAAAGTTATTGAATCTGGAGTGGGTTGGCAGGTTAGAAGTGGAAACCAAACTAGATTCTAGGAGAATAGATGGTTGTTTAACGAGCCCCTTATAAAAATTGATCCCTTTAGAGGATGGGTTGAGAAATGCAAAGCTCTTTTTGGTTCATATGTGAAAGACTATTGTGTGGATGGAAATTGGGTGGATTTGTGCCTTATCAGTTAGGCTCTTGCTCCTATTTAGTCTTCTTTGTTGGCTATCAGACTCTGCCTTGATCAGACGAAAGATCGTCTTGTTTGGTGTGATGACCCCTTAGTAAATTATTCTGTTTCGTCGGCCTATGCTAGGCTTTGTTCTTTCCAGGCTTCTCCCCCCTTTTGGTCGAAGGCTTGGTCAAACATCTGGTCCCTAAAATCAACATCTTTTTCTGGATCCTTCTCCAAAATAAGGTGCTCACGATTAACAACCTTTGCAAGCGTGGTTTTCAAATACCAAATAGATGTTTTCTTTGCAAAATGGAGGCTGAGTCTATGAGTCATCTGTTTCTTCACTGTCCTTTTGCTACCTCAATATGGGAAAAAGTCATCTGTTTCTGGCAACTTTCTTGGGTTTTTCCCTTGTCTATTGAAGATTTCTTCTCACAATCCTGTTCTTCGGAACTTGTGGGATTTCTCTTTCCCTCATGTTGCTTGGGGTCTTTGGAAAGAACAAAACAACATAATTTATAGAGATAAAGAAGCTCCAGTGGACATTGTTTTTGATAAAATAATCAGATTTCTGAAAAAAAATGTCAATGCTATTTCCCAGAAGCTTAGCATCTCCGAGAAACTGGCTCACTCATCCTATGATCTTATGGTTGCTAAGGAATGGAATATAAGTCTTGATTTTCTGAGTGTCCATAAACAAGCTAAGAAGAATAGAGAGGGTCCTTGTTGGTCTTTTCCGCCTAATGGATGGGTCAAAGCCAACTTCGATGGAGCGGCTAAAGGTAATCCCGGGGTGGCGGGTTGCGGCGGAGTCATAAGGGATTCCTTTGGCAACTTTCTAGGTGCAACTGCCACCCCTCTTGGATCTCAAACCAATCACCTGGGTGAGGTTGTCAGAGCTTTTTATATTATAAATTTGGCCCATAGTCTAAATTTTAAAAACCTTTGGCTTGAGGGGGATTCCAAAAATATAATAGATAGTCTTTTAGGTAGGTCCCCACCCTCATGGACTATTAAGTCTTGGATTGATGATGCTATCTCAACTTTAGCCAAGTTTGATAATATGAAGATTTCACACGCCTATAGAGAATCCAATGCTATTGCATATTTTTTTGCGAATGAAGGGGTTAGGAGCGAAGGACAGTGCACTTGGCTAAATATAAGTGAATTAGGAGTTAACGTCTAGGCCCTACTAAACTATGATGTGTCACATGGGCAAGAAGTGAATCACCTCATTAATGATGATAGGATGGGGTAATTACATCATGATCATCAAATTGTATGGGACCATGCTTAGTTGCTTAATCTACAAGACTACTTGACACGCTTTGTGGGTTCTTATATTTGGCGAGACCATTTCAAGTAAAGATTTCATCTTTGTCTGCCTCACTATGCTTGCCAAAATGGGTGGAGATAGAAGAAGAGTTGAACCGGATAGCTTTGAGATGCATACTAGAAATACCAAAGTGTGGAACAAAGTAAAAAGTGGGGGTTTACTCCTTTTTCTGGAAAAACTTCATGGGTCAAATCAGAAGGCGACTAAGAATTTTGAGAAGAATTGGAATAATGGGGAACTTACCCTTTTTGGTAGGAAAGTGGAGCTCGATGAAAAAATTATAGCTAAAGTGACTAGAATGCCCACTGATGGTCACAAATTTTTTAGGGACAGGGTTTTCTCTGATGAAGCTGTCATCAAATTTCTGAAGAAAGAGAAGGAAAGATTGAAGCTGGTGAAAATTTCTAACAGCTACTTTGAAGTCGACACCATAAAATCTCTCTAGAGGAAAGTTCTCTGGGTTATCATGGAATACATTACTGTGGATGGTCATTTCACTAGGGTCTACAGTTATCACTTTTCCTTGCTCTACCATTTCCGCTACAAGGTTAGGGTTTCTTTTCCCTACTATCTTCTTTGTTCTTTGAGAAAATTTTTGGATGACCACAAGAAAACTCCAAAAAGATTTCCTATTTTGCATATTGGTTTGATTAGGTTAATTGTTGAACATTACCAAAATATGCCTGCCCCTGCTAATTTGGAGGCACCTCCTGATTATGAGGAGGATGATACTGAACCTAGCTGCCTGGGGAATTTACCTAATTTGAGCCTAGTTAGGATGTTCCGTAGTCCTTGGGGGATCCCACAATAGTGGTTTACAATTTTTGGCCAAATTTTTTTCTAACTAAATCTTCACTTTCGGGCACCTATAGCGGCAAAACCATGAGGAATTTGAAGATGATGCAAACTAGAGTTTCATGAAATTTTTTCTGTTGATTCTAAATATATTTTTTTCAAAAAATTTGAATCATATTGCACTTCTTTTTCCATCTCCCTCAAAACTAGTTTTTTCATAAAACAACATTTTTAAAAAGTGACGCTCAATCGTATAACGCATAACTTTTTTTCAATGGAGCATAAAATTCTAATTCTTTCGAATTTAGATTTTTAACTCTGATATCTAGTGCTTCCACTTAGTTAGATAGTTTTTTATTAAATATTTTTTCTTTAATCAAGTTTCAAAGTCAAACCAATTACAATTGAGACATAACACGACCAAATAATGCGTAACCTTTTTTGTATGTATCAAAATTATTTTTTTTTTATTTTTTGTTGGGTCAAGGACTTCAATATCTGGTGCACTCATATTTTTCAATTTTTATTTTTGATAATTTTCTATTTTTCCACATGTGCAAAGCAAAAAGCTTTATTTTCAGTGAAAAACCTACATTCACAAGAAATAAAAATAAATATAATAATCAAATTAAATTTTATTAAAATTATATTTTTTTGGAATCTTATAATAAGGACTAGAAACTTACAAAAAAAAAAATTAAATGAATTCATTTGATCCCCCAAAAGGTAAATCAAAAGTGGTTTTTTATCATCATTTTGATAGGTGTAAAGGAGGCTTCATTATAGGTATGGTTTAAAACTAGTGGGGTTCTATCCAAGGGGGCTTGGTCTAAGGTGGTTTGATAAAACCCTCTTCAATTGGAATTGTTTAAATGGAACATTTAAAGGATTAAATCATTATATTTTCTAAAATTATGTGATTTCAGCAAAAATCAGGATCTCTCAGAAATTGTAAACCACTATTGTGGCAGCACCCCCTTCCTCTGTCCAAATTGGTAAGAAAATCCTTAACCCCCATTCTGTGAAAGCCTGCTCGATGCCTAAGCTAGGAAGTCCTACCCTTAAAACCAAAAGTGTTGGTAAGAAGCTACAGCCCGTAAAAACCTTGTGTCGTACTCTAAAGACTCTCTTGAGTCTGAGGACTTTGGAACTAACAATACTTCTTCCTATGCTGCCCTGTCATTGGACAAAGATGCTAAAAATGGTTCCCCTATTACCCCCGACCCTGCTAAAACTTGCTTCAACCCCGAAAGGGAACCCTCTATGGATGTCTTAGGTTTAGCCAGGAATAATGTTGATGACCATTTCAGGATTTCAAAATGGATCTTTCATGAAATCAACAAGCTCAAAATAAAAAATTGGGCCCTTCAAAGTACACTAGAAGAAATGAGTGTCAAGGTTACTGCGCTTGGAAAGAATGAGGTGGAGCGAAAAGATCATGGTGCCAGAAAAGAAACCCAGAACCAGGCGGGTATGGACAGAAGAGTTGAAATTGAGCTGGATAAAATAAAAAATACTATCAAAACTATAGCTGAGCAGAACAACAGGATGGAAAGACACAATGCCATCATCATCAATGCCATGAGACAAAAATTGGACAAAGCTCAACAGGGGTCTTTGGTGGTTGATCTGGAAGAGGTCAATGATAAAAACTAGGATGAGGATGTTGGTATTTCTAAGAGGACTAGGGCTAATTTGAAGAGGAAGGCTCCTCCTATGCCGCAGATCATTCAAACCTTCAAGAAGGGTGTTCAGGACATGCAAAACCTGGAGGCTGAAACCGAGTCTGTTCTGAAGACTCTGGGTTAATTGTGGCTGGTCTTTTTGTTGGCTTTTCGATTGGTTTTTTGTCTGACCCTCCTGGTCTTTTGCGGGTGGCTGCTACTTTTCCATTTTTTTCTTTCAGTAGCCTATTTTCTTCCATTGGACTATTTGTCCTCTTTCTTTTGTTGTAAACTTGGTGGTTTTTGGTCCCTGTAAAACCTGTTTTACCCTTTATCAAAAACAATTGGCTTGTATGATTCTATTTTTCATGAACATAATCTAGGACAACAAAGTAGAACATTTGATAAGCATTTTTCATACCCTCCTAGTACTTATTGGATTTACAAGAATATAGTAATACAAGAGGATGCAAGTGTAGATAATGATGAATCTCATACTTTTTCTCCTCCCAATACCTCTCCTATTAGCGATGAAGTTATTTTTGGTGAAAGGAGCTACAAGCACTGTGAGTCTTGATTGTCCCTCTCCTCTTTAGCCTTTGGAAGACATTAGAAAACAAGAAGATGAAAACATAGAACCATTCCCAAATACCACCTTCCCTAATCTCCATCACCATGGAAATCAAAATTTTCCATCTTCTAATATCTCTCCTCGATGTCATGAGGATATGTTGGCATTCAAAGACATCCCTATTAAGAGGCGTGAGAATCTTGACCCTCCCTGCCCTAATGCTCCTCCCATTTGGGATAATCTATTTGCAAACCATAGTGATCCTTCTCTTGATGCCTCCATCACTTGTGATGAAGCTACTTTACACACCTCAAACTTGGATGAACACATTACAAGCTCTCCTAGTAGGGTAGATAACATAGAACAAGAGAATACAACCTTAAACACAATGGACATTCAACTAACACCTTCTCCTAATCATCCCCAACTTGACACTCCAATCATTGCTCATTCCCCTATTAGTGATAAAGTCATTTTGGAAGAACCTATCCTTACTTTTCAAGAATATGTGGCTTGTTGTTCTCTTAAAATCTCTCCTTCTAGGGAGAATATCATAGTGTTAGAAAATGACAACAATCATAAAGTATCTTCCTTCCATAAACAAGTTTTTCTTGATTTCCCTTCCTTAGAGCTACATCAAATCAATACCATTAAGGTTATGAATGCACAAGTGTCCACTAGATCCCCCTTGATCAATGGATCTCATATATACCCCATGGGACATCCTAACAACCCTATAATCCTCTACCCCCCTTCACACAAAAACCAAACTCAAAACAAACCTAAACTTATCCTCTACCCACCTAAGAATAATGTATCACAACAACTGAGTTATAATACCGTTGCTCATACATATTACACTCACAATAATCCGCAACCACTGCAACCAACCCCAATCCCTTTACCTTTACCCTATCCACCTAGTGCTCCTTGTTACATCCCATACACAAAGGAGTGTGATCTTGTTGAAAAATTAAAGAATACTCCTAGAAAGATTTCCCTTTGGGATTTACTTCAGAACTCACCAAATTACCACACTGTTCTTCAAACATCCTTGCAACAAATTATAGTTCATACTAGTACAACTCTGAATGGTGTGGAAGCTTTAATCCATAGCAAGAATCTCGACATTACTTTCCATCAACATGAGCTTCCTCCTTTAGAGTTGCGAAAACAAAATGAAGCTTTGATGATCATCGCTAAATACAATACAAAAGGGATAAAGAGAACTCTTTTCGATGTTGGTTATGCTCTTAATGTGTGTAGTATGCATCTTTTGGATAGTCTTGGAATTGATAAATCAACCATTTGGCCTAATTCTCTATCTATTACAGGATTTGAAAATGTCACAAAGAAACCACTAAGGGTAATCATTATACCTCTTACCGCTAGAGTGGTCACCTTAAACACACCAATCCATGCCATGCCTTATGAAATTTCATGTAGTTTTATCTTAGACAGAGAGTAGATTCATGCCAGGAATGGTGTGCCCTCCACTCTTCATCGCAAAATGAAATACATTTACTACAACAAAGTATACACCCTTGACGCTAACCCTAAACCTTATAGTATCTTACAACTTGAAAAAAAAAAGAGAACCCCTTGAACACATTAACACCAACCACACAAGTTGAACCTATACAAAAAAATGACAAACACATTAAACATCACACAAAATTATTGGATGAAAATTGGGGTTCCTTCGATTTTGCACATGACTTCACAGGCCAATACAAAATCATCCACAAAGATTCAAATAAAGGAAAAGACACAACAACTTTAGATGACCTTTCAAAAGCATCCGCCTCACCCACTTTAGACAAAGAAGCAAACTACACAACAGCCTTTGACGAACACAATAATGAACAATCACCTAATCTGAGAGTAATGAAGATGCTTTATGGAAAAGGTTTTGAGCTTATGAAACAACTTGGATATCATGGAAAAGGATGTGGTGCTAATGAAAAAGGTATTCGCAACCCTATAGAGCTTAACACACAACAAATGACTTATGGTCTTGGTTATTGTCTTTTGTCTAAGATCACCAAACCTTCACTAACCATCAATAATCTCACACAACACACTCCTAAATTATCCTTAACAACTAGTGGTCTTGAACATCATCCTTTACCAAATATGCAAAACACACATACACCTTCGCTTAATGGCAATGTCATCTCATAAAATGTTCACGATTTGAATTCGTTAGATTTTATATCCTCCTATGGAGAAAAAAAAAATTGCAATCTTAAGAGTCTAGTGTGAGTATGACATCTACTACTAAGCAAGATGAATCTTTGACAACAATGACAAGACCACCTTCTCCTCTTGATCAAGAGGGTATTTTGTTGAAACTCCTCCAAGATCACTTGATCACTCTCCCTCCTAGAACTCGAAAGAAATGTTATTCCAAGACTTCATTTTGCGCATATCATAGAGATCATGGTCAAACCACTAATGCATGCGATTCTTTGAGTTGTAAAATCTAACATTTTTTAGGAGTTTGGTATGCTTCCTTATGTGGGGGCACCTAATTCCTCTAATTGCTATTGATTTTCACTCTAGCATGCATCTCATTAATCACTTTGGCTCGCCCTTGTCCTACACTAAGTGGGGGCAAGGGGTTAGGTAGCCTTGTCCTCGTATGTCATTTGTCATTGCCTTCTTTGGCTAGTCATTAACCTTTCATGGACACATAGGAGCAAGCTTGGGATGTTGATGACATGTCTTAAGTTGGATTGCATATGACACATTTCTAGCTCTTTCATGACATAGCTTATAGGAACCATATGACTTGGCATAGGGCTTTTCGAGTAAGCTCTCATGTTCTCCTTCTTTTACTTTAAAGAAATTGCTCATAGTATGGTTGCTCGCAACTGCTTTAGAGTAGGTGCATACATCACCACTCACATTTCATTGTGCAATTTTCTTTTTTCTATTGCAATTTCCTCTCTTGGACGCATTAGGTACAATGTTCCTTAGGATGACACCATTTTCACATATCCTCTCTTGGAGACATTTGGCATGATGTTCTCTAAGATGAGACCTTGCACGAACAAAGAAAAATCCCTTTGAACAATCCTTACACTATTTTGCACTAACAAGACCTATGAGTGTCAAGCATATGAAGTTTTACTTATCTCATAGAGCTCGAAACAACATCATTGTTCCTTTGTGACACCTTGTTAAAGTTATCAGGAGGTATAACTTTGATATGGTTGAGCAGGAAGACCATCCAATGGCACAAATTTCCCCATAGCCACCTATGCATTTGTGAGTGAATACCAACTAGCGTATGTTTCTCACCTTTTGGAATTTCTCACCCCATGGACGATCAAAAGTTTCGTGGCCCTAGAGTGAGTATGTTGTGGACTTCTCAGCCCATAGATGACCTAAAGTTCTATGGCCCTAGAGTGAGTACATCTTTTCCACCTCTGTTTTCATCTTCTTAGTTCTCGCCATTGCATGATTTGGTATCTTGATGGTTTGACTTAGGATCTTTGATACTAGGGGCTTGGCCACCTCCTTTGATCTTTGTCATTCTTTGTCATTTGTATCTATACATGTGGATCTCTCTTGAATGTCTACTTTAGTGTGAGTTTGAAGCAAGTTCACCCTCTCACTAAAGTGGGGGCTAAATGTGCCATAGAAAAAGTACCCTTGCTTGACATGGGATTAATTAATGATAAAATGGACTTAATGAGGTCTTCATCTAGTGTTGTGAGGCATTTTATGTATCCACACTAGGTCTTGACCCTTTCAACTTAAATAGAATGCATTTAATGACATCTTGTGAAGGTGTTGTGAAGTGTTGTAAAGCATTTCTACACTCTTCTAGACTCCATTCATTACAATTCACCTAAAAATCACCTTTTCATCACTAATCAAGTCCTATTTTGAGGTGTTGTAAAGTCTTGTAACATGATTTTAAGCTTTTCTAGGCACAACTTCACTATTTACACCTTTCTTATGCTTTATTTGACCCCTTTATGCCTTTATATTCTTTAATTAAGTGCATTTTTGAATGTAAACTCGACGAACAACATTAAACATGAATTAATTCCCAACACCCATTTTTAGGTCCTATGTGGGACCCATTCATCATGGGTGGCGAATGAGTCCCCCTTGGCTCCAAATTCAAAATATTTTAAATTTTCTTTTGGGTTTTTATTCAAAATCACTTGATGTTATCTTGTGATGAGGTATGAATGGGTTATTAAGGCACAAGAGTGTATAAATATGTGTTTTTCTCCTCATTTTACATCTCTCGTTCATCTCTTAATATCATAATTCATTCGCATCATTCATTCATCATCTATCTTCTCTATCAAGTCAAGCAAGCTAGGTTTTGTTGGTTCCCAAATCAATAGATGCAATGAGTCCTAAAGAGTAGCCACTCTCTCATATTCAGACTCAACAGGTTGATATGGCCAATGAACAAGATTAAGTCAAAGAGACTAGAATCTTCTGCACTTCAGGCTCTATTAAACCTAGGAGGATAATCCCAATAGTATATTTATAGATACTTGTGTGTTGAAGTACCAAATACACTATAAATAGATGTTTCTCCTTTAGATGCTTAATAGACACAACACTATAAAGGCTTGGATAACCTCTACAACAATGCCTAATTTAAACATGAGAGATGTAACTCATTAAACTCCTCACAAAAACAAACTAAAATAGATAAGTAATTTTTGATTTAAAAGATGTAGTTGGTCACAATCAGTTTCAGGAAACTGTAACATTAAGAGACCAATGCTATATCCCAAGGTGGAGTCATCTGAACCATGTAATTCAAAACCTAACAAAAAATTCAATCTATCATAATCATATCTACCAGATGATGCATTACACCATTTGATTTCAATAACTAAACTAGTTATACTTAGCAATCCTAGCACACTGTTGCATAAATCCTCATTTGTGTTATTAAAAATTAACTCATTCTTTGTATGAGAGTAATAACATCAAACAAACATACATGGAAAGATAAGAAGCTGAATAATAACAATCTTTGATCACTCATATTCAGAATTCATGAAAAGTGAACAATGGAGACAACTAACTCAAAATAATATGCCATTTACATTCAAATATGACTATTCTGTAATTACATTCTTCATTCCAAAGCTCAGACTACTCCAAAAACCTAAAAACTAGCAATATACATTAAACCACTATTACAAAAATGTTCCCATGAAAACTAAAAATGTGCAACCTCTTTTACTGAAATAGGAAATCTGCACTTAAATAAAATGCAAGAGCCCTAAATGGAGATCTCTCGATGAAACCTAACATATTTAGGTTCATTGATCTTCAACTGCCTTTGCTTGCTAAAGAATCATCAACCTGCTCTCTATTTTCTTGGTCCTTACTCCACTACCCTGCAATAGAAAAATATCCCTCCTTTTGAAAACTCATCATTCTCTTTGTATGCTCTTTACCCACGTTGAAGAAATGCCTTGCTGTAGAGAATATTCTACTAGCTTGTAAAACCCTTCATTGTAGAAAAACTCCCCTTTACCTATTCATCTTTCACACCCATCCATGTGAAAATGGTCCTCTCCATGAAACTTATTTCCAGAAAAACACTTTACACTATGAATAAAATATTCACATTATAAAATTATTCACCCGTGTCCACGTATTTAAAATATTTACCACTTTATAAAAATATAAAAGCTACAAATATTTTATATAATTTGGGCAAATAAAATTTTACCCATGTCCATCTTTTCACCTTTACTTTTATCTCTACACATTATTAAACTTTTAATGCCTAGCATAAAAATTTCACCTTTGTCATATCGGGTAATTAACTTACTTACCTGTGCATTTTAAAAGTTTAGAAAACTTTAAAATATTTTCACCTAGGCCCACCATGCTCTTTACTCCAGTACTTCTCATCGCACATTGCTCATAAATTTGGGAAAGCTAAAATAAATTAGCGATCCTTGATAAAAATTCTGAAACCCATCTCATCGTTGCTTGTAGATGCATTTGGGAAGGAAAAAATTAAATAGCGATGCCTAATGAAAGTAAAATGTTCAACTGTGCAATTCATTTTACTTTCCCACAGTAATTAATTCTCCAACCACTTTTCACTGTGCTCATTTAAAATTTTCATTAAATATTTCCATAGGTCACCCACTATTGTTGTGCACAAACTTTTCCTGAGAAATCATCTCACTTCATAGATGCAACCAGAAGAAATAATAATAAATTAGTCATGGGAGATGCACAACATCGCGTATTATGAATGGAAGGTGGAGAAGGAAATGTCAATTAGCAATGGGTGATGGATACAATAGTCATCGCTCATCATTGATTTTGTTTTGCATTCCAGACTCAAAACCGCGACATGCGATGTGCTATAGGAGAACTTTCAAAATTTATTAAAATTTATCCTTTGCTTCAAAGCTTTAATTAACCTTCCCAAATGAAGATTCATCACTAGAAAACATTGCATCTCTGATTGCTTCCTCCAATTTCATTCAGAATTGGTGATGAGGGATGAAATTGTCATGCAACTGTCAAAGCCGCCTTTGGACCAATCAGAAGCAAGAATTAAACTTGCTTGTCCTCAAGAACATTTGAAATGTATTTTATAATTTCCCTAAATGTATTTTTCGTATTTACATAATGTTTAAAATATTGAAAAATATTTTAAACATAAGTATTTGTAACTTTAGAAAAAATGCAAATTTTAATTACGTCTGTAGCCCAAATGGAGATATTTCACTGTGCACAAATGGTGACCCCTGGAGCCGATTATTTTTTTGTGCAACCATAATAAGTTATTTAGAGAAAACCCATTTCCTCAATTTTTTTCCAGCCATAAAAAATCAGGTACCTCCTTTGTAAACTGGTCCCCAGGACATGTTCGCTACAACAAAAGTGCATTAAAATAATGTATCAAACAATCTAATCTTGATGAAAATGGATTTTTAGAGGTTTTAAACAAAAAAAAGAAATGAGTTGTCCTTATATTTTAAAAATTTGAAACTTTTTGGGACACCATTTTTGGCCATGTCGCAATCAGAAAAGGATTAGTTAACCCATCTGAACTTATCCTAAGAGCCTGAAACTAATCATACAAGTTACCATTTGACCCAAGAATCCAATGCAACAAATGAAATGGAAAAATTCTTCCTGAAGTGTAAGATATTAAATGCCAAAGTGGCTCACTCAGGCTTTTCTGCAATTTCACTTGTTAAGAACCAATCAGGGCTCTCAAAGTTACCACTTTGAAAAATATTAAATTTTTTTTTGGGGGGCTTCCATTGGAAACATAATCTCATCTAGGTACGATGAGTATGTGTGGAAAAGGGCTTGACCTGATTTGATAATATGTGTGAGATATTATCACTCAAAGTTGCCTTCTCTAAAAATCTAGAAATGTTGATTCTAAAACGCTGAAAAAGTTCATTTGGAATGGGCTTTGAAAAAATAGCAAATGAGGAGCTAGGTGGCTACAAACTAGAGAAGTGGTAGATAAAAATTTAGGCAATCATGGGGAAATTTACTTTGATGTGTAGGTTATTAGGTCACCAAATATAAATTCAAATGTAGGGGCACTTTTTGTAGATTTACACAGTCCAACTTGCAAATATGAACAATTTGCAAATGGAATCAAGTTGGGAAACTTGACAAGTGGATTCACAGGGCTATGCCAGCTAACATGGGGATCCATATAGATGTAGAGAATCATGGAAAAATATCATTTGGGCTTAATATTCAGCAGGAACAAAGATGTAACATCACAAAGAGGCCTATGCAGAAAGGTGCAACATGTGTAAACAACAAACCAACTTCTGGACCCCCAGACAAGGGCATCAAAAACTTATTAAAATTGATCATGGGAAGCTACAAATGGACATATGGCATCTCCAATAGGTGTTCAAAATTTCCCAAAAGTGATTTTGCATGATAATCAAGGGGTACAAAGTTATAGGATCTCAAACTGGGCCACTTAGACTTATTCTGCAAGGTACTTCTAAGTGCAGTAAGAAAAAATTTACATGGGCCCTCAAAAATCTAGCCAAATTTTGGAGGTCCCAACAATGCTTTCAAATTGCAAGTTATCAAGTTAGCTTCCTAAGACATTCAAGGGAAAATTCTTCATGTTTTGTTGCATACTTTCAAGATCAATCATCGTGGAAAGGTAATCAACTCCATTATTGCATGTTTCATTATATTCTTTCATCATTTTGGTTTCACTACCTAAAAGGGATTTGACCAAGGCAAACCCCCATGCGCTAACATTGAACATCTCTCCCTCTTGTCTTGTGTGTTTATAGATTTAGGACTCTTGGAAGCTTAGCAATCATTGAAGATCAAGTTGGAAGGTTGCTAAAGTATTCTCTTCATTCAAAAAGTCAAAATATCAACAAAAACTCATTTTTAGACCTATAAAGATCAGAGTTTTAGAAGCAGACACCTGTAGGAAGTCAAAGTGTAGATCAGAAGCTCCAGATTCCACTTTTGAAAATATAGAAATTCAAAAGTGGACTCATTCGCCATGGGTGGAATATGAGTCCTACTTTTAGGTTAGATTTCTATTTTCTATATGTTCTGACACCCTTTTGATAGAAACAGGTTCTGACTTAGTTTACCAGAACTGGCATTGATTTGCCAAAAATGGCGAATGAGTCCCTCCAAGCTTGAAAATTAGAATCAATAGTGTTTCGCAAGAAATTTCTAGTCTCCTTCAAGCTTTCAAGTGCACACTTCAAGTTTCATTCTTTTATGTTTAGCTTTGCATTCATTTCTAGTTCATTGTTGCATTACACAATGTGTTTTCTAACATAGCATAATTCTTAGATTTTGAATTCATAATCAATCAATTAGCTCATATAAATGCATTTATATCATTTCGTTTAGTCCAAATAATATCATACATAAAATAATTTGAATGAACCCTTTAGCATTTTTGGCCCTAGCTCTCTCCTTTTAGGTGAAAAACTCTAGAAGAGCTAGAGAAGTGCAAGTAGTAAAAAATCTATAGTTCAGTATGATATAGAGCTGCCAATTAGTCAACTAGAATTAGAAAATTTCTTTCCTTTAAAGGGTCCCATAACTATGTCTATGAAATCGGGCTTCGTGGATGGGTGTCTAGATCCCCCAAAAATTGATTTGGTGTCACCTCCTATAGGTCATGCTATGGAGTTTAGCTCTGAGGATGCCATCCACTAGCCTCTAGACCCTGATTCTGTAAATTTGTACTACTTTTTCATTGTGCCTACTACAAACTTGTTATTGCTGTTTTATTGACCTTTAGATGTATACATATATAGTTGGCCCTAGTAGAGGATATAGATATGGAAGTAGACATGCATTGATCTTTTAGAACACATAAAAATGTATCTCTTTTCGGCCTCTTTTTTTCTTACTCGTTCTATCCATTTGGTGTGATGATGTGCATTTTTCTTGATTACACTTGTCTTTGTAGGTTGTAAAGAAACAACAAACTTTGAATTCATTTGAAATTCATTCCATCAATGTTGGAGATGTTGTTCCCTCTCTGGTCCTTTAGCTTTTGTCCTTCAAAAAATTTGGTGGTGATGAAGGGAAGGTTGAGTGATACAAGGTTGTCTTGTTTGATGGCCACCATTTGCAAATAGGAACCCTCCCTTCTAAATGTAATGATAGGTTTACAGGTGCCTTGAAAATATGGTCCATTGTATTTTTAAAAGACTATGTTTGTAGGAATATCCAAGATTCAAGGTGGGTTGTGTTGTTTCTTGTATATTTTTAAAAATTCTCTCTTTCATTTTTGCCTCATATAATCTATCCAATATATTGTTTTGCTTCTTTTCCAAGGCCTTAATCATATCCAACTTAGTTGTGATTATGCCTAATTGTCAAATTATTGGGACCCCTAGGTATTTGTTCAAGTAGCAAGAAGAGCAAATGTTAGCACCTGACTCACCGTCTCCTTCTAAATGAGCCCCTAAATTTGGTCTACAACTGTCCCCTAAAAAACAAAACAACCCTCCAAAGGTCATCCCTATTAAAGCTTTGAGCATTTATCAAAATGTTTGGATAGTGAAAGGGCATGCAACACATATTAGGGAGATGTATCATTTCCACAAACAAAGAGGTGAAGGACAACTGTTTAGTTTTGACATTTGGATATGGAGGGGACAAAAATATGTATTACTTGTTTTGATGATATTCTTGAATTGCATTACGGTCAAGTTGAGGTGGGGTCAACTTATTTAATATCAAGGGGACTAGTCAAGGAAGCCAATAAAAGATTCAATAAATTAAATATTAATCTTGAAATTGTTTTGGATGAAAAATCAACAATAAAATGGTGTGAAGATGAGATTACTGTCCCTAGAAAAATCTCCGCTTTTGTGATAGTGAGTGACATAAGCAACTATAGTGATAATAGCTTGGTTGATATTATTGGAATTGTAGTACATGTTGGGTACATTTCAATTGTTCACAAGAAAAATGGAACTGAAAAAATCTGATGAACCATTAAACTATATGATATATCTGCTTCCTTCATTGATGTTAATTTGTGGGGCCCAAGTTGGAAAGAAAAAGGTGATACCTTGGAGAAAATGTACCTTTTTGGTGATATAGTCATAGTTGTAGTGTAGGGTGGCCATGTAGGCTACTTTAATGGTAAAGTTATCAACACATCAATAGGAATAGTCCTTGACATTAACCCTTCTATTCTTGAGGCAAACACTCTTAGATCCAAGGGCCTAATTAAAGTAGAGAAAATGGCTTCATCTTCTTCTACACCTTGTAGGTTGCATCTTTCAAATGATAGAGTTAAGTTATTGCATTTATCTTAAACAACTGCCTCCGCTTGCGAGAAACTATTGAAGCCATTTTTAAAGAAACCATTCAAATTGAAAAAACTAAGTCTTTTTGTTACCCTGCTTGCCCCTTGTTGGTTAATGGGAAAGAATGCAAAAGGAAATGCACACACCCCCGTGCTGATGTTTGGTTTTGTGATCATTTCCAGATGGAAATTGAGGAATGCAACTATCGCTATCTTCTACAGTTAAAATTGCAAGACCATTCAACCAACCTTTGGTGTATTGATTTTGATGAAGTTGCCACTAGTTTGCTGCAAATTCCAACAAAATACCTCTACACATTACAGGATAGATCTAAGTCTACAAAAAATCCTGTTGCAATTATTAAAGGCCTTGTTTGTAAACCATAAATCTTTACTGACTTGATTAGAATAGAAACTTATAATTTTGAGGACCAACTAAAAACAACAATTGTCAAAGCAACAAATGTTTATTTCGAAGTAGAGTGTAAAATGTTGCTTGTACACATAATGAAGATATCTACTCTTGCTCCAGAAAAAGGCTCCACTAGCCAGCCTAGGCTTTGACTGCTCTTTTGCACTTCTGATCATTTCTCACAACCTTTCCTTTTAAATGCTCACTATGGGATGCTATTTTTTTTTTTTTACAAATATGGACATAATTTATTCCTATGTTTGCGTCTACATATTGGTGCATTCATTGGCCTACCATCTTTTTTATTTTAACATGGTGCCCAGATTGTTTATGTTCTGCATTGTCACTATCATTGTTCATTCTTGTTACATGGTGGAATCTTTAGTTCTTCCATGCGAATTATTAAGTCACTTCTTTTCAATATATATTAAAATATTCATGTTTGAAATAGAAATAATAGTGTGTTTCTAATAGTTCTCTTATTTCATAGATTTGACATTTTCCTCAAGCTTCCATTCTTAATAAAATTCTAGTCAATTTTTTTTGTCATTGTTACTTTTGAATATTTAAAATCAGTTGAACGATTATATGATATTTTTATAGACATTCCAATTTCAAAGACAACTGAACATTTTTTTCCATATATATTTCAAATATTTTCTATACAGGTTATAGTTGGCAATATATTTTGCATATGGGTAATAATTGAGAATTTATTTTAATGTAGATTTTAAATATTTTGTATAAAGCTAATAGTTGATATGTATTGCTAAAAAGTTATCAAATTTGACTATAAGTAATCATTTTTTTTTATTGTATAAAAAACAGTAATTGTTATATTTGCATATTAACATTCCCAATATAGAATTGCTAGTAGATTATATTTATTTCACATAGTTTGTCTTCTTGTTTAAAAGTTCTTTATGTCACATTTAAAATATGCATCAATGTTATAATTTCTTTCATTATTAAAAAATGAGGAGTCATAAATTATCTATTTCATTAGTTTAGTGAGATTGTATTCAATTTAAAATCTCTTCAAATACTAATTACTCTTGGTTCTTAGTCGTTAATCACCTACAAATTTAATGAAAAAACAAAGTGCTTCTAGGTCTAATAAATATAAAACTAAGACAGAGATAAAATTATATCATACCTGAACCAATTTATATAATAGCTCGCTTGTCAACTCAAAATTCAAGCTACATTATTTGAAACTTAATATTATAGATAAATAGGGAAACTATAAAAGAGCTATTAAAAAGACATTTACTATGTAACAGTTGCCTTGCAATTGTAAATTCATAATTTCTTTGAAAAGCATATTGAACAATGAGGAACATTTAGGCAGATCCTTTTTTTAATAGGTAAGCTCCACATTGTCAGTAAAAACCTTGGACAAGTCTTCTCTATTTTTCTATAATATTTAGTGCCAGGTACATGAATAATAGAAGAGGTGAAAAAATTAGTAACCCTAACCATATTTTTTGATGAAAGAAAGAACATTTAACTAGAACTGGTCATATGGTTTAATGAGTATAATGCCAATGATGCACATAGATAACTACAAACAATAAACGAAGGGTGAAAAGTATGTCTGTAGGTATATGTACATGTATATGTATATGCATATGTATATGTATATTTATATGTATATGTATATGTAATTGTATACATATATATGTGTGTGTGTGTGTGTGTGTGTGTGTGTGTGTGTGTGTGTGTGTGTGTGTGTGTATGTATATGTATATGTATATGTATATGTATATGTATGTGTATCTATATGTATATGTATATGTATATGTATAATGTTGATCTATAGATTTCTTTGTTCAACATTTTACTATTTTGGCCTTCCTTTGTATTACTTTCAAAAATATATAGTCTTCTGTATATTCCATTTTTTGCTTAATATATAATAACACTCCATGCAATTTAAGAGGGATGATCCCACAAAGCTGGTTTACAATTTCTGGGAGATTCTAATTTTTGCTAAAATCACATATTTTTAGAAAATATAATGATTTAAGCCTTAAAAAAAGTTTAATTTAAAGTGTTCCAATTGAAGAGGGTTTGATCAAATTACCTTAGATCAAACTACCTTGGATTATTTTTAAACCATACCTATAACAGAGTCTCCTTACACCTATCAAAATGCTAATAAAAAATGAATTTTGATTTACCTTTTGGGGGATCAAATGAATTTATTTTTTGTAAGTATTTAGTCCTTATTATGAGCTCCCCAAAAAGTATAATTTTAAATAAATTTATTTTTATTATTATAGTTATTTTTAATTTCTTGTGAATGTAGGTTTTTCATCGAAAATCAAGCTCTTTGTTCTGTACATGTGGAAAAATAGAAGATTATCATTTTTTTTTTTTGAAAATTATGAGTGCACTAGATGTTGAAGTCCTTAATCCAACAAAAAAAAAAAGAATTTCGATACATACAAAAAAAATTATGTGTTATACAGTCTGCCTATATCTGTATTGTAATTGGTTTGACTTTGAAACTTGATTAAGGAAACAATATTCAATAAAACACTATGAAACCAATTAGAATCACTAGATATCATAGTTGCGAATCTAAATTAAAAAAATAATAGAATTTTATCCTTCATGGAAAAAAAGTTGTGTTATATGATGAGTGTCACTCCTTAAAAATGTTTACTGAAAGAAACTAGTTTTTGAAGGACATGGAGAAAGAAGTGCAATTTGATTCCAAAATTTTTGAAAAAAATATATTTAGAATCTACAAAAAAATGTCACAAATCACTAGTTCATGTCATCTACTAATTCCTCACAGTTTAGCAACTATAGGTGCCTGAAAATGAAGATTTAGTTAGAAAAAATTAGTTCAATGTCTAGTTTGGCCAAAAATTGTAAACCAGTATTGTGGGATTACCCTGAGGCCTTGCTCAAAAATCTTTACAATAATGGTGGAGTTTGTTGACCACATTGGTTGGTGGTGGTGGAGTTGGTTACCTTGCTTGATGGGTGCAAAACGGTCAAAACTTGCCATGCACCTCCACTGGTTCACTAATTGGATGGTTTAACAAGTGTTGTGTTCTGCAATCTACACTATCTTGTACATGTATTGTTGTTATAAGTTTTTTTTCCCCTATCTTTTTGGTCGTTTCATACACACCTAACCACATATATATATTGATAGTTTTGTTTTGTAAATTTATAATTTACTAGCTTATAAATTCACCCCTTTTCTTACTGCAGGGCTAGATATCCTCCAATGCATACCAAAGTTGTACAATCACCCCTTTTCTTTCTGCGTGGTTAGATACCTTCCAAAACATACCAAAATCAGGTATGTCTATAAATTTATTCCCATACATTGTATGCTTTGAAGTAAAACCTTTGCTATTTCTTTGATGTTTTCCTTTAAATAATATTTTTGTATTTCATCTGTAGAATTGGTTCTTCTTTGAAACAAAACCTCCTCTATATTCTCCTTTTCCTATATTTATCAACATTATAGACAAATTCCATCTTCTACAATTCTTTATTGGAATTCTCTTTTAAAAAAAAATTATTAGACAAAAAAACCTCTAGGAGAATGAATCCATTTTTTGGAACATACAATTTTTTTAGCGACTTCGCTATTGTTTGATATATGATGGAACTCCATCACATTTGTGGTTAGTGTTTCATGCTTTACCTAGTTCACAATTTTCCAAGGACCCATGAGGCTTCATGATGCCAATGTGGTGGGCACGTGAGAAAACAAGTGATTTGCACTTTTGCCTTTTGACATTGTCATATATATATATTCATATATATATATATATACATACAATGTGAATTGTATATGAAAATCAATGCTTCAAAGCATAGACAAGTACATATACACACATATATTCAAGTGTAATAGAGTAATTGCATGATAGGTATTAGAATAACACTTATTTGTTACTAAATATTATACACAAGCATTTTGTGTATTGTGTCCACCAGCTCCACCACTGCCAGCTCACGTAATTATCAAGCTCCATGTCACCACAAAATAAAAAATCCCACACAAGTTCCCACTGAATGAGGCATCCCTAGTGTTAGCAAATCTAATTCACAGCTAGCCTAATGAAAATCCTGGGAGAAACTTCAACCACATACTTACATACACTTGACTACAGTAACGATAGTCTACTCTACACATTACACTTGTCCATGTTCCTATAGTTACCTTTTCATATTTTCAGTAAAAGATTTTTTTGGGTGAAAGAAATAAGATTTAATTGCAATTTTTTCATCCATCCAAGCTACATTAGTGTTATTTTAATTCCTCTTTTACAATTTCTCTATTTCTCTATAATATTTAGTTTGAGGTGATACAACTCAAATTTTCAATGAAGTTTGTAGGGTTATACTCTTTTTTACATGGGTGTTTTGCATAGATTATTAATTTATTGTTATTGTCCTCTTGTTATATGTTTTTATCTTTGACGTTCTACTCATTTTTGAGACTTCAAAGAGATTATCACTCTTTACGGGTGCAAGAATCACAGTTAAATCATTATTTACAATGTATCCATTATTTCCAATCTCAATTAATTAATAATCAAGGATTTAAAAAAATACCCATGTGAAATCACTTACAACTTTCTGTAGCACCACAGTTTCAAAACCCTCCAATCTGCTAAAAAATGGAGGAAAATGCAACGATTTTAACAATAGTCTGCTATCAAACCAACACCACAATGGCTCTTTTAACAACATAACTTCATCAAAGTATAATTTCCCATATTGCAACATTGAATATTGTATTTACCTCATTCACCACTATCGTACAACAATGATAAAATGCATTAACCCTTGTGCGAAAAAACACTTACCATTCAACTTCCACATATCGAGGACACCAACTCGACCACCCCCAACCCATGTAATTGTTAAGCTCCACCCTAGTGTGAAAAAAAACTTACCATTCAGATACCACATATCGAGGACAACAACTCCACCACCCCCAACCCATGTAATTGCTAAGCTCCTCATAGCCACAAAAAAGAACTAGGTTTAAATAGTTGAATCAGCAAGTTGGAAAGATAACTTTATAAACATTGACAAATGCAACTATCCTTCCAACTTGCCAAATCAATTATTAAAACCCAGCTCTTCATGACAACACCTATTTTCTCTATGTTATGGCAACAACTATATGATGGAATAATTTGTCCAAAATGCATATAACACCATAGGCTTAGTTGGAAATTTGAGCTGCACTGTTTGGTATTCAATATTATGGACAAAACATCTATGCAAAATACACATGTAAAATGACTTACGTACTTCACAACACAATAGTTTTAAAACCGCCAAATATGTTATAGAACAAACCCAAGGATGACTATTCTTACAATAGCCTCATATGAAAGAAACACCACAATGGGTCTTTCGACAATGCAACTTAATCAATACATTTTCTTTCCTTACAAAGAAAAAAACAACGAAAATTAACAGTTTGTTATAGGGAGCTTTGAACAGATGATGGAAAAAGAATATCATGCAACATATTGGTAGAAGGAAAGTAGTCTATGTAAAAGTTTTAAGAGGTATTAGGATGATACCTAAGAATAAGATGTATGTCGTTCTCTAGTGTTTTCCTAATAGTTCTTTTATAATTTTCCTATTTGTCTATAATATTTAATGGTAAATAATGGAGCTCGATTTTACAATATATGCATGTATATATATGTATCTATATGTATCTATATATGTATATCTATATATATGTATGTGTATAGATGTATATGTATATATATTTACGTGTATATATATGTTTCTATATTATATATATGTATTGTGGTGCAATGGTGCAATAGGAAGTAAATGCAATATTCAATGTTACAGTGTGGGAAAGTATACTCCAAAATATGCAAGAAAATATATTGATTCAGTTGCATTGCCAGAAGAGCCATTCTAGCATTATGAATATGTTACACATACTACACAATTAAATGCTCTATTCTTATCAACATCTCAATACTATATCATTCAATGCTATAACTGTATTGTGGTGATTTTTACACAACGTAGGAAATACTTATACATGCTATTTTAAACTCTACTTAAAATCATAGTCTACATAAATACAAATAAGCATAGTATACAAACCTGTTTAGATATACATATGTATGTATATCTTTGTCTACATATATGCATATGTATATTTTCCTATATGGGTATTTTTATATATCAATCAGGCAATTGAATACATATATATATATGTGCATATGTATCTGTCTATCTTTGAGGGAACTCAATACAATTTTTCTCTTTGTGTGTCATATTTACTACCAAACAAGTGTTATTCTAATACCTATTATAAAATTCCTTTGCTTGTCTTCAATATCTACTACCAAACAATGTAGCTTGAATCTTATATCAATATGTTTCATGATATTCTTTTTCCCTCATCTGTTTTAAGCTCCCTAGAACAAACTACTCAGGGCTGCTTATAACAACTACAGAGCCCCCTAACTGCATAGATGGAAACATAAGCCAAGTGTTTGACCATGTGAGGAATTTTGTTTAAACAAGCCAACTCTTACAAAGATTGCTTCTCTTGTATGACTATGTTTCTTGTGGGTTTCGATCATCTCTCATTTATCCCTAATTCTTAAAGTTCTTTCCTAATACTTCATTTATGTCTATTGCTCCATTCCACTAAACCATTTACAATGTCATGGTTGGCTTTGTTTTCATTTTGTACGTGATTACATTTTTTTCCTTCAAAAATCCCATGATGCCAATCATTGCATTTGTCATTGTTTCCATGGCTCTCTTTTTTACTTCTCCAATATATTACTTATAGATAATTCCTTACCAAGATACCATGTGTTCAAAATATTTCACTTTATCTATTTCTATTTACAACAAATATTTCTAACCTATTTTATTTAATATGTATATTACTTTGTTTACATTATTGTAGAAATATAATACACATTCAAGAAAGTTAGTGTATTGTACATTCACTATTTCAAATTCTTTCATGCTCTTGTGAGTCAATCCAATGCAGCTCATTGTTCTTGAATACAATCAACAATTTATGTAAGTACAACACTTTCCCACTATCAATAAATAGATTTGGTTAACTAATTGTAAAAATTATTCATTTCTTTTAGCCTCATATTGTATATATTAATTTTACCCATATACTTTCTTTTTATCCTTTCTTCTTGATTTTCCATACTTGTCCACTAACATACCCTTGTATTTCATTTGCAAGAACTAGGCTTAAGCATACAAAGGGATTCAAAAACCATATGTTTCAGTAGCCAATCAATATAACAATTGAAGTCTCAATTTGTTGACTATTTTTACTATATTCTTCCTTAGATTGCAGCAGTTGTACTTTTAATATGGGTAGATTCAAACTTGTATTATGAAGTTAGATGGACCTTTCTACTTATTGTGCATTTGTCTATATATTCCATTTATCCATCTTCTTCTAGCAGTCTTCAAACCCCATTATGCTAATTCTTTACCATGATATCTTTTTTCAATGAAATTCTTAGGACAAAAAGAAACACTACAATGTTACAGAATTTAATTCAAAATGAATCATAGATTTTTGGCACAACAAGACTCCCTAACTCTTCTAGGGTTTTTCGCATAAAAGGAGAGAGCTAGGCCAAAAATGCTAGCTAGGTTAATTCAAATTATGTTATGTATGATGTTATTTAGTCTAATTGAGATGAACTAAATGTAATTAAGTGATCTATATAACTGAATATGAATGCAAAACTAAAGATTTATGCAATGTTGGAAAACACAATGTGATATGCAAATAATGAAATATGAATGCGTAAATGCATGACAAAAAGAGATGAGTTGAATCAGTGTGCACCTAGAGGTCTGATTAAGATTTTAGAATCTTTGGAATGCTATCTAGAATCACAGAAAATCAATAGTGTTACTCATTCACCCAGGGTGGAAAATTAGTCCTACTTCTGATGAAAACTGTCGGGAACAAGTTTCTGAGTGTCAGGATCCAAAATCTAAAAAAACTTAGATTTCCAAGCTTAAGGTGGGACTCATTCGTCACTAGTGGCAAATCAGTCCTCTCCAAAAATTATGATAAATCAGGAGACAACTTTGCAACACCAGATTTGAGAATGTCTACTTGTCGTGTTACCGATGTCAATTTTATAGGAAATAGACAAAATACCTTCTCAAGGCTTGAAATGTAGTTGATTTTACTTGAAGCACCTAGTTAACTTGTTAAACACTCTTCAACACCTAAATACTTGTTAAATCTGCATACAAAAGTCTACAAACACACATGCAAAAGGGGAAAAATGGTTGAGGGTTAGCAAATAGGGGTTTTCCTTGGTCAAACCCCACTTTGGTAATCAAAACCTTAATTAAATAATGAAATGCAAGAGAATGATAAACAAATAACATGAAAATTCTATCAACTTACCAAACCCTTGTTGAAGAAAATCTGAAGATGTGTCAATGGATGCTCCAAAATGCTTGATTTTATGCTTGATTTGATGTTGTAAGGTGCTTGAATGCTTGAGATTGCTTGAATGTAATGTGTGAATGTAGGAGGATGTAAAATGAGGTGAAAATCACTTATTTATACAATCTTGTGCCTTAGTAACCCATTAATACCTCATCATAAGCTAACATCAAGTGATTTTGAATAAAAACCCGAAAGGAAATTTTGAAATATTTTGAATTTGGAGGCAAGGGGTACTCATTCGCCACCCATGGTGAATGGGTCCATCTACGACCTAAAAATGGGTGTTGGGAATTAATTCACATTTAATGTTATTTGTTATGTTTACATTAAAAAATACACTTAATTAAGCTTTATAAGGGCATAAAGGGATCAAATAAAGCATAAGAAAGGTGTAAATAGTGAAATTATGCCTAGAAAAGCATGAAATATTGTTACAAGACTTTACAACACTTCAAAATAGGACTTGCTAAGTGATGAAAAGGTGATTTTTGGGTAAATTGTAATGGAAAAAGTCTAGAAGACTATAGAAATGCTTTACAACACTTCAAAACACCTTCACAAGACGTCATTATTTGATTTTTCATGCCTAAATATGCATGTTCAAGCCATATTACAATATTAAATCATATAAAAATAGACCAAACATCCTGAGGAAAGACCTAAAAGGTCATGAAAATGACAAGGGGCTATTTTTCTATGACACATTTAGCCCCCACTTTAGTGAGAGGATGAACCTACTTGAAACTCACACTAAAGTAGTTATGAACATCGAGAGGAGGGTTCATATGTACTTATGTTAGCAAGATGGAATGTCAATGATCAAGAGGGATGATCAAGCCCCCAAGATGAAGATCCCATGGAAAATTAAACATAAAAACAAAGGAACACATAGGTGTTGAAATGAAAGAATTGGATTAAACTTTGATAATCTATCCAACTAGCTGTGGATTAGATCTAGGATGATTGTTTGAAAAGGATAATGCATACTCACTCTGGGGCAACATAACACATGGTGGTCCGTCTGGTGAGAAGGCTCAAAAAGGTAAGATACACATGCTAGTTGGTATGCAATCACAAACACAAAGGTGGCTATGGGGAAAGTTGTGCCACCGGATGAGCTTCCTGCTCAACCATATCAAAGTTATACCTCTTGATAAATTTAACAAGGTGCCAGAAAGGAAATGTTGGTTTGTGTTTCATGAGACAAGCAAAGCTCCATATGCTTAGAACTCGTGAACAAAAGGGAAGGTACCACAAACATGCAAGTTGTATTATGTAAGGTGGAAAAAGTGCAAAATGCAAAATGTAAAAATGTAAAATGTAAAATGTAAAAGATATTCAAAGGAGTTTTGTTAAGTTCATGCGAGGTTAGTCACTTAGGGAACATTGTGTCTAATGTCTCTAAGAGAGGACCAATCAAAGAATAAAATGTTCACAACTTAGGGGATGTAGTGCATCACATCAGGACACCAAGTGGAATGTAATATGCTAAGATAGATCACACTTATTAAGGACATCACACCCAATGTTATCCACAATGTGATGAACACATCATATGAATGACAAGGCTACACTAAGAACTAAGAATGCAAGTGAATTATGGTAATGTATGCCCCCCACTTTAAAGGAATTGGTACACACCGTTATGTGAGCAATTACTTTAAAGTAGCGAAGGAAAGAGGGTGCAAAAAGAAAACAAGACATGAGAGCCAACTTGGAAAGCCCTATGCTAAGTCATATGTTTCAAAGTTAGGTTGCATCATGTACATGGAAATGAAAAAAAAAGAAAGGGAGTTGCCCCATAGAAAGGAACAAACCAAACACATAAGGGATCTATGGATTTCGGGTCAGTATGTTTGTTCCTGCAATGTTTTTATTAAAGAGATCAAAACTGTGATCATTCCCTAAAGCACATAGAATTGGAATAATGACACAAAGAGAGTGAAAACAAAAGAAAAAATAAAGTCTATTTTGGGTCAACATGTAAGAGATATTACAGTCTCGACGCCTTGCATCGTCCCCAAAAGGAAAACACAAGTGAAAAGAAAGAAAACGAACAGGTCAAAAAAGAAAAAGCTTTTGGGTCAACATGAAGGAGACATTTTGGTCTCAATGCCTTACGTCATCCCCAAAAGAAAAAGACAAGAAAAACACAAATTAAAATTTAAAAAGGGACCAATTGGGTCAGCATGGAAGAGACATAGGGCATCTCAATGCTTTGCATCATCCCCAAAAGGAGAACACATAGAAAAAGTGAAACAAGGCACAAGTGGATGACATATAAATGAATAGAGGTACACATAGAAGAAGTGTAGAAAGAGAGGGAATATCAAATGCACGTTACAGGGAAACACGATACACATAAAATTGCAAAAGAAATATCTAATGAAAGAAAAATGCAAAAGGATAGCCAAGAAAATGCAAGTCAACCATATAACAAGTCATCCACCTCCCAATCATGTTCAGTGTATTGTAAGGGCGGTTGACTATCCAAAGGAAGAATTGCAAGGGCCAAAATAGGAGATGTACTAGGTTCATCACTTGGTTGAGAGGATTTATCATTTCAGCTCATGGTGGATGAAAGTAAAGAGTTTAGATCATTATGCACTTATTCATCTAATTTGTCTATTGTTGCATCATCATCAACATCATCAAGATTGATAATGATGGGATGACAAAGGGTGATTTCCAAGGAAGGATGTATAAAAAGTTGTGGCTGTTGGATCAGTTTAGTTTGTTGTGAAAGTTGGAGTGGACTATCTTGTGGCGAGTTAGGAGAATGAGGCTAATCATCTATTATTTTTGTCAAAGGTGGAGGTTCGTTTCCTTGATTCTCCTCCATGTGAGACTGACGAGTGAGGAGATGATGATGATTCCTACGTTCCCTACCACCACGATTTCATTTAATTTTGTTTTGTAGTTGTTGAGGTGTAAGAGCAAATTGAGTCATCATAGGTTTGTTTGCTTCCAAAGGGGGAAGAGCAAAAGAAACCAATGAGGATGGATCAATCACTTTCTCTTTGGCTTTATACACTTGTTTAATGCAAGGAGGCATGAGAGGATTGGTTTCATTTTCTTTTGGTCTTTTAAATGATGGAGGGGAAGTGTGTATGGGTGGTTGTATGGTTTGCTCAATTTCAGACTCAATCTAAAGCATGGTTTCATCTATGATAGGAGTGGAAGTGGATGGGGATGTGTTACAAAGAGACAATTCGGCTATTCATTTGGCTTTGAAATTTTGATGGGATATGAAAAAGAAGTCCTTTCAAGGGGTGATGGGTTCCATAGGTTCTGACCAAAAGGATTCTAAGGAAAAATTACCTTTAGTGGATAATGGATTAAAGCCACTATGGCGTATGGTAAATATTTCATGGCCATGTGGAAACTTCAAACATTTGTGAACCACTGATGGGACCACTTTCATTGAGCAAAGCCAAGGGTGGCCTAGCTACAAACAAAATTGATCTAATTGTGGAATAATAGAAAATGTTACATCCAAAGTTTTGGGTCCTATTTGTAATGAGAATACGATCGATCTAATCATAGGACATGTGAAACTAGTATGTTTCTTAATCCATGCAGTTGGTTTATTATAATATTCTTAATAGAGATGGTGTAATACTAAAAAATATTTTGTGATCACATTCTCACCATAGGCGGGATCTATTAATATCCCAATGGTGGGTTTATGATCATAGATTCTACCAACTATGTAAAGAGGATCATCAGGAAGTTTTTTAAGTATATTTGTAGTAAAAAAAGAGATATCAAGAGATTTATTGGTTTGGCCCTTATGAGGGATAACGTCTATTGCACCCACAAGTTCATCCATAGGATTAACTTGGGAAACATTTTGAGTTATATCATGTTTTTCACTAATTGTATCAACATTCATTACATCAATGTTTGAAGGTTCACTAGCCTTGACAAATGAAATATTGTGTCTAGGCATGTGGTTTGTGAAAAAAATTAAATTTTGGTTAGGGGGTGCAAGGTAATTATTGCCTTGATCATTAACACCTGCAATGGACAAACAACCAGAATCAATGAGGTCTTGAACTAAATGTTTTAGACGCTTACATTGTTTGGTGTCATGTCTATTTTGGTGATGGAAATGACAATAAGCCTTAGGTTTGAAGGTGGGTGGTAAAGTTTTGGTGGTATCATGTTGTTTAATGATAGGAAAAGTGATCATTTGTTGTTGAAGCAATTGATTCATTGTATTAGGTAAGGGAGTAAATTGTCTCTTCAGGTCCCCATAGGTATAAGGAACCACTACTTTAACAAATATCACTTGATTTTGAATAGGTTGGGTTGGTACTTGCGGTTGAGGAGTTGGATTGAACTATAAAAAGCCTGTATTTGGTAGGTGAAATTTTTGTGTGTTGTTTTGATTTTGTGGTTTCAAATTTCTCAACTCGATTAGAAGTGGACTTTGAATCACGACTAAAAACTGAGTTGTGATAGTCACATAAAGTTGTACATAAATTCATAAATGAAGGGAATTTCATCATAGTTAATTTATCTTGAAGGTTTTTGTGCAAATTTTTGATAAACATCTTCTACAGATGTGCATCAGGGATCTTGACATCAATTTGAGCATACAATGACTAGTATCGTGAAATGACATCAGTTAGTTTTTAATTTGTGTTTTGTCTACATCTCATTAAGTCAACCATCATCTTTTTAGGAGTCATGTGAACTTGGAAGTGACTTATAAAAGCATCCACCAATTCATTAAATGATTAGATGAAATAATTGGGAAAGTTGGAAAACCACTCTAATGTAGTATCTTTCAAGGTTCTTGGAAAATTTTTGGCCAAGAGTTTATCATCAAGGACAAAATCACTACATAAAGTTATATAAGCTTTGACATGGTTAACAGGGTCTCCTTTTCCTCTGTACTTCTCAAATCTAGGAATTTCTATCCCTTGTGGCATCGGGGTACGTAAGATTTCTAAGGTTAAGGGGCTACTGCAAACATGATATGTGGGTGGAGTGTTTTGGCCTTGGCTAATGGTGGAAATTTGTTGTTGCATGGATGAAACAGTATTAAGGAGTTGTGTAATGATAGGGTCAGGGTAAGTGGTATGACATGGAAGGGAAAATGGAGATGGAGTGTATGTAATGTGATGGGAAGTGAAAGGAACACTAAGAGGGGTGAAGGAAGTGGTTGGGAATTGTGATGCCACAAGAGAATTAGGAATGCTAGGGGGAGGAATGTGAGGTCCTCCTTGGCTTACAAGAATGCTTGTGGATTGGGAATTAGAAGATGCATGTTTATTGTAAATCTCAACAATTTTCTTCATAACTTGCAAGCCATCATCAATTTCAATCAAATGATGAAGGTCTTCGATTTCAGGTATGGTGGTGGTGGAAATGTTTTCAAGGGACAAGTTTTGTTGTAAATGTGAAAAATCCTCATGAATATTAATGACCTTTTCTTGCGGGATGAAATTGTTTTGGGTGTCAACATTCATTGGATGGAAAGTTGAATGCATAGAAGTGGTATTGTCAGTGCCTATTGCACCATTGTCCATTCTAGGAGTAGGAGCTCTTGAGATCCCAAGGTCCATAATGAAAGTGCTATCATGGGAGGCCATGAGTCTAGAACTTTGTCTCACTAAAGTATTATCAATGGGGCACCAAACACTCATATAAGTACCACAAAAGATGGGGTGAATGTAAATGCAAGGTAATATAGGAGTTCTAAATGTAAATAACAAAAAATTTGCTAACTGTGGTAGAGAAATGAATACAAAAAAAAATGTAGAAAAATGCTAGAAAATGTCTAAAAAGGCAATATGAACAGTGCAGGTGGACTGATTCGCCCAAGGTGGCAAATGATTCCCAGTATGAGATATCTTTTCTTCTATTTTTCAGAAATTTTAATGTGATTCTAATGTTGTTTAGATTGCAATGAAGGATGCAGAATGCATATTTTTCAGTTTTTTCAATTAGATGCAATGCAAAAATGAAATCTAAATGTGTCTTTCACTAATGCAAGTTAAGAAACCCTCGAATGCAAAAACAAAACAATACCCCAATTGAATATTGATGCAATTGAAATCTAGGATGCAATATGAAAATGAATTAGAAATGCAAAGTGTTCAAAAGTCGAGTTCACCAAAATGAACCATAGATTTTTGGCACCACAAGACTCCCCAACTCTTCTAGGGTTTTTCACCTAAAACGAGAGAGGTAGGCCAAAAATGCTAGCTAGGTTCATTCAAATTATGTTATGTATGATTTTTTTTAGTCTAAATGAGATGAACTAAGCGCAATTAAGTGATCTATATAACTGAATTTGAATGCAAAACTAGAAAATTATGCAATGCTGGAAAACACAATGTGATATGCAAACAATGAAATATGAATGAGTAAATGCAAGACAGAAAGAGATGAACTGAATTAGTGTGCATCTAGAGGCCTTATGAAGATTATAGAATCTTTGGAATGCTGTCTAGAATCACAGAAAATCAACAATGGGACTCATTCTCCCAAGGTGGCGAATTAGTCTTGCTTGTGATGAAAACTATCGGGAACAAGTTTCTAAGTGTCAGGATCTAGAATTTGACAAAACATAGATTTCTAGCCTTAAGGTGGGACTCATTCATCACTAGTGGTGAATTAGTCCTCTCCAAAAATTTTGAGAAATCAGGACACAAATCTGCAACACTAGATTTGAGAATGTCTGCTTGTGAGGTTGTCGAAGTCAATTATGTAGGAAATGGACAAAATACCTTCTCAAAGCTTCAAATGTAGTGGATTTGTCTTGAAGCACCTAGTTGACTTGTTAAGAACTCTTCAACAACTAAATACTTGTTAAATTTTCATACAAAAGCCTACAAACATACATGCAAAAGGGGAAAAATGGTTGAGGGTTAGCAAATAGGGGTTTTCCTTGGTCAAACCCCACCTTGGTAATCAAACCCTTAATGAAATAATGAAATGAAAGAGAATGATAAATAAATAACATGCAAATGCTACCAAACCCTTTTTGATGAAAATTTGAAGATGTGTCAATGGATGCTCCAAAATGCTTGATTTTATGTTTGATTTGATGTTGTAAGATGCTTGAATGCTTGAGATTTCTTGAATGTGATGTGTGAATGTAGGAGGATGCACAATGAGGTGAAAATCACTTATTTATACAATCTTGTGCCTTAGTAACCCATTAATACCTCATCACAGGCTGACATCAAGTAATTTTAAATAAAAAACCGAAAGGAAATTTTGAAATATTTTGAATTTGGAGCCAAGAGGGACTCATTCACCACCCATGGTAAATGGGTCCCACCTAGGACCTGAAAATGGGTATCAGGAATTAAGTCAAATTTAATGTTATTTGTCAAGTTTACATTCAAAAATCAACTTAATTAAGATTTATAAGGGCATAAAGGGGTCAAATAAAGCATAAGAAAGGTGCAAATAGTGAAATAATGCCGAGAAAAGCATGAAAGCTTGTTACAAAACTTTACAACACTTCAAAATAGGACTTGCTAAGTGATGAAAAGTGGATTTTTAGGTAAATTGTAATGAACAAATTCTAGAAGAGTGTAGAAATTCTTTACAACACTTCACACCACCTTCACAAGACATCATTATTTGAATTTTGGTACTTAATTATGCATGTTCAAGACATATTAAAATATTAAATCAGAGAAAAATAGACCAAACATCATGAAGCAAGACCTAAAAGGCCATGAAAATGATAAGGGGCCATTTTTCTATGGCACAAAAAACACTCGTCGTTCCCCAAGTTTCTTTTTATGTTGTATATGATAAGTGTCCATGGGATTCTGCATGGACCTTAAGTCCTTTTTTTTCTTGGGGGTTTGCCTAGAGCCCACGTGGCTTCATGATCCCAATATGGAAGTTAGGACAATGAGCATTGGTTTATGTGGTGATGGACAACAATGAAACACTTCTCTTATCTACTTATGATCGGACAAGCAATCTATTGATACCATCAGATTTTTTATCCCTGGAAGCACATGAGAATGGTGTTTATTGCTCATTTCAACTAAACCATTTACAATGTCATGGTTGACTTGGTTTTCATTTTGTATGTGACTATTTTTTTTTCCTTCAAATCCCATCATACCAATCATTGCATTTGTCATTGTTTCCAAAGCTCTCTTTTTAACTTCTCCAATAGATTTCTTATAGAAAGTCCCTTGCCAAGACGTCATGCATTCAAAATATTCCACTTTATCTATTTCTATTTTTCGTTAATAGTGCTAACCTCTTTTATTATATATTTTTTATGGTAAAATATGCATTACACTTAAACTTTCACACACACATTAGCATAATTAGTGATTTAAATTAAAGCAATCATTCAACATCCATATGAGATATTTCAACATGTTTCAAAATGAAATCAAATAACAAGATAACTACAACCTATAAAAACATGAAGTATACCTATCCCATATTGGATTGGTGCCACTTTGATATGAAAAATGGCCCTTTCCCAACCCTTGAAAAGTTCTTGATGATGGAGATGCGTGATTCTTGACTAAAATTTCTATGGATTGTGGATGCAAAATGCCTAAACTTGCGTCCCTTAATCAAATAGAGAAGGAGGCCTATATTTATAGTTAAAAAGGTTCAAAGAATGGAGAATAGGATGAATGTGGGAAAAATCATGAGCCAATGACAAATGCCACTTGTTAAGAGGTGAGAGGATGAAGGTTGAGCACATTTTGACAAATGTGCCAATAAATGATACTAGGTGGCTTTTCAAATTTGAAAGTTGGCTTGTTGGAGGGAGAAGAAAGGGTCTTAAATGCCAAGTGGGAGACATGGAAGAGAAGAGTTAAATGCTTTGTTGGAAGGACACATCCCTTTTAGAGGGATTTTCAAATTTGGAAGAATATTCTTTGATGCCAAGTTGAGAGAAAATAGGGATTTAATAAATCAATTAAATGTATTTTCATGTCCAAGTGGCAAAAGCTAGAGGATTCGGGTGATTAGGATTAAATTAATTAGGATTTGATTAATTTAATAGGAAATTAGGTGATTTTGACTTTTGACTTAGATTTATGGGTTGATTTAAATCAAAAGATGAGAAGAATGTGATTTAGATTTAATAAAGATTTTGATTCATTTAATTAAAGAAGATGGTGTTAGACTAAATCAAATAAATATTAATTTATTTAATTTAATGGAATGAATTTAGAGATTTAATCAAATAAAAGATGATTAATTTAATTAAAGAGGGAAAATGATGCTAAATGGATGATTAAGGCTGATATGAAATTAGTGAATTTGGATTAGATGCATGATGTCAATTTTCAATGTCTACATTTTTCCCCTCTTTGAAGCAATGTACTTGCTGCGATGGTTCAAAGAATAAACTTACAATGATCAAAATTAAAAAAATTATGATTTTTCAGATGCCCCAGTGGAAAGAAGTATACTGGTACATTTCCCCCTCAATAGATCAAGTGAAAAGATTCAATTTGAGAGTCGATCTTGCAACAAAGAGGTTCAAGATGGATGCATAGATGGTTGTGATGATGATGTAAATGAGATGGTTTCAAGATGCTTAGAGTAACCAATCTATATTATCCTAAACAACTTAAAATGATGATGTAATGCATGTGAGATGGGTGATGCGATAATGCCTATATGATTATGCAATGGATGTTTTATGCAAATGTATGATTTATGAGATGCTTAGACTAACATATCTATATTTTGATGATGATGAAAATGCATGTGAGATGATAAGTGTTTCTTATATGATATGATATGATATGCAGTATGCTGATGGTTTGTGGATGTTAGATGGATGCATTGGTGATGATGATTAACTATCTCGGTATGATGTTAGCACGGAAAAGAAGAAATGAGATGATGACAAGAGGATTCAATGAGCCAAAATGATTAAAGATGATGATGAGAGATGGATGATTTTCTTATTAGGAATTGGGACTTTAAAAGGGCTACTTACCTTATGTTTGATAATACACATAAGCACGATGCATCAAGGTATAAAGAGCCAGGATGGCGTTACACCTAGTGTGATGTAATTTGACTTGACAAATAGATAGGAGTATTTTTGTTCACACCTGACATACGAAAACCTTGCTAGGGTGAACTTCTGTAGTTTCAAACATCTCAGACCAGAACATGGAAAGGTATAACCTATCAATGGAATAGTCAACAAGTTGTCCCAAAACACCTTCCATACACATCTAACAAAGCAAGTATTTGCTAAGTTATATTACAAGAACGTCCAACAAGAACAACAGACAAAAGGTAATGATCGTTGCCCCATTCATTTCTCTCTAAATCGTTTTGAGTAGACATCATTGAGAGGTCATTGGAATGAGCACAATAAGATAAATCAAAAGAAAAGCTCAAGTACACAAATAAGAAAATGTTCTTCATACCTCTAGCCAAAGGGATTTATTTTGTTTAGGATAAGAACCAAAACAATTTCCAATAGATAATGCCCATTGTAGGAAGGATACATCCTAGGACATGTTAGTGGATGGTGGCAAGTTGATAGGTTGTTCAAAAAAGGCTATTGATATAAGGTGGATTGACATGTTTGTGAATGATCAAGAGTTTGATTTTGCATTTAAAGGTTTGTTTCTTTGATTTTGATTTTGCGTTTGAAGTTTGCTTTTGCTGATTGTTGTGCTTGTTTTTGTTTGTTTTGCCAAAGGGTGAGTGTGATGATTTGTTTATTATGGATGAGATTATTGTGGGTGAAAGCGAAACGAAATTGATGGATTTTTCAAATATTTGGATGTTTTTGATATTTTTTGAATTGTTTTGAGGCTTATTTTTGGTATTTTTAGGATTTTACAAATGTTTTTATTTTCAAAATTTCCAATGGTTTTTTTGTGTTTTATGAGATTTTATGAATGTTTTCGGATTTTGTGTCTTCGGGGCTGATCAAAGATTATCCTTGCCTACGTTTAAGCTCAAAGACAACATAGTTCGAATAACCATGTTTTTGACATTTTCCTAACTTTTTGGTCTATTTTTGGATTTTGATATGATTCAGATGTTTTTGAATTTTTTGCATGATTATGACATTTTGGATATGTATATGTGTGATGATATTAGTGATCTATTTTGGGAATTTTTTGAAAGCCAAGCTAGGGTTGGTTGATCAGATTAATGGATCGATGACGATAAAATTGTTGATGATACATAACAATGCAAGGATAGTGTTAAGCAACATGAGGATTAGGATGGATATCCCAAGATGATGATGGATTGATTGGATTTGATTGATAAGGATTGTGAAGCTCGATTTGGAACAAAATTTGTTTTGAACGATTTGATATGACATTGACATGCAAATTAGATGCGACTAATATTTGATTGTTTGGATTGATGTTCAATGAAAGATGAAGCTTGATAAGGAATGTCTTCTTGTCAAAATATGCCATGGGCTAGTGATTTGGATTTTGGCTCATAACTACCTGACCAATTTGATTTCACATTTTTCCAATGTTCAGATCACCACATAAGTTGGAGGATATATGACCAATATTTATTCCCAAAGAAAGATGTAAATGTATACCCCCAGTGTCTAGCAAGGTATGGAATGCCATGGATGGATTCTTGGATAGGTGTAGGGTTGGATGGATATGGATTATCTTGTGATAAGATAAGGTGTTTAGATAAATAATGCTCATTTGGATAGTGCTTCATGGCTTAGATAATGTTGGATAGGATAGGATCAATGAAAATGACCCATGTCAAGATGTTTACCATAAGCAAGTGTAAGTGTACACCAAATTTTTTCAAGATAAAGATAACTTGGACTATGGATGGAGAATGGATTGGATAAATGGTTCATGGATTTATTATGGATAAGACGCATGGAATGTTGGATTTATTATGGATGGGATGAGATGCTTTCACCTGAATTAGCACATGTAGATGCTCAATTCTACACATGATGCATGTTTGCCAGGTTTTCATCATGGTACCTATCCAAAGTGCCGCCCATGTGGTTTTCACTAGAGGACTATTTTTTTCTTTAATGTTTTCAATCCTTTTTTTGATTTTCATATTTTTGATTTTTTTGGTTTTTCTGAAATATTTTAAGCTCATGCTAAACCACTTGGTGTTTTCAATGTAGATGCTTGTGTCATAATGTGCCATCGATAGCCTACTTAAAGAAGCTACTTTTCCAAGATACATGCACTTGAATGTAATTTTTAGGATTCCTGATTTTCTTTGTTGATACTAGAGTTAACTTTGTCTTTGTGTGTGCATCACAATAGAATGCCTTCTGAATCCTTATGATGAAGGGTGGTTGCCAATACTTGGTCAATGTGAGGATTGGATATCATGTGTGGAGGCGTGGATAGAGTGTGTTTAGGGATAAAAGATGGATTGGTTGATTGTTTGGAACCTTTGACTCTCCAAACTTGGGAAGATGAGCAATGATGGGTGGTTATGGAAGTGTGCATGGAATTAGGACCAACTACTTGATATACTTTGTACATTGCTTGGGAAGCTTGCTTTTTCCTTTGTGGATTTCTTTAATGGATATTTTTCCCTTTTTGATTTTTCCCCATAGTTTCTTTGACTAATGGAGTTTGATAGGGATACTTTTTTGTATTTTTTGGTATCCATGTGTATTTGATTTTTCCATTATGCTTCCCAACTTCTTTTTCTTTGATAACATTCTTTGTGATTTGATTCAAATGTTTCTTTTGATTTTGGTCCCAATTCATGGATGGGGTGATGGGTGGATGAAGATTCATGATGTGGCTAGTGGTAGTATTGACATCGGTTTCATCATAAGGATTCTTCATACTCCCTATGTTGATGTTTGCTTGCTCAAGACATAGTTTCCCCCAGTATGGTGGTAGCAACACCTTTGTTCTTTGATTATGACCATTTTGAGATGTCTTGTTTAGTATGCATTCTCTGATAAATGATCACTATAGATTACATTATTTCAATTTTTTGCTCTGCTAACTATAGAATATCCTATTCTATCTGACCTATTTCCTTGAGTGGATAATGTTGGATATCTTTATACATGATGTCCTCAATCTAAATTTGGGATATATCTGATCCTAATGTTGACAAATCTATTTGACTGTAGGAATCAATAACCTACTCTTTTTGTGTAATAATATCAAGAGTAAAGTAATCCTATTCTGAATGAAGATCACCTACATGTCCATCCACATAAAAAATCTCATGGGTATATGGAGGGGTATATTCTATATGAGTATGATCATGATTTGTGACATCTTGTATAGATAGGAGAGTATCCATTAGATCATTGTAGTATCTTGGAGATACAAATTCTTGATCTTGATTAATTTTGGAAATACTTTTGACATGGTTTGGATCAAGTTCTTGGCATGGGTCAATTTCAAAGGATGGATTTCTTATAAAGGGCTCTTGGATATCATCATTGGTAATGGGAAGTGATTCAATATCCTCTTGATCTTTGTGGGGAATTGGATCAAATGTTGAGTTAAGGATCCCTTCTTTAACCATGAGGTGAAAGGATGTCAATATGTCCTGGGAAGGACCATTGCTAGAATTTGGTGAAAGATTTTAATTATGCTTTGGAATAAATTCTTGAGATATGTCCTCTAACTCATAAGGAAATGTAGACACATTTTCAAGATGATCATTGGTTAATGGATTGTAGATTATGTCAATGGGATCAAATAGTTCTAACACTCCTTGAAATAGATCACTAAAAAGTGGCTCTTGATGTATGGTGATTTGATCATTGGATGGGGTAGAAACATCTTCAAGGTGATCATTGATGGATAGATCTTGATCATTATTTTCAAAAATTGTGGTGGAGATATTGTCAATGCCATCACTAGTGGTTGAATCCTGATTATTGTCCCCGATGGTTATTACTTTTTTATCAATCAGGTCTTGGATAAGATTTTTAAGTCAAATACAATTTGATGTTGTGTGTCCCTTTGTTTTGTGAAAATCACAATGGTGCTCCCCGTTATACCCTGGTGGTTTTACCAAGGGTTCTTGATAGTTCTCATAGACAGGTATTTTAATGAGATTTTCTTGCACCAACTGTTGCATGAACGATTCAATTGGTTTCCCAAGTGGTGTGTGTTTTTGTTTTTTACCTTGTGAGATTTGTGTTCATTGAGATGATTCTTGTATTGATTGATCTTTGATATGTGATGACCTATCTTCGAGATGTGATGATTGATCTTCGAGATGTGGGGGTTGGATTTTTTGATGTGGTCGATCTTGATATCTAACTTCTTGACATTGGAGATATTGTTCTTGATGTGGTTGTGGACACAACTCAATGCTTTGATGACATGGTTCAACTAATGGAAGAGTGTATTGATTTTGGGGTGGAGGTGTCTCTTGTCTCAATAATTCAATTAGTTTGGCAAGTGAAGCTAGTTGATGTAGTGAAATTTGATCTTGATTTTGATTTTGACTCCCTTGATATAGTTGATTTGGCTTTTGTTCACGCAGATTTGGCATGTATGTACTTGTGGTGTTTGCATGGGATTATGGTAAAATTGATTTTGGACAATGTTCTAACTCAAGGTGATGCTTATATTTGGCATGATAGGTTGAAATTGAACATTGTTGCATTTGGAAATCATATTGCCTTGATTTAGGTAACTTTGATTTTGCATGGTGTTACCTTGACTTGGATCAATACATGGAGTCATTATCATCTTGTTTGGATTTTGAACATTTGTATGATTTGAGAACATATCTATCCCAAAGTTTTCTAAATGTGGATTTGAAATGTTCATGCTTGGTAAACTTGTACTTGGTATATTCACATTTGGCATGTATGGATTTGGTGCGATAATGTTGCTCGTTTGTGGAAGCTCATGCATTGGGTGTTTGGTTGATAGATTTGTAGGTTTGGACTCATATTTAAATCTACCATCAGGAAAGGTGTTCCAAAATTTTGATTGGGCATACCCCCATTTTTTATACCATTGAGGTTTGCAAGGAATAATGATCCCATGTACGGATTGTATAAATGTGATTTTTGATAATCAATCGACATTGGAAGGCTTTGAATTTCAGTTGATTTGGATTACTCATGATGCATGGATCAAGTTTATATTCCATGTTCTTCTTGTGTTTTGACCTTGTTGCAAAAGTGACCCCTAAGGTGCTTATGACCAATGTTGAGATGAAGGATGAAAGGGGTGAATGATATGGGTGTTGAACTTTTAGGAACTTTGGATCAATGCTAGACTTTAGGATTTAATTTTGATCATTTTGATTGGATAATGAACTTGTAAAACCTAAGATGTTGGATGTGACCTTAGGATATATTTTTTTCAAAGAGATGATAATTTAACTAAGTGTGCGGGGAAGGATTCATCCACACACACCTAACTAAATAGATGATTTTGATTTGGTTTAAGGATGTATCCAGGTCTCGATAATGATGCTTCGAAAGCTCTAAAGTTGTTTGGTGGGATGAATTTTGATAGATGTTTTGGATGGATGAAGTGTTTGATTTTGATCCTAAATGAACCTAAGAAGGACTTGTTTACAAGATCAAGATAGTGAAGAACATGCTTTTCTCTAAGAGTAGTTCAAAAATAAAAGACCAATGTTTGCATGAAAACCACATGACCAAAATATAGCAATCATATGTGTGGGGTTCAATTGATTTAATCTTGGTTAATGAATTCCTTTTACCACAAACACTCTCTTGATTATTTTTTCAAACTAGATGTCTAATGTCCTAATTCTCTTTCATCCCACAAAGTCCATTATGTGGAAATCAAGAAAATAAAGGCAATAGTTTCCTAATGTTGACTTTAGTAGGAGGAAATGGAAATATAGGCCCAAATACTTAGAAGCCTCTAAGGATAGAATCCCTAGGGCAAGCAATAGTTCTTGGGTTTTTTCAAATATATTTTCTCATCTAAAGGGTTTGAAATTTGAATGCTTTGTTTAATGTTTGTCTCAATGTTTTGGGTCCAAGCATTGTGTTTTCAAACTGACTCACAAGCAATATAACATCCTAGCTCAATTGGTACGTTTTCCTTGGTGGGCTTGCCTCATGCCCTTCGTAGTACAAGAGATGATTTTACATGCAACCAAGGAGAGAGTATAAAGGTATGTTAAGAATGAAGTCTTAACCTCTATAATTTAACCAAGATCGGACATGGCAAGTAACTTCTTGGAATCTAAGTTCCAATGCACCACTTTGATAAACTCATTGGATGGACTGGTTGGCTACTACAAACAAGGTTCTTAATGAAAACAATCTGTGAACACCGAAACCAACACTCACCCACTTGGCCACTTAAGGCTCTTCAACTGTTCTTGTTCCACTTAAGGCGTGGGATTAGGTGTAGTCTATTTTTGGCACAGATTGATGTTAATTTCTCATGATTTCACACCTTTTGATATAGCCCACCGGTAAACGTGCTTGCAAGAACTTCTCTATGAGTTTCCTATTGCAAGGTGTGTCTCATAGTAAGCCCTCTCTTAAAGGTGACTCAAAGAAATAAAATGCATTTTGAGTGTTTCTCTTGCTCCCAAGATTGCATGAAGCACAAGGGGAGAGGATACACATAATTCAATCACTTGTTTGTTTTAACCTCAAAGCAATGATGAGTTCTTTTTAGAGAACCAAAATGAAATATGGAGATTATCTTGTTCAATTGTTAGCCTCAAACCAAATCTAGTGAGTTTGTCCTAAAGTTCTTTTTAATCCCTTTGTAGCAGAAATTGAAATCCTTTGTAGTGTTCTCTTTAGAGCCCAAAAAGATACAAGTTGATCTAAAACAAAAAAAATAAAGTAGAGAATGGAAGCTCTAAGCATTTAAAAATGCTTTATGAATTTCAAGTTTCAACGCTCTATTTTCTTCAACTCTAACCTTGCTTACTTTCACTCAATTTCAATGCGAGAGAAAAAACCACCGTTTGTTTCTTGATGCAAACCCTACAAACATTACAAAGCTATGAGAAATAAGATTTATTTCAAGGAATCAAGATAAATAGTAGTTGGTATTCAATGATATCCTTACTAAAAAAAATTATTTCCACATTAAAAGGCACTTGTCTATTCTTTGATATCACCTATTGCAGCAAATTTCAAACAAATACATGACAAAAGGTCTTTTTATTTCACTGTTAATGCTGGAAAAATGTCAGAGATGAGGCTTGAAAAAATTAATCTACTGTGTGGCGACACCAACCAAAGACTCTTAAATGACTCCCATTAATAATGAGAAAAGATGTGAACAACCTGCAAGCATTTTTTTTTTAAAAAAACAACTTGCTCGTTAGTTGGGCATAAATGACACCATTAATTTTTTTTTAATAGTCTAATGCAGTGACATTAATGTAGCGACATTAATTACAAGAAGCCCTTAACTCGGTAGAGACTCTAGAGCTTGAGCATGTTTTACAATGTGTTGATGTATAATGTGGATTGTAGCTAATACCATGAATTCTCACCTATTAGGAAAGAGTACAGAGTTACTACTAGCTATGGTGGCTAGCACAAAAAGACCCTTTTGACTTGTGAGATCACAATGATTACTAAGGGAATATCTGCTCATGGGAACATGGTTTTGGACACAATTTTTCAAATAGGTGAAGCTCTTTCATTGGCTGACAGGTATTCAGAAGAGCAGGCCTCCAATAAGAATCCTTTGTAAAGTGATAAAAATTTCTGGGAAAGATGAGGCTGGCCCGCTGGGAATCACTGTTATTGTCTTTATGTGCCTTAAGCAAGGCACAAAGTGCTACAAAATAGATATTTCACACAAGGAATGTACATGGATGAGAAGTGTACAACAAGAAACATCCTTAGGGATACACAAACAATGTATGTGTGGGAGATAAATGTCTAGACCTAGGATTGGAAAACCCACATTTAGCTTCCTATGGAATAGCGCAAGGATGCTTAAATTCTACGAATTGAATGAATGACGTGTCTTTGTTGGTGAGCAGGTGACAATTAGTGGATAAATCCAACAATAAAATCGATACCACAATCAATACCAAAACAACAATATTCATGAGATAAGACCCGGAATAATAGTAAGACTTTGCACAATCTAACAACAAATTTAATGACGATAGCCATAGGATTCACATAAAATGGATTTGTTGTAAAGGCTTTAGAAAATTTCAAGCAAATGCAATTGGTAGGTGTAAATACATCACATAAAAGTTTTTATGTATTGCAACTAGCAAGTGTAAAGGACGTGCCCCAACACCCTTAAAAAAAGCTTTCAATGTAATGTAATTTGTAGGTGTAAAACCGGCGAATGTAAAGCAAGTGTAAAAACATTAAAAGGATATGCACAATGCAATTAGTAGGTAAAAAGTGAATGCAATCAGCAGGTATAAAGCTAAACCTCACAACCTTGATCAAGGTTGACCTATAAAAAAAATACAGCTCCTTTGAATATGAACAATTGCTTTTTGATCGGATGCCTCAATCAGATGTCATCTCATGGAATGCATTGATTGGAGGATATGTGTTGGTGAAAAGTCATGCCCAAATGCATGTGAAAAACTCAGAATCTAGTGTAAATTAGTTGGTGAAATGTATTTGATATTGACATCAGATGAGGATGTTGATATAGTGAGAAGGTTCGCTAATACTATATCTATGAAAGCTTGGCTTGGAAAGGACATTCAGGGTATCCCTTGGGAAAAGACTACATTTTACCAGAGACAGATATCGAAATGTTATGAGGCAAATTAAGGTCAGATTTTGTTACTAGAATTTTCCGCAAGGTCCACTAGAAAGATAAATAATTTTCTCTTCATTTTCATCTATTCCATAAATCGCATGCACTATCTAAGTGTCGATTGGATTATAACATTAAATATGGCAATGACTTTTGAGATTGCTTGAAGATGTAATTCTGAGAACCGTAGGGTACATGGTCTATTTGGACTGAGTCGATAGCTATCATTATTTTAAGTCTTTCTTGAAACATGCTAGTCAAATCACATAGAAAATGCAACAATCATAGCTATCCACGTCACAAAGGCTCGGTGGTAGCTAACAACAACTTATGAATGTACTGCCAAAATGTTCAAAATTAGCACAATGCCTTAAGAGAAGTTAAAAACCAATGTATTTAGAAGAAAGAAGAGACAACACTACAAATGATTCATAATGCGCATAAATTTATTGAAAAAAAAATAGAAACCTCAGTATACTAAGAAGCTGACTTAGAAGTAAGATGAGACTGTCAAAAGTACAACACAACAAATGATTCACAAAGCCCTCCTTCTTGCACTATATATTTTTTATGGTAAAATATGCATTACACTTAAACTTTCACACACACATTAGCATGATTAGTGATTTTAATTAAAGGAAACATTCAACATCCATATGAGATATTTCAACATGTTTCAAAATGAAATCAAATAACAAGATAACTAAAGCATACAAAAACATGAAGTATACCTATCCCATATTCGATAGGTGCCACTTTGATATGAAAAGTGGCCCTTTCCCAACCCTTGACAAGCTTTTGATGATGGAGATGTGTGATTCTTGACTGAAATTGCTATGGATTGTGGATGAAAAATTCCTAAACTTGTGTCCCTTACTCAAATAGAGAAGGCCTCTATTTATAGTGAAGAAGGTTCAAAAAATGGAGAATGGGATGGATGTGGGAAAAATCATGATCCAATGACAAGATGCCACTTGTCAAGAGGTGAGAGGATGAAGGTTGAGCACATTTTGACAAATGTGCCAATAAATGATACTAGGTGGCTTTTCAAATTTGAAAGTTGGCTTGTTGGAGGGAGAAGAAAGGGTCTTAAATTCCAACTGGGAGACATGCAAGAGAGGAGTTAAATGCTTTGTTGGAAGGACACATTCCTTTTGGAGGGATTTTCAAATTTGGAAGAATATTCTCTTTTGATGCCAAGTTGAGAGAAAATAGGGATTTAATAAATCAATTAAATGTATTTTCATGCAAGTGGCAAAAGCTAGAGGATTCAGGTGATTAGGATTAAATTAATTAGGATTTGATTAATTTAATAGGAAATTAGGTGATTTTGACTTTTGACTTAGATTTATGGGCTGATTTAAATCAAAATATGAGAAGAATGTGATTTAGATTTAATAAAGATTTAGATTTATTTAATTAAAGAAGATGGTGTTAGACTAAATCAAATAAATATTAATTTATTTAATTTAATGGAATGGATTTAGAGATTTAATCAAATAAAAGATGATTTATTTAATTAAAGAGGGAAAATTATGATAAAGGGATGATTAAGGACGTTATGGAATTAGTGAATCTAGATTAGATGCATGATGTTAATTTTGCATGTCTACATATATGTATATTATTTTATTTATATTACAACAAAAATATTTAATACACATTGAAGAAAATTATTATATTTCACACTCTCTATCTCAAATTCTTTCATGCTCCTATGACTTTCTCTAATGCAGCTCATCCTTGTTGAAGATGATCAACAGTGTAAGTATGCCATTTTCCCATTGTCAATAAACAACTTTGGTTAACTAATTGTAAAAATTATTCATTATTTTTAGCCTCACATTGTATATATTAATTTTACCTATATACTTTCTTTTCATCCTTTTTGATTTTCCTTCCTTGTCCACTAACATACCCATTATATTCCATTTGCAGGAACTAGGTTTAAGCATGCAAAGGGATTCAAAAACCAGGATACATTTTTTTCTTTCAAGTTGCAACATCAAAGAAAACACAACAATATCATATATTATATATGGAAACACTAGAGTTTTCCCAATATTTTTATTGTGTGATGTACGATGAAACTCCATGACATCTCTCATGCGTGTTTCATCCTTCTCTTGCTCGGGGGTTTGGCTAGAGTCCATGGGACTCCATGATGCCAATATGGTAGGGAGGAAAACGAGCGTGGGTTTTGTGGTTTTACATTTTACGTCACATATTTGTTGTTACATACATACATCTATCCACAAATTCTTGTATAGATTTAGTATCATGTTTCTCATGTTGGCTGAAAACAAGGTGTACCTTCTAATTCAAGTAAAATAATAATGTATTGTGAATCTCCATGATATTTATTGTTACATATATACACATGTACACAAATCGTTGTATAAATTTGGTAACATCTTTCTCATGTTCCTTGAAAACAATGTGTACCTTCTAATTCAATTAAAATAACAATACAAAGTATGTGTTTCCCTTCATCACATTTTCAAAATTACAAAGTAGATACTATTTATAACATATTTCTAGTTTCAAAAACTCATTTGTCCCATTATAACTAATAAAAAAAATAACAAAATAACATTTTAAAAGAATACTTTTTTTTTTCAATCTTACTAATAAAAGATGTAACTATACTAATGGAATCACTTTTCCAAAAGAATTATTGTTAATTCAATCTTAGCAATAAAACACATGGCTAATAAGTCTTTAAAAAGAAAAACCCTTTCATGAATTTAAAACCATTCATTCAACATGATGTATAATTTTATTCTAGAATTTGATAGCTAATTTTTAGTTGATAAATTTTTATTCCAAAACACAAAAACCATTTTCCCATTTTATGTAGATAGATCTTAATGTCATATTTGAGTTTATAATACTTTACTATGCTCATATTAAATGAATATATAGAAAAAATAATCTTTTTGTGAAAATTATTTCATTTATAACCTTAAATTGTACATGTTGGTTATTTTTCTTAGAACCAAACTTAATCTCAGTCCTAACCTATGAGCTTTCCACAACCCAATTATCAGCTAGGTTGAGGATTGGCCAACACTTATGTAAAGCAATTAGAACTTCACTTCTTCTCTTCAAGCTCTGTGAAACCCAAGGAGGGTAATCACATGCATACTCATAATATCTCACATTTAGTCAAGAGTATTTCTTTGCACAGATGCACTATTCCATGAAAATCACCTCTATCAAAGGCTTGACAAACCTCAAATAAAAGTGTCACTTATTTTCAAGGAGTGCACCTTCATACTTAGAGTTGGGACATTGTAATTTTAAAGTATTGAGAATCATTCTTCATCTTGAATCCAAGGCCTAATTCGATACTGGCTCAACTGACTATACGATAAACTAATAAAATAATCATTGCTTTACCTAAGGTAGAGAATGAGTTACAATTGGTAATCAATCAGTAATACAATTTTGATTGAACCTTAGAAATTAGTGGACCATTAGAGTGTCACTTTGTAACATCTAACTCACTATGTCTACAAAATATCACTTCCTTACTAAATCCTAAATTCTTTTCTCACAAACTAATGAGCTCATTTCAACATTTAATCAATTCATTGAACTAAAGCATTAAACAAGTTCATACATTTTGTGCAAATGACAAAAGACAAATGAAATTTTCATTAACAATCTTCATTCATAACTTGGAAGAAAATAAATAGGAGACCAATATTTTGAAACTAAAATTCTTCTTCATTTCTGATATTTCTTTGTGAAACCATATTTAAGATTCCTATACAGTATAATTTTCATCTTAAACTTGCTTCTGATATATCTACTAGAGTATCTATTTACATTCTATTCTGCTATTAGAGCATAGTATTTACTGTGATGGTGTTTAGACTCAAAATTTTGAACTCTCCCTTTCAGCCACAAAATCCTCTTTATATAAACAAGGGAGCAACAAACACTCGGTTGAATTACAATTTCACTTTCATTTGAGTTCATTTCAGAAACCTAATTCTAACCGAATCCTTGAAGAACTCCTAGGCTATTTCATACACAATCATTTGAAAAAGGGGGAGGACAAAAGGTAAAAAACATGTGTAGGATATTTGTGGTTGCTGCCACAACATTCGTTGTTTGAAAACAAAAATATTCCATTCATATCTTCTTGAAGACTTCCACATCAAAGATGAGAGAACAAAAGATAAACAATAGACATATGAAAAAAATACATCCTATGCAAAGACCATGGTGTCATCAAAAACTAAAATAGGAGGTGACCCTATTTCAAGTCATCAACATCCAAAAATGCCCGACTAGTCCTTGTCCTCAATGTAATTAGAGGTATTACCAGTATGTCATCATCAGAACTCCCATATGGTACTAGGGAATGCATGTACTAGCCATAGTCGGAGTTAGTATCAACTTCAACATCCGAAGGAGAGTCTGAAAGCACGATAGGAGAGTTGTGTTTACCCAGGAAGGCCCTATGGCTCTTCTCCTTTTTCCTAGCCTTCTTCATTGGCAATGCCAATTCCTTGCCTTTACATTTGACCACTTCACCTGGAAGGGTCCTATTCCTAAAGTAGTAAGTACTTTACACAATTGACTTCTTTTTATGGTCCCTAACCCTCCTTTTACCCTTTAAAATATTAGGAGAAGCTATGGCTTCTTGCTTAGCTATGTCTTCACGACACTCAAATACACTTAGCTGGCTAGACCTCCTAACAGGTGGAATTGTTGCACCAACCTTTGCCATTTTCTATAAAACTAGCAGAGGGATGATTAAAAATATTTTTGACTCAAGACCCACAAGAGAAACACTCCAATCCCAATAATTGTAGATAACTCAAGCAACATAAATCTTAAATAGACTAGGAGAATCTAATTTCATACTAATTTATTTCAGATGCAAACATCAAACTTTACCTAGGAAACTTCTACAAATGCTTCAACCTCCTTTACTACATTACGCCTTTTACTTCTATAGCTCTGAAAAATATAGTGTGGATAAATAGTGATCAACTTGCATTTAAATAGGAAAATTCCTAATCCATGCACTAATGATCTGTGACCTCATTTATATTTAATTGGTAACTTATCAATTTGGCTCTGAATCTGAGTTGTTCATCTTATAGCAATTAAAACTTCATCTAAGGTGGCCATGAGCATTTTTTTTTACCATGATCAACTTGCTCCTTGAAAACGGTGAGGCTATCTCAAATGCTGCCACGTTCTTTTCTAACCTTGATTAATCATAGTTGATCTGACAATTAGCATGTATCACCAACCTAATTCATGCTTTTCATTAATATCAAAAAGTACAATAAGATTAGTTCTTCTTGAAGAGAAACTTTCCTTATACACTCTATCTCTTCATCATTGATCCTTCCAAAAATTTTAGGGTACAATTAGCAATGAAGTTATTCATGCAATTATCTTCAATCCATTGGATCATCCTTCTTTAAAAACTTTATCAATGGCTCTCTAGTCATCTCACTGCTTTCTTTTTTGTTTTATGCAAAATCCCCAGGATCCTGCCATGTTTCCCTTTCCATGTGGTAACCATCGCTTGTCACCAATTTAATTTATCATTGCCCCACTTTATCAGCGATGTAAACATCCTAGTGATGATCTTTAGCCCTTGGTTCAACAACCTGACCTTTTATCACATTCATCCCTCTGTCACGCATCACTAATTCAAACCATGCATCAAGGCTTCTATCTGTGACAGGAAATGTTGTGATAGCACCAGATTTGGACATGTACAACATGCATAAAACAAATGGCACAAAAGATATCTCTCATAGGATCATATCATATTAGTGAAAGAGAAACCCTTTAGAAGACATCCATTGCTTATCGCTAATTCAGAATGTAAGTTCTAAAAAAAATCCACGATGAGCGATAAAGTTATTACATAAGGCCTTTGTTCATCACTAATTCTCCTCATACATTTTGCAAGAAATTAGTGATGAGATATTTCACAACATTTATAAGATCCATTGTGTATCGCTGATGTAAGACTCTATACTTAAAACATATCCATGATCAAGTGATATACAAGAAATCACATCACATTTCTCATAGTTGTTCCAAATTCATATTTTTATGGCCATCTGTGATCATCGATAAGAATATAAAGACAACAACATTGCTCATCTCCATTACAAATTTGAAAGCGTAAGAACTATTAGCAATGAGCAATGTTAAAAGAAAACATCATTCCATTGCTCATTGCCAATCCAAGGTGTGAACCTATGAATAAATTAGCGATGAGCAATGAGTTGTGAGGGCCATTGAGACTTAAGTGGAAATTTTTATCACATGCGCATTATTTTTTCTAAAAGAGGGGACTTCTCTAGGATGACATGAGAATAGTAGGCTCATGACTTATGAATCATACAATACAAAGGATGTAAAAGTCAGGTGATTTAGACCTAGATACGAGAAAGGCTAGTCACATGATGGTATTTAATGTACATGAAATGATTCTTTGTGACTGACAATAGGAAATACCAGTAAATAACAGAATAGAATGCCAAGCAATATAAAATGAATAAAACCTTAAACCTCATATAAGAACCCTACAACAGATGTAACAAATATTTTTGGATAAAATTTCTTAAGGTTTTAATATGAGCACTCTAGAATTTTGCAAACTTTGAAAGTGCCATTAGTGGCTCTTTCTGGGGATGTCTATTCCTTAGTGAATAGAGTGAGAATTCAAATCCTCTGGAGAAGCAGACCAAGTGCCTACTCCATTGGGAAACAGAGTCAAAAGGTCATCTCTGCTCCCAACTGCTTTGGTTTGACAAGTCAAACCACATCTGATGGCCCAAGGCCACCAAAAACTGTAGGCCTTCTCTTACCTCTGTCATAGACAAATTTTTCATCACACCTCACCGAATCCAATTTGAATACATTACTGGAATATGCCTAATTAAACATACTAGTAGCTCTCAATAACTTAGCAAGTACAACATTATTAACAAATTCATAACTACCCTGCATCTGAGAATCAAGCATACCCTTAAGATATTGATTATTATGTGGAAATGACTCATAAATTTTGCCATTCAAAATATTGTGAAGTTGAAAACAACCTTTCTTAATGTCTTGCTCATTACCGCACTGCAAGAAAATTCCATCCAGATGAAAAACATAGCACTCATACTCTACAATGTAACTAGGATTATCAAGCTCAATCTGATTAGTAGTTTGCATGTCAAAGGTGAAACAATTATAAGGACCAATCAAAATATTATGCACATCATGCAAACTATCTCCAAGTGTATGCAAAGAAATACACTCATATATTGGCACACCCTGTGATTGTGCCTCAAAATGTTGGTGTAGAGAATTATCAAGAATTTTTACCGTTTCCTTATTCCTACTCACTCTGATACTTTCTGCACATATCATGCTAACATCTTCAGCATTCATATTTTGTTCAAAAGTGAGTAATTTTGGTTCCAAAAGATAATATTTTTTTCATTTTAAATTAGCCCCCATATCCATATGAAAAGATTCATAACTAGGCTCATCTACATCACGAAAAAAATACTTATCCAACTCTACATTAAAATTCTCCAAATTTGGCTTGTAAACTTGTTGGTTATTTGTTGTTCTTAACTCATCAACACAAGTTTTTGAGTTTGCATCAGTTTGTACATTTTCATGCTCATCATATAATGCATCATTACAATCTAATAGTTTCCTACCTTGACTTACATTACCATCATGGTGACTACCTTGTTCATAACTGGAAGGAATTTCAAATACCCATGTTTCATATCTTTCATAATAAAGATTATCATAACTGTCAAAATCAATATGAATATTACACTACTAAGGGTTATTCATATGTGCATATTTCTAGTACTCAGTGGTTAAAAAACTTGAATTTTTTTTACTATTTAATAGACCACAGTTCTGATCCATTCTTTCAACCATTTCTTCCTCTTGACATCCAGTAGAAAAACATACCTTACTAGGTTGTAACTCAAGACATACCAAGATATTACCGCTATCAAAGTCTAGAAACTTCATAGACTAGGTTTCATCATTGAATTGATTATTTATATCTTCTTGAAAGTAAAGAGAAGCATTTTAACTATTATGAGAATTAGTGGTGAATATTGCAACACTCTTAACTTCTTCCTTCTTAGATATGCACTTATTTGTATCGAAAACTAGGGATATTTGATCATTTGTATCCATACAATTTTTGTTTTCATCAACATGCTTATCCACAACTGAAGACAACAAACTTTGCACATATTCATTTCTCATTTCTTCCATATTATCTAAACATGTATAAGCCATTTTCATATTCAAAATTTTAAAATCTTTAATCAGTGCACTAGATCCCTCCTCAAAAGCTTCAAAATACAAATGAATGCAATCTGATGTACTAGTTCAGGGATTAGTGCAAGAGCAACAAAAAAAATGTGACTGAAAGCAACGCTTGACTCTTCATCTTATTTCCTAAGTTGTTTTAACTTTATGAAAAGATCATAAGGTTCTTTTGCAAATTCTTGTTTATAAGCATCCACCAATTTATCCCAACAGGCAAAGACTTCTCAGGAAAACCTAAGTACCAATCCCTAGCTCTAGCTTCAAAAGATCTGACAAAAAATCTCATCCACATATCCTGATCCCTAAATGAATGTTTCACCATGAAGCTATAAAAACTTTGGATGTGTATATCTCCTTCAAACACATTGTATCCATTAAATCTAGGCATCTATTTATAGACTTGAGATGGCATACTTTCAACCTTATAATCAATCCATGACAAGTATAATTGGTCATATAATGAATCCAATGAATTGACAAAAGGTGTAGCAATTTGACTAATAGATCCAATATGATTATCTCTTAGTTGTGATTGTATAGCCATCAGGTGCCTTTTTTTTAACTCTTTAACTCCTCTTTTAAATACAACTTTCCATTTAGGCCTTATCCTAGGCTTGTTTACACTTGGGTTCATGCACTTTTTGGTATCAAATTTCTGAGGATTTTCATATTTATGAAGCCTTTTGACAATATGCATCCAAGTTTATAATGGAATGGTTATTTCTCTTTTATAATCCATGGATGTATGCAAATATGGTTTTAACTAATGGTGCATAATCACAACTATACCAATATGAAGAAAAACTGCAAATAGATAGCAATTCTTAAGATATAAAGCTTCATTCTAGCCATCCATACTTGCTAGTTTGTGAATAAAACTTTAAGTGGACCAACAATTATGTACCTTCACGCCTCCAGTTACTATAACTTTGAATAGAACATTTTTAGGTTACAAATAGCAAATAGTAGCCCTTCATATGTAGAAATTGTCTAAGTAGAGTCGCCACCTCTTCAACAAGAGGAAAACCTTTGAAGCAAGGATATATTTATCTGAGTTCTTCCAGCAAAGTCACCTTTGGGATACACCAAACCAATTTGCAGATTTGGAACTTCTTCAACATTTGAACAAAATGTTCATTTATTTTTTACACTTTTAAATGGTCTTCAACACATTTGTATCAAGGATACAAAGGTGTCCCCAGTGGAGTCACCATTTCTATAGGTTATTTGTTTTAGAACCAAACTTAATCTCAGTCCTAACCTATGAGCTTGCCACAACCCAATTATTAGCTAGGTTGAGGATTGGCCAACACTTAAGTAAAGTAATTAGTACTTCACTTCTTCTCTTTGGGCTTTATGAAACCTATGGATGGTAATCACATGCATACTCATAATATCTCAATGTTTAGTCAAGAGTATTTCTTTGCACAGATGCACTATTCCATGAAAATCACCTCTATGAAAGGATCAATAAAGCTCTGATAAAAGTGTCACTTATTTTCAAGGACTATGCCTTCATACTTAGAGTTGGGACATTGTAATTTTAAATTATTTCAAATCATTCTTCATCTTGAATCCTTGGCCCAATTCAATACTGGCTCAACTAACTATAAGATAACTAATAAAATAATCATTGCTTTACCTAAGGAAAAAAATGAGTTACAACTGGTAATCAATCGGTAATACAATTTTGATTGAACCTCAAAAATTAGTGGACCATTAGAGTGTCACTTTGTAACATCTAACTCATTTTTTCTACAAAATATCACTTCCTTACTAAATCCTAAATTCTTTTCTCACAAAACAATGAGCTCATTTTAGTGTTTAATCAATTCATTGAACTAAAGCATAAAACAAATTCATATATTTTGTGCAAATGAAAAAAGACAAATGAAATTTTCATTAACAATCTTCATTCATAACTTGGAAGAAAATACATAAGAGAGCAATATTTTGAAACTAAAATTCTTCTTCATTTCTGATATTTCTTTGTAAAACCATATTTAAGATTCATAAACGGTATAATTTTCATCTTAAACTTGCTTATGATATATCTACTAGAGTATCTATTTACATTTTATTATGCTATTAGAGCATAGTATTTACTGTGACTATGTCTAGACTAAAAATTTTGAACTCTCTCTTTTAGCCATGAAATCCCCTTTATATAAATAGGGGAGCAACAAGCACCCGGCTGAATTACAATTTCACTTTCATTTGAGTTCATTTAAAAACCTAATTCTAACTAACTCCTTGAACAAATCCTTGGCAGTTTCATATGTAATCATTCAAGAATAGGGGAGGACAAAAGGAAAAAAACATGTGGAGGATATTTGTGGTCATTGTCACAACATTCATTGTTTGAAAACAAAAATATTCCATTCATATCTTCTTGAAGACTTCCACATCAACGTGAGAAAACAAAATACAAAGCATGAACATATGAAAACAAATACCTCCTATGCAAAGACCATAGTGTCATCAAAAACTAAAAATAGGAGGTGACATTATTTAGAGTTATCGACATCTAAAAATGTCAAACTGCTCCTTGTCCTCAATGAAATTGAAGGGATTACCAGTACGTCCTCATCAGAGATCCCATATGGCACCAAGGAATGAAGGTACTAGCCATAGTCCGAGTTAGCATCAGCTTCAACATCCGAAGGAGAGTCTGAAAGCATGATAGGAGAGTTGTGCTTACCTAGGTGGGCCATGTGGCTCTTCTCCTTCTTCCCGGCCTTCTTCATTGGTAGTGCCAGTTCCTTTCCTTTGCATTCGACCACTTCACCTAGAAGGGTCCTATTCCTCAAGTGGTAAGTACTCTATAAAACTGACTTCTTCTTATGGCCCCTAGCCCTCCTTTTACCCTTTGAAATCTCAGGAGAAGCCATGGCTTCTTGCTTAGCTATGTCTTCATGACACTCAAATACACTTAGCTAGCTAGACCTTCTAACAGGTGGAATTTTTGCACTAGCCTTTCCCATTTTCTTTAAAACTAGAAGAGGGGTGATTAAAAAGGATTTTGACTGAAGACCCACAAGAGAAACACCCTAATCCCAATAACTGTAGATAACTCAAGCAACAAAAATCCTAAATAGACCATAGAATCTAATTTCATACCAATTTACTCAAGATGTAAATACTGAAACTCTACTTAGGAAAACTTGTAGTCGTTTTAATCTCCTTTACTACACACACCTTCTACTCTAGTATGAAAATATAGTGTGAATAAATAGTGATCAACCTGCACTTAAATAGAAAATTCAAGCATGTAGAATTAATTATTCAGAATTCCTTACACAAGAAAATTGATAACTTATCATTTCGGCTTTGAATCTGGGTCGTTCATCTTAGAGCAATTAAAACCTCATCTAAGGTGGCTATGAACATTTTTTCTTGACCATTATCAACTTGCTCCTTGAAAAAAATGAGGCTATCTCAAATGTTTCCATGTTCCCTTCTATCCTTGATTAATCATAGCTGATCTGACAATTAGCATGTATCACCAACCTAACTCATGCTTTTCATTAATATCAACGAAGTACACAAGATTAGTTCTTCTTGAAGAGAAACTTTCCTTATACATTCCATCACTTCATCACTTCATCGTTGATCCTTCCCAAATTTTTAGGGTACAATTAGCGATGAAGCTATTCATGCAATGATCTTCAGTCCATTGGATCATCCTCCTTTAAAAACTTTACCAATGGTTCTCCAGTTCTCTCGCTAGTTTCTTTTTTGCTTTATGCAAAATCCCTAAAATCCTGTGACGTTTCCCTTTGCATGTGGTAACCATCACTTGTCACGAGTTTACTTTATCATTTCCCTACTCTATCAATGATGTAAACATCTTGGAACTGATCTTTAGCCTTTGGTTCAGTGGCCTAACCTTTGATCACATTCATCCCTTCATCACACATCGCTAATTCAAACCATGCATCAAGGCTTCTATCTATAATGGGAAATGTTGTGATAGCACTAGATTTTGACATGTACAACTTGCATAAAATAAATGCCACAAAAGATATCACTCATAGGATCATATCATATTAGTGAAAGAGAAATGCTTTAGAGGACATCCATCGCTTATCACTAATTTAGAACGTAAGTTTTAAAACAAATTTGTGATGAGCGATAAAGTTATTACATAAGGCCTTTGTTCATCGCTAATTCTCCTCATACATTTTGCAAGCAATTAGAGATGAGATAGCTCACAACATTTAGAAGATCCATTGCGTATCGCTAATGTAAGACTCTATACTTGAAACATATTTGCGATTAAGCAATATACAAGAAATTACATCACATATCTCATCGCTGTTGCAAATTCATCTTTTTATGGCCATCCACGATCAGCAATAAGAATATAAAGACAATAGCATCACTCATCGCCATTACAAATTTGAAAGCTTAAGAAATTTTTGCAATGATCAATGTTAAAAGAAAACATCATTCCATTGCTCATCATCAATCCAAGGTGTGAACCTATGAATAAATTAGTGATGAGCGATGAGCTGTGAGGGCCATTGGGACTTAAGTGGAAATTTTTAACATGTGCGCATTAGTTGTTCTAAAAGAGGGGACTTCTCTAGGACAACATGAGAATAGTAGGCTTGAGACTTAAGAATCATACAATACAAAGGATGTAAAATTCAGGTGATTTAGACCTAGACACGAGAAAGGCCAGTAACATGATGGCATTTAATGTACATGAAAAGATTCTTTGTGAATGACAATGGGCAATACCAGTAAATGAAAAAATAGAATGCCAAGCAATCTAAAATGAACAAAACCCTAAACCTCATATAAGAAGCCTACAACAGATGTAACGAATATTTTTGGATAAAATTTCTTAGGGTTTTAATATGAGCACTCTAGAATTTTGCAAAATTCGAAAGTTCCATCAGTACATAGAGTTCAAATTCATAACATCCACCTTCTAATAAGAACTAACTTCATATTGTTTCATATTGCCTATTTGCACCTCTTATTGCACCCTATAAAAAAAACTCTCATGCTCTGCACTCCATAAATAATCATTTGTGGGGCACCCTATTGGCTAATCGTTGCATGCCTATGCAGGTGACTGCTAGTTTATTATTCAACAAGTTTTACATGAGTCAATTTTCCCCAGAATTGTCGCAACTATAAAATCCAAACAAGCCTGGGATTTGTTGAAGAATGTTTATCAGGGAACATACAAAGTGAAAACAATAAAACTTTAAATGCTCATAAGAGACTTTGGAAATCTTATTATGAAAGAGTTAGAGTCTATATGGGTATGTGC
>VDFB02000013.1:160834333-160847646 GCA_007258455.2 Sequoia sempervirens | reverse complement strand
TGCTATGAGATGGAAGGGAAAATTTTGATGGAGTGTATGTAATATTAGGAGAAGTGAAAGGGAAACTAAGAGGGGTGAAGGTGGAAGAAGGAATATTCGATACCACAAAAGAACTAGGAATGCTAGTTGGAATAGTGAAAGAAGGAGTCACATGACTAACTTGTTGCATAGTTGTTGTAACTTGAGGAGTGGTATAAGTTGGTATGGATGTTATGGATGAAGGAGGAGTGATGTGAGGTCCTCCATGGCTTACAACAATGTTTGCAAATTGGGAAGTTGAAGGAGCATGTTTATTGTACATCTCAACAATTCTTTTCATAACTTGTAAGCCATCATCACTTTCAATCAAATGATGAAGGTTTTATATGGTAGGTATGGCAGTGGTGGAAATGTTTTCAAGGGATATATCTTGTTGTAAATGTGAAAAAACCTCATGAATACAAATGAATTTTTCTTGCGGAATGGAATTAGTTTGTGTGTCAACATGCATTCGATGGAAAGGTGAAGGCATAGTAGTGGTAGTATCCATGTCTAATGCACCATTGTCCATATTAGGAGTAGGAGCTCTTGAGATCCCAAGGTCCACAACAAAAGTGTTATCACGACCCATGAGTCTAGAACTTCATCTCACTAAAGAATTATCAATGGGGCACCAAACACTCATAAAAGTACCAAAAAAGATGGGGTGAATGCAAATGCAATGCAATCTAGGAGTGAAAAATACAAATAACATAAATTCTACAAACTAAAATAGAGAAATAAAATGTTCAGAGAAAAAAAATGCAGTAAATGCCCTGAAAATGTCTGAAAATGTTGTTGAAAATGTGCAGGTTGACTGATTCGCTCAGGGTGGCGAATGAGTCCAGTTATGAGGATTTTTTTGTGTTTTTCAAAAAATTTAAAGTGATTTTAATGCTTTTCAGATGCAAATGAAGGATGCAAATGTATATTTTTAGTTTTTGAATGATATGATATGCAAAAATGAAATCTAAATGAGTCTTTCACTAAAGCAAATTGAGAAACCCTAGGATGCAAAAACAAAGAAAACCTAATTGAATGTTGATGCAAATGGAACCTAGGATTCAAGATGCAATTGTAATCAGAAAGATAAAGTGCTCAATATGCAGGCTCACCAAAATGAACCATAAATTTTTTGGTGTTTATAGGCTACTCTTGCACTCTTAGGATACTTCACTTAAGAGGAGAGAGATAAACCCTCAAAATCAAGGCGGTTCACTCAAATTAGGAAACGTATTATGTGATTAAGGCTAAATGAGATGATCTAAATGCAACTAAATGAACTAATTGACTAATTATGAATGCAAAACCTACGAGATGTGCAATGTTTGAAAACACAATGTGATATGCAAAAAATGTAATAAAGAAGTAAACTAATGCAACAAAATTAAATAAGGCTAAATAGAGTGCACCTAGGAATTTGCTGATGTATTTGGAGTGTCATAAATGCTGACAAAAATCAATGAACATCACCAATGGGACTCATTCGCCATTGATGGCAAATCACTCTTGCTTCTGGCAAAAACTCCTCAAAACTGGTTTCTGATTGTCGGGATCTGGAATTTGACAAAACTTATTTTTCCAGCCTTAAGGTGGGACTCATATTCCACTAATGGTGAATTAGTCCTCTCAAAATATTCTATGAAATCAGGGACCAATTCTGTAGCACCAAATCTGGACTTGTCTTCTTGTCAGATTGACAAAGTCAAATTTACAGAAAATAGACTGTGGGTTATCTCCAAACTTGAAATAGGTTGTAGTTGGCTTGAAACACTTTGTTGACTTCTTGTTTACCTTTCAACACCTAGTTGTTTGAAAAATATTCATACACAAGTCTGCAAACACACATGGAAGAGGGGAAAAATGGTTAAGGGTTAGGTTATAGGGATTTTCCTTGTTCAAATCCCACTTTGGTAATCAAACCCTTAATAATGAAATGGAATGAAATGAACAAGGAAAGATGAATAAACAACATGCAAATTTCTTAAACTCACCATAGCATTGTTGAAGAAATATGAAGTTATGTTAATGGCTTCTCCAAGATGCTTGATTGATGGTTGATGGAATGATGCAAAGTGCTTGAATGGATGATTGAATGCTTGAATGAATTGTGAGGTTAGGAGATTGTAGGAGATGTAAAATGAGGAGAAAAACACTTATTTATACACACTTGTGCCTTAGTAACCGAATGATACCTCATCACAGGCTGACATAAGGTGATTTTGAACAAAAACCTGAAAGAAAATTTGAAATATTTTGAATTTGGAGCTAAGAGGGACTCATTCGCCACCCATGGCGAATGGGTCCCACCTTGGAGTTGTAAGTGGGTGTCAGGATTTATCTTGCATTTAATGTTATTTGTTGGGTTTGCATTAAAAAATACACTTAATTAAGGCTTATGAGTGCATAGAGGGGTCAAATAAAACGTAAGAAAGGTGTAAATAGTTAAATTAAGCCTAGAAAAGTGTGAAATCTTGTTACAAGACTTTACAACACTTTGAAATAGGACTTGATAAGTGATGAAAAGGTGATTTTTAGATGAATTGTAATGAGAAGAGTCTAGAAATGTTTAGAAATGTTTTACAACACTTCACAACACCTTCGTAAGACACCTTAATTTGAATTTTAAGGACTTAATGTGAATGCATAAGTTACATTGCAACATTAAATCAAAGAAAAATAGAGCAAGCATCATGAGTGAAAGACCTAAAAGACCATGAAAGTGTACAAGATCCAATTTTATATGGTACACATTGATCGAAACAATGGAAAATATATGTTCTTGTTTGGTTGTTTTGCAAGAACATAGATAGCAAGTTGATTGAAGGCATTCTATAGCCAAGGACAAGAAGGTATGTAATAGCCAGGTATAGTTACGCCTGAGAGAGATCAAGTGACCACATGTAAAATTCCTCATGGCATCATTAATAACCATTTCATGATACCATTGGGTAAGTGCATGGATCTATGACAAAATTTTGGCTCTTAACATGCCACTTTCTTTTTATGAAATCAACAAAATCTGATTTGCACAAGAAAATGAAGATAGTTACGCTCAAAATTACAAGATGCAACAAGAAAAAAAGTTGAAGTTCTCCGAGTCTAGTTTCTAAGATACTATGTTTTTTTGAAATTAATGAAGATTAAGGGTCTCAAAAGGGGGGGGCCCAAAACAGGTCCTTTTTTTAAAAAAAAAGAGCATAGTGCCTGAGAGCTCCCGCCTTTTTGATTAACTTTTTTTTAGAATTTCAAAAATCGCAATGATGAGAAATTAGATAACACCATGTAGTTTATCCTCATTCTTTCAGATAATTTTTTAATGAATATATATAATATTTTATGAATATTCAAAGTGGACACATCCTGAAAAGTTGAAATTTGAGCATGCTCCCCCATAATTTTTTTGAAAACTAATCGATTTTTTTTTCATCATGTGTAAAATGGAGTTTAGTTTCAAAAAATGTAATTTGTTTTACATTTCAATGAACGATTAAAAATATATCCTAAAACTAGCACATGTATGTTGGTTTTTGACCAAAAACGAAGGCATTTACAATAGAAGCCATGGATCAAAACCTTAACTAAATCAAAATTAAAAAAGAATTATATATTTAGATAGCTAAGAGAGAGGTCAATGCTATCACGGTTGTTTTAATAAACTTGCATTGAAATATGTGGAAATGAGATGGGGAGCACGAATGGAAATATGAGGAAATTTGGAAAATCCTATCAATTAGCACGTCCAAAGTAGCTCATTTGGTGAGTTCCAAATTTGGCACTCGCCAAATGGCACATCACATTTGGCAAGTGCCAAATTTGGTGTGTGCCAAATGTGATGTGTCATTTGGCAAGCGCCAAATTTGGCGTGTGCCAAATGTGATGTGTCATTTGGAGAGTGCCAAATTTGGTTCTCACCAAATAACCTTCTTTGAACAAAACCTGAATTTCCCCTCCCTTTGGTCGACAACTTTGATAATGCTTAGAGTGCATAGTTTATGATCGTAGATGGATAGTTGAGGTTTTACCTTTCATATGCTCTCTAACTCATTACCCCAACTCGATAACTCTTTATCCCTCTGAAGTCTCTCTCTTAGGTCTCACTCCCTCCCACACAACCTAGACTACTCTCTCTCAGTCCATTCCCCTCTCTCAAGTCTCTTTCCCTCCCACCTAGGTACCTAAATAAATATATCTCACTTGAACCCCGTTTCTCACTCTCCCTCTCTCTCCCCCTTTGGTATTTTTTTCTCTCTCTCTCCGTCTCCCTCTCTTAGGTCATTATCTTTCTCTCTCTCTCTCTCTCTCTCTCTCTCTCTCTCTCTCTCTCTCTCTCAAGTCTCCCTCCTACCCCATCTTGCCTCTCTTGGGTCTCTCACGCTCCCTCTCTATCTCCCCATTCCCTCTCTCTCACTCCTCCATCTCTCTCCCTCTCTCCCCTCCCTCCCTCTCTCTCTCTCTCTCTCTCTCTCTCTCTCTCTCTCTCTCTCTCTCTCTCTCTCTCTCTCTCTCTCTCTCTCTCTCTCTCTCTCTCTCTCTCTCTCTCTCTCTCTCTCTCTCTCTCTCTCTCTCTCTCTCTCTCTCTCAGGTCTGTCCTCCCCTCTCTCTCCCACCAGACACACTCCCTCTCTCTCTCCTCCCCTCTCTCTCACTCCCTCTATCTCTCCTCTTGGGTCTCTCTCTCTCTCTCTCTCTCTCTCTCTCTCTCTCTCTCTCTCTCTCTCTCTCTCTCTCTCTCTCTCTCTCTCTCTCTCTCTCTCTCTCTCTCTCTCTCTCTCACTTTGTCCCCTCTCTCTTAGGTCTCTCCTCCCACCCCCTCTCCTCTATCTCTCTCTCTCTCAAGTATCTTAGTCTCACGCCTCTCCCTCTCTCTTTGTCAAGTCTCCCCTCCTGCCCATATCCCTCTCATAGTCCCTCCCTCTATCTCTCTTCCACTCCCCTCCCTCTCTCTTAAGTATCTCCCTCCCACCACCTCTACCTCTCTCTCTCAGTCTCTCTCTCTCTCACCCCTCTATCTCCTCCTCTCTCTCCCTCTCCTCTCCCTCTCTCTAAGTCTCTCCCCTCCACCCCTCTATCTCCCTCTTCGGGGTTTTCTCTTTCTCTCTCTCACTCCTCCCTCTATCTCTTTCCCTCTTGAGTTTCTCTTTGTCTCTCTCCTCCCTCCTCTATCTCTCTCCCAGCCTCTCTCTCACTCCTCTATCTCTCCCTCTCTCTTAGGTATCTCCCTTACCCCCTCCTCTCTCTCTCCATATCTCTTAGGTATCTCCCCCCATCCCCCCCTCTCTCTCTCACTCCCTCCATCTCTTTCCCATACCTCTATCTCAAGTACTCCATCTCCCTCCCACCCCCTCTCCCTCTCTCAAGTCTCTCTCTCACTCCTTGTTCCTCCCATCCCTCTCTCTCCTAGGTACTCTCTTATGTCTCTCCCTCCTAGCCCCTCTCTCCCACTTTTTCTTTCTCTCCTTCTTTGTCAGGTGTCTCCCTCCCACCCTCTCTCCCTCTCTGTCTCTCTTAGGTTTCTCCCTCCTAGCTCCTCTCCCTCCCTCTATCTCTCACTCAAGTCTCTCCCTCTCCCTCTCTCCCTCCCTCTCTCTCAAGTATCTTCGTCCTACCCCCTCTCCCTCATTATCTTTGTCAATTCTCCCCCTCCTACCCCCTATCCCTCTCATAATCACTCCCTCTATCTCTTTTCCACTCCCTCCCTGTCTCACTCCCTCTATCTCTCTCCCTCTCCCTCCCACCACCTCTCCCTCTCTCTCTCTCAAGTCCCTCTCTCTCTCACACCCTCTATCTCTATCCCACTCTCTCTCCCTCCCCTCTCTCCTCTCTCAAGTCTCTTCCTCCCACCCCCTCTCACTCCTCTCTCTCAGCTCTCTCCCTCCTCCCCCCTCTCCCTCTTTTAGTTCTCTCTTTGTCTCTCTCTCTCTCACTCCATATATCTCTCTCCCACACCCTCTCTCTCTCCCTCTCTCTTAGGTATCTCCCTATCACCCCCTCCCACTCTCTCTCTCTCTCCCTCTCTCAGGTATCTCCCCCCACCCCCTCACTCTCTCTCACTCCCTCCATCTTTCTTGCATCCCTCTATCCATCCTACTCCCTTTCCCCCTATGGGTTTAGCATTTAGGGATTATAGTTTATGGTTTAAGGGTAGAGGGTGTAGGGTTGAGGATTAAGGTTTGAGGTTTTTAGGGTTTAAGGGTTGAGGGTAGAGGGTAGAGGGTTTAGGGTTTAGGGTTTAAGGTTTTAAGGGTTTAGGGTTTAGGGTTTAGGGTTTATGTGTAGAGGGTAGAGGGTAGAGGGTTAAGGGTATAATTAGATGGTTTGAGTTTAGGGTTTGGGGTTTAAGGGTAGAGGGTTGAGGTTTTAAGTTTAAGGGTTGAGGGTAGAGGTGAAGTTTTAAGGGTTTAGGGTTTTAGGATTAGAGAGTTAGGGTAGAGGGTTTAGGGTTCAGGAATTATAGTTTCTGATTTGAAATGGAAAGCAGGGTTGAGAGAGAGAGAGGGGGGGGAAAGTTTGAGGGTAGAGGGTAGAGGGTTTAGGGGTTTATGGTTTAGGGTTTTAGGGTTTTAGGGTTTAGGGTGCAGGGTTTACAATTTAAGGGTAGAGGGTAGAGGGTTAAGGGTAGAGGGTAGAGGGTTTGGGGGTTTATGGTTTATGGTTTAAGGGTTTAAGGTTAGAGGGTTGAGGGTAGGGTAGAGGGTAGAGAGAGAGATAGAGAGGGTTGAGGTTTAGGGTTGAGGAGCAGAGGTGAGCGGTTAAGGGTTTAAGGGTTGGTGGAGGGTAGAGGAGTTGGGAGTAGATAATTATAGGGTAAAGGGTTGAGGGTAGATGGTATAGGGTATGTGGTTGAGGGTTGAGTGGAAGATTGAGGTTGAGAGGAGAGGCGGCGGGGGGTTGAGGGTTTTAGGGTTTTAGGGTTTACGGTTTAGGATTTATGGTTTAATGGTAGAGGGTGTATGTTTGATAGAGAGAGAGAAGGGGATTGAGGGTTTAAGGCTTTAAGGGTTTAAGGGTTGAGGTTTGACGGTTGAGGGTTGATGGTAGAGGGTAGAGGGTAGATAGATAGATAGAGAGGGTTGAAGGTTTTAGGGTTGAGGGTAGAGGGTGTAGGGTTGAGGGTAGAGGGTGTAGGGTTGAGGGTAGAGGGTTGAGGGTTGAGAGTAGATGGTGTAGGGTTGAGAGAGAGAGAGGGGGGGTAGAAGGTGTAGGGTTGAGAGAGAGAGGGGGTGTGGAGGGTTTAGAGAGAGACAAAGAGAGTTAGAGGGTTAAGGGTTTTAGGGTTTAAGGGTTGAGGGTTGAGGGTAGAGGGCTTAAGGTTTAGGTTTTAAGGGTTGAGGGTTGAGTGTAGAGGGTAGAGGGTAGAGGGTAGAGGGTTGAGAGTAGAGGGTGTAGGGTTGAGAGAGAGAGACAGGGGGTTGATGGTTTAAGGGTTTTAGGGTTTATGGTTTAGGGTTTACAGTTTAAGGGTAGAGGGTGTAGGGTTGATAGAGAGAGAAGGGGGTTGAGGGTTTAAGGGTTGAGGTTTGAGGGTCAAGGGTAGAGGGTTTAAGGGTCGAGGGTAGAGGGTAGAGGATTTAAGGGTGGAGGGTTGAGGGTAGAGGGTAGAGGATGTAGGGTTGAGAGAGAGAGGGGGGGTTGAGGATTTAAGAGTTTTATGGTTTAGGGTTTACAGTTTAAGGGTAGAGGGTGTAGGGTCAAGAGAGAGAGAGGGGGGTTGAGGGTTTAAATAAAGACATAAAGAGTGAGAGGGTTAAGGGTTGACAAATGATGGTAGAGGGTTTAAGGTTTAGGGTTTAAGGGTCGAGGATTGAGGGTAGAGGGTAGAGGGTAAAGCATTAAGGGTTGAGAGAGAGAGGGGGGTTGAGGTTTTTAGGGTTTTAGGGTTTATGGTTTAGGGCTTACAGTTTAAGGGTAGAGGGTGTAGATTTGAGAGAGAGAGAGAAGGGGGTTGAGGGTTTAAGATTTTTCAGGTTTAAGGGTTGAGGATTGAGGATTGAGGGTAGATGGTTTAAGGTTTAGGGTTTAAGGATCAAGGGTTGAGGGTAGAGGGTTTAAGGGTTGAGGGTTGAGGGTAGAAGGTAGCAGGTAGAAGGTGTAGGGTTGAGAGAGAGGGGGGGTTGAGGGTTTAAGAGTTTTAGGGTTTAGGGTTTACAATTTAAGGGTAGAGGGTGAAGGGTCAAGAGAGAGAGAGGAGGGGTTGAGGGTTTAGAGAGAGAGATAGAGAGAGTGAGAGGGTTAAGTGTTTTAGGGTTGAGGGTAGAGGGTTGAGGGTAGAGAGTTGAGGGTTGAGAGTAGAGGGTGTAGGGTTGAGAGAGAGGGTGTAAGGTTGAGAGAGAGAGGGGGGGGTTGAGAGTTTTAGGGTTTAGGGTTTAGGGTTTAGGGTTTAAGGGTTTTAGAGTTTAGGGTTTACTGTTTAAGAATAGAGGGTGTAGGTTTGAGAGAGAGAGAGAGCAAGGGGGGTTGATGGTTTTGGTTTTAGGGTTTATAGTTTACAGTTTAAGGGTTGAGGGTAGAGGGTTTAAGGTTTAGGTTTTAAGGGTTTTAGGGTTGAGGGTGGAGGGTAGAGGGTTGAGGGTTGAGAGAGAGAGAGGGTTTAAGGTTTTACGGTTTACAGTTTAAGGGTAGAGGGTAGACAAATCTATTTCACTCCAACCCCTCTCCGATTGTGAGGTCTTTCCCCCCACCCTAATTGGATAACTCTCTATCCCTCTCAAGTCTCTATTGCTCTCAGGTTTTAGTCCCTACCATGCTACTAGGACTAATCTCTCTCACTCATATCCCATCTCCCTCTATCTCAAGTCTCACTCCCTTCCTATTGATAATGTGAAAGCATTTCAAATCACCACATTTGGCACTTGCCAAATTTGGTGAGTGCCAAATATGTTTTTTACCTTGAAATGGTAAAATAGGGGTTCACCCCATGATTTTGGTTCACATGATTCTACTTTTGTCTAGTTCAATGCTTAATCCAACATAGAAACACCTTTTTTATGTAGTTGACTCCTTGTTGTACCAATCTATGCTTGATCCATCACCTTTTCCCCACCAATTTGCATGCAGAGAACATAGATGAAGACATTTTAAAGTTTCTACATTATTTTACATGATCTCAGGTAATATATTCATTTTTGGTAATATTGAAATGCTTATATTTAGTATGTTTGTTTATTTTTGACAATAATCTAAATTCCTTTAATAATTTTATTAATCATAACAATTAGACATAGAATTCAACATTGAATTAGATGAGAGTTGCATAAAAAAGTTTATTTTTTATGACTTTGAAGAAAAAAATGAAAACCATGACATAATTTAGATGAATTCATGTTAAAACTTATATAAATGACATCAACTTAACACAAATTTTCTTATGAATTCTATTTGCATTGCTTATAGTAGTACATTTCCAACATGCTTAGATAAACGAATTCAACTTAACACAAGTATTTTTGTTTTTTTTTTTATAATTTATAGACCATTCATTTGATGATTTTATTAATGTTCATTGTTACACATAGAATTTAACATTAAATTCATTATTACTGATGGTTGTGGGAAAATTTTTATTTTCAACTAATTTGGAAAACCTAAGAGCTTTCATCAATGTTAATGTGCAAGTTTCTATTAATTTTTTGTGCCATAAAGAATTCACCTTCATCATGTGCTTTGATAATTTCAAGTGACTCAAGACATAGTTGGTTTAATGAAATTTTCCATTCATTCATACCATTTACCGTTCTTCCTTGGTATATTTATGTATGAAAAATGTTGTAGCATATAGACTTGTTTGATAATTCCAAACAGCTCATTGTCTTCTTTCATAAAATGCTTTGGTGTGTTCAATAAAATGCAATGTAATCAGCGTTATCAATATGTTTCATAAAATGCATTACTTACTTTTGTTCTATGTGTGATTGTGAATATGTAACATTCAACGTCATTCTGAGGAAATGACCAAAGCCTTTAACACCAGAAGAATGTGCAGTAAAAAGTGCAAGGAGAAGAGAATCAAAAATTGCAGCCCATACAACCAGAAATTTCTGTGTAATCTAAGAGAGATGTACAATTGGAAAAACAAAGGGCACGAATGAACAAAGTTCATGGAAGGACACAACTAGATCCCCAAGTTGGAGGCACATCATCAACCATAGGTGAAGTTCAATGCACATCTCTAGTTGAAGACACATCAGCAACAACATGTGGTCTTCCAAGTACATCAAAAATCACATCTATAGTTGAAGACACAACATCAACAACATTGCGTTTCAAAAGTACATAAGCAAACACACCTCTATTTTAAGTCACTGCACAAACGACATCTCAAGTTGGAGGTACAATGTCGTTTACATGTCACTCTCAAGGTATGTCATCAATTGCACCTCTGATTGAAGGAACACAATCTATCCCCGATGTTGTTGACATTCCTAATGTTGACACAAATTTACATTTGAGAGCTCCTCCTAGAGTTTTGCATAGAAAACCTAGATTTTTGATTGATATTGATTCCAATGTTTTGATATGGATGCTTGATAAGATGTCAAAACGTACATGTCAAAGAGCTGCACAAAGGATATGGATTTTTTTTTTAGAAGCTAAGTGAGGGTGGAAAATGCCAACTATTTGTTGAAATGATGAGGCAACTCAAATTTAGGCCTACCATGAAGGCTCTTGGGCTGAGAGTTTGGAATGACTCAAGTGAAAATTCTATTGTAAAGATCTTGATGAGTGCATATGAGAGCATGGGTTCTACCTCACACACGAAGGATAGTTGTGCCACAAGACGTGTGATGACAACCATATTGTTAAGCAGTCAAACAAGGAAGAAGGTGAACCTTACAAAGACAAGTAAGTCTTTGCAAATAAGTAGATCATCTCTAATGAGAGCCAAAGGAAGGCATGAAATATTGGAGGAACCAAATAGCAATGAGTTATGGGAATTCTTGGGTAGAGTGCCACAAAAAGATAAAAGAATTTCTCAAGGCTTGAGATCTTTAATAGTAGATTATTCGAAGAATAACACAAGGACCTCTCCTAATCAAAGAGATGTAAGAAGGAGAATTGGTAGTAAAATTTGTGAGCCACATCCAAAGCATTATTTGGATACCACTCAAACCCAATTTTTTGCTGATTTTGTACAAAAGTTTCCTGAAATTAAAATATGTCAAAGGTATTTTGAAATGCTAAAGCCTTTTTATGTCAAAATAAATCACACACACACACTAATTTTTTTGTAGAGTACATATTGATTTTTCTAACCATTATGATATTTATCGACGTATATGTGTAGATATGCATACTGACAATGCTTTGCAGGAATGTAACATAAGGCATCCACCCAAATCCTCAAGGGAATTCTTATCTTCCATTTAATGTGAAAGAGAGGATGGTCATTTTTTTTACAAGTCGTGTTTGGATGGTACATGTCATCATTGTGGTGGCATGCAACATTTTCCAATTTTCCACACATGGCTAGTACACACACAATTGGAGACAAAATTGTTGAATTTGGAAAATACAAGACAATGGCCTACCATCTAAAAGATGGGAAAGAAGAAAAGAAGTGTGAATTGGCCAGTGATAAGATTCCAGTATATCAGTTTATGGGCATTTTCCATGATTAGGTGGTCTATGAGTATGCAAGGAATACACATAGAGCTCAATGGTTGGACTCATAATTCAAGTTATGCAAGGACACGTTTCCACTTCATAACATCGTTTCAGTTGTTGAATTGACGAAGAACTACACACTACAACCATAGAATGAGGTACAATCACAATACTACAACTCCACACAGGTTGCTATATTTGTGCATATAGCATTCATTCATGCAAATGATAGTACAAAGGATAACATGAAAGTATTGAGGGAGTATCACTTTTACATCAGTAATGATCACACACATTCTATCGAGTTTTTGTAAGGTTTCTTTCAAATGTTCTATGCAGATCTGGCTAGAAGGGGGATATCATTCAATCAACATATTATATGGTTAGATAACTATACATCACAATTCAAGAACGCTATAATGTTTTACTAGTTGAGCAGGATGCATAGGATTAGTGGTGTTCAACATATGTGGAACTTCTCAGAGGCCAGGCATTGAAAGGGAGAGCATGATGGAGTGGGTGCATGTATCCAAAGAGCTCTTGTACAAGAATATTTAAAGTACAAATACAATGTAAAGTTGACAGATGCAACATCAATTGTCGAGTGGTGCAATCATGTAATGGGACTAGGTAGTCAAGGTGATTCTTTCATTCATATATTTTTCATTTAGTAGATGATACTAACATTGAAAAATATGAGGATTGTTGTACACTAACAAGATCGAGTGAGATACACTCTTTTAGAAGCTCAAATGTAGGTACATGGACTATTCATACGCGGAAGATGGCATGCTTTTGTTCTGCATGTACACTTCGAGCATGGAATGATTGCGAGTCAATAGAGTGGCTTGATGAATGGTCTATAAGAATTCTAACCCCACTTGACACTTATTAGCTCCCGACGGCTCTACAAATCATAGAGATGCAATCATCCATTGACTTTGATCATGTATCGAACCTTGTAGAACCAGGTAATATATCTTACTTTCAGGTTTTATTTTGATGTTCATTAAATACATCTAACAAGATGAACATATCAATGCAGGGCACGTATATGAGGTGATTTCAGATGAAGACAATGAAGAGGGTAAAAATTATTACCTGTGTCATTGTATTGAGGCCAAAAAGAAATTGTAGGCCCTAGTTATACATGGAGAAAACATAGAATATCCTACAGGTTCATTGGTTGTTACTGGAACATGGCTTAGAAGGTACCTAGTTAAGAATGTTGCAATTTGATTGTTTGAGGACTTTGAAATGCATCAAAATATTCTTCACTCCTCAAACCTTATCATCACAACCAACGTTCATTTGATCAAATATAAGGGAAGACCTTTGAACAAGAACTTGTGGAAAGTGCGTGAGTCTGACCACGAGGCAATACTTGACACGATAAAGAGTAGCAGACATGGATGGTTCCCTAGATTGATTGGTAAGTATGCACATGGAATCTATAAATTCATGTTATTGATCATTGCTTTATTTCAAGTGTTTAATTTTGATTGTATAAGGGTTTGCAAAATTGCATTAATGTAGATATGCAAAATGATGGTTATATGTTGCTCTCTATTTGATGCAGACCTAGGAGGCCCAAACTCACTCAAAGTGTCAACCTACCTTCAAGAGGCATCTAACAAGATTAAGAGGTCCTATTACACCAATCCAAACAACTCCCAAAGTTTGAAAACAAC
>VDFB02000013.1:160815025-160834233 GCA_007258455.2 Sequoia sempervirens | reverse complement strand
CACAACAAAAGTGTTATCACGACCCATGACTCTAGAACTTCATCTCACTAAAGAATTATCAATGGGGCACCAAACACTCATAAAAGTACCAAAAAAGATGGGGTGAATGCAAATGCAATGCAATCTAGGAGTGAAAAATACAAATAACATAAATTCTACAAACTAAAATAGAGAAAAAAAATGCAGTAAATACCCTAAAAATGTCTGAAAATGTTGTTGAAAATGTGCAGGTTGACTGATTCGCTCAGGGTGGCGAATGAGTCCAGTTATGAGGATTTTTTTGTGTTTTTCAAAAAATTTAAAGTGATTTTAATGCTTTTCAGATGCAAATGAAGGATGCAAATGTATATTTTTAGTTTTTGAATGATATGATATGCAAAAATGAAATCTAAATGAGTCTTTCACTAAAGCAAATTGAGAAACCCTAGGATGCAAAAACAAAGAAAACCTAATTGAATGTTGATGCAAATGGAACCTAGGATTCAAGATGCAATTGTAATCAGAAAGATAAAGTGCTCAATATGCAGGCTCACCAAAATGAACCATAAATTTTTTGGTGTTTATAGGCTACTCTTGCACTCTTAGGATACTTCACTTAAGAGGAGAGAGATAAACCCTCAAAATCAAGGCGGTTCACTCAAATTAGGAAACGTATTATGTGATTAAGGCTAAATGAGATGATCTAAATGCAACTAAATGAACTAATTGACTAATTATGAATGCAAAACCTACGAGATGTGCAATGTTTGAAAACACAATGTGATATGCAAAAAATGTAATAAAGAAGTAAACTAATGCAACAAAATTAAATAAGGCTAAATAGAGTGCACCTAGGAATTTGCTGATGTATTTGGAGTGTCATAAATGCTGACAAAAATCAATGAACATCACCAATGGGACTCATTCGCCATTGATGGCAAATCACTCTTGCTTCTGGCAAAAACTCCTCAAAACTGGTTTCTGATTGTCGGGATCTGGAATTTGACAAAACTTATTTTTCCAGCCTTAAGGTGGGACTCATATTCCACTAATGGTGAATTAGTCCTCTCAAAATATTCTATGAAATCAGGGACCAATTCTGTAGCACCAAATCTGGACTTGTCTTCTTGTCAGATTGACAAAGTCAAATTTACAGAAAATAGACTGTGGGTTATCTCCAAACTTGAAATAGGTTGTAGTTGGCTTGAAACACTTTGTTGACTTCTTGTTTACCTTTCAACACCTAGTTGTTTGAAAAATATTCATACACAAGTCTGCAAACACACATGGAAGAGGGGAAAAATGGTTAAGGGTTAGGTTATAGGGATTTTCCTTGTTCAAATCCCACTTTGGTAATCAAACCCTTAATAATGAAATGGAATGAAATGAACAAGGAAAGATGAATAAACAACATGCAAATTTCTTAAACTCACCATAGCATTGTTGAAGAAATATGAAGTTATGTTAATGGCTTCTCCAAGATGCTTGATTGATGGTTGATGGAATGATGCAAAGTGCTTGAATGGATGATTGAATGCTTGAATGAATTGTGAGGTTAGGAGATTGTAGGAGATGTAAAATGAGGAGAAAAACACTTATTTATACACACTTGTGCCTTAGTAACCGAATGATACCTCATCACAGGCTGACATAAGGTGATTTTGAACAAAAACCTGAAAGAAAATTTGAAATATTTTGAATTTGGAGCTAAGAGGGACTCATTCGCCACCCATGGCGAATGGGTCCCACCTTGGAGTTGTAAGTGGGTGTCAGGATTTATCTTGCATTTAATGTTATTTGTTGGGTTTGCATTAAAAAATACACTTAATTAAGGCTTATGAGTGCATAGAGGGGTCAAATAAAACGTAAGAAAGGTGTAAATAGTTAAATTAAGCCTAGAAAAGTGTGAAATCTTGTTACAAGACTTTACAACACTTTGAAATAGGACTTGATAAGTGATGAAAAGGTGATTTTTAGATGAATTGTAATGAGAAGAGTCTAGAAATGTTTAGAAATGTTTTACAACACTTCACAACACCTTCGTAAGACACCTTAATTTGAATTTTAAGGACTTAATGTGAATGCATAAGTTACATTGCAACATTAAATCAAAGAAAAATAGAGCAAGCATCATGAGTGAAAGACCTAAAAGACCATGAAAGTGTACAAGATCCAATTTTATATGGTACACATTGATCGAAACAATGGAAAATATATGTTCTTGTTTGGTTGTTTTGCAAGAACATAGATAGCAAGTTGATTGAAGGCATTCTATAGCCAAGGACAAGAAGGTATGTAATAGCCAGGTATAGTTACGCCTGAGAGAGATCAAGTGACCACATGTAAAATTCCTCATGGCATCATTAATAACCATTTCATGATACCATTGGGTAAGTGCATGGATCTATGACAAAATTTTGGCTCTTAAGATGCCACTTTCTTTTTATGAAATCAAAAAAATCTGATTTGCACAAGAAAATGAAGATAGTTACGCTCAAAATTACAAGATGCAACAAGAAAAAAAGTTGAAGTTCTCCGAGTCTAGTTTCTAAGATACTATGTTTTTTTGAAATTAATGAAGATTAAGGGTCTCAAAAGGGGGGGGCCCAAAACAGGTCCTTTTTTTTAAAAAAAAGAGCATAGTGCCTGAGAGCTCCCGCCTTTTTGATTAACTTTTTTTTAGAATTTCAAAAATCGCAATGATGAGAAATTAGATAACACCATGTAGTTTATCCTCATTCTTTCAGATAATTTTTTAATGAATATATATAATATTTTATGAATATTCAAAGTGGACACATCCTGAAAAGTTGAAATTTGAGCATGCTCCCCCATAATTTTTTTGAAAACTAATCGATTTTTTTTTCATCATGTGTAAAATGGAGTTTAGTTTCAAAAAATGTAATTTGTTTTACATTTCGATGAACGATTAAAAATATATCCTAAAACTAGCACATGTATGTTTGTTTTTGACCAAAAACGAAGGCATTTACAATAGAAGCCATGGATCAAAACCTTAACTAAATCAAAATTAAAAAAAGAATTATATATTTAGATAGCTAAGAGAGAGGTCAATGCTATCACGGTTGTTTTAATAAACTTGCATTGAAATATGTGGAAATGAGATGGGGAGCACGAATGGAAATATGAGGAAATTTGGAAAATCCTATCAATTAGCACGTCCAAAGTAGCTCATTTGGTGAGTTCCAAATTTGGCACTCGCCAAATGGCACATCACATTTGGCAAGTGCCAAATTTGGTGTGTGCCAAATGTGATGTGTCATTTGGCAAGCGCCAAATTTGGCGTGTGCCAAATGTGATGTGTCATTTGGAGAGTGCCAAATTTGGTTCTCACCAAATAACCTTCTTTGAACAAAACCTGAATTTCCCCTCTCTTTGGTTGACAACTTTGATAATGCTTAGAGTGCATAGTTTATGATCGTAGATGGATAGTTGAGGTTTTACCTTTCATATGCTCTCTAACTCATTACCCCAACTCGATAACTCTTTATCCCTCTGAAGTCTCTCTCTCTTAGGTTTCACTCCCTCCCACACAACCTAGACTACTCTCTCTCAGTCCATTCCCCTCTCTCAAGTCTCTTTCCCTCCCACCTAGGTACCTAAATAAATATATCTCACTTGAACCCCGTTTCTCACTCTCCCTCTCTCTCCCCCTTTGGTATTTTTTTCTCTCTCTCTCCGTCTCCCTCTCTTAGGTCATTATCTTTCTCTCTCTCTCTCTCAAGTCTCTCCCTCCTACCCCATCTGCCTCTCTTAGGTCTCTCACGCACTCCCTCTATCTATCATACATTCTCCTCCTGCTCCTCTATCTCTCTCCCTCTCTCCCTCCCTCCCACTCTCTCTCTCTCTCTCTCTCTCTCTCTCTCTCTCTCTCTCTCTCTCTCTCTCTCTATATATATATACTTTATATATATATATATATATATATATATATATATATATATATATATATATATATATATATATATATATATATATATAGGGTTGTCTCCGTCATCATCTCTCTCATGGACACTCATCTCTCCTCTGTCTCTCACTCCTCTGTCTGCTCCATAACTTGGGTTATATATATATATATATATATATATATATATATATATATATATATATATATATATATATATATATATATATATATATATATATATATATATATATATATATATATATATCTCTCTCCTTTGTCCCTCCTCTTGGGTTATACCACACTCTCCCTCTGTCTCTCTCTCAAATTATCTTGGTCCTCGTACCTCCTCTCTCTTTTGTCCAGGTCTCCCTCCTGCCCCATATCCTCTCATAGTCCTCCTCTGTCTCTCTTCCCGCCCTCCTCTCTCTTGAGTATCTCCTCCACCCTCTGCCTCTCTCTCAGAGTCTCTCTCTCTCTCTCACCTCTATCTGTCTCTCTCTCCTCTCCCTCTCCTCTCTCTCAAGTCTCTCCCTCCTCTATCTCTCTCCCTCTTTGGTTCTCTTTCTCTCTCTCCTCCTCCCTCTATCTCTTTCCCTCTGCCGGGGTTCTCTTTGTCTCTCTCCTCCTCCTCTATCTCTCCTCCCATAGCCTCTCTCTCTCCTCCTCTATCTCCCTCTCTTAGGTATCTCCTCCCACCCCCTCCCACTCTCTCTCTCCATATCTCTTAGGTATCTCCCCCCATCCCCCCCTCTCTCTCTCACTCCCTCCATCTCTTTCCCATACCTCTATCTCAAGTACTCCATCTCCCTCCCACCCCCTCTCCCTCTCTCAAGTCTCTCTCTCACTCCTTGTTCCTCCCATCCCTCTCTCTCCTAGGTACTCTCTTATGTCTCTCCCTCCTAGCCCCTCTCTCCCACTTTTTCTTTCTCTCCTTCTTTGTCAGGTGTCTCCCTCCCACCCTCTCTCCCTCTCTGTCTCTCTTAGGTTTCTCCCTCCTAGCTCCTCTCCCTCCCTCTATCTCTCACTCAAGTCTCTCCCTCTCCCTCTCTCCCTCCCTCTCTCTCAAGTATCTTCGTCCTACCCCCTCTCCCTCATTATCTTTGTCAATTCTCCCCCTCCTACCCCCTATCCCTCTCATAATCACTCCCTCTATCTCTTTTCCACTCCCTCCCTGTCTCACTCCCTCTATCTCTCTCCCTCTCCCTCCCACCACCTCTCCCTCTCTCTCTCTCAAGTCCTCTCTCTCACCTCTATCTCTATCCTCTCTCTCCTCCTCTCCTCTCTCTCAAAGTCTCTTCCTCCACCCCTCTCCTCCCTCTCTCTCTCTCAACTCTCTCCCTCCTCCCCCCTCTCCCTCTTTTAGTTCTCTCTTTGTCTCTCTCTCTCTCACTCCATATATCTCTCTCCCACACCCTCTCTCTCTCCCTCTCTCTTAGGTATCTCCCTATCACCCCCTCCCACTCTCTCTCTCTCTCCCTCTCTCAGGTATCTCCCCCCACCCCCTCACTCTCTCTCACTCCCTCCATCTTTCTTGCATCCCTCTATCCATCCTACTCCCTTTCCCCCTATGGGTTTAGCATTTAGGGATTATAGTTTATGGTTTAAGGGTAGAGGGTGTAGGGTTGAGGATTAAGGTTTGAGGTTTTTAGGGTTTAAGGGTTGAGGGTAGAGGGTAGAGGGTTTAGGGTTTAGGGTTTAAGGTTTTAAGGGTTTAGGGTTTAGGGTTTAGGGTTTATGTGTAGAGGGTAGAGGGTAGAGGGTTAAATTATAAATTAGATGGTTTTAGGAGTTTAGGGTTTAGGAGTTTGAGTAGAGGTTGAGGGATTTAAGTTAAGGGTTGGGGGTAGAGGAGTAGAAGTTTAGGAGTTTAGGGTTTTAGGATTAAGAGTTAAGGGTAGAGGGTTTAGGGTTAGGAATTATAGTTTTCGTTTAAGAGTGAGGGTGTAGGGTTGAGAGAGGAGACTGAGGAGTAGGGTAAGAGGGTTTAGGGATTTATGGTTTAGGGTTTTAGGGTTTTAGGGTTTAGGGTCAGGGTTTACAGACTAGGGTGTTAGAGTGTTAGAGGTTACAGGAGTTTAGGGTTTATGGTTTAGGGTTTAAGGTTAGAGGTTGAGGGGGTAGGGTAGAGAGAGTAGAGAGAGAGATAGAAAAGGAGTTGAGTTTAAGTTGAGGAGTAGAGGTAGAGCAGTTTAAAGGGTTTAAGGGTTGAGTGGAGGAGTAGAGGGACTAGAGGTAGATAGTATAGGGTAAAGGGTTGAGGAGTAGATGAGTATAGGAGTATATGGTTGAGGGTTGAGTGGAAGGGGTGTAGGAATTGAGAGAAGGCTTGAGGGATTGAGGAGTTCTAAAAATTTTAGGGTTCTGGTTTAAGTTTATGGTTTTAATGGTAGGGTGTATGTTACTGATAGAGAGAGAAGATGAGGGTTTAAGGCTTTAAGGGTTTAGGGTTAAAGGTTTGTGATTGAGGGTTGATGGTAGAGGGTAGAGGTAGATGAATGAATGAGAGAAGGGTTGAAGTTTTAGGGTTGAGGGTAGAGGGTGCAGGGTTGAGGGTAGAGGGTTGAGGGTTGAGAGTAGATGGTGTAGGGTTGAGAGAGAGAGAGGGGGGGTAGAAGGTGTAGGGTTGAGAGAGAGAGGGGGTGTGGAGGGTTTAGAGAGAGACAAAGAGAGTTAGAGGGTTAAGGGTTTTAGGGTTTAAGGGTTGAGGGTTGAGGGTAGAGGGCTTAAGGTTTAGGTTTTAAGGGTTGAGGGTTGAGTGTAGAGGGTAGAGGGTAGAGGGTAGAGGGTTGAGAGTAGAGGGTGTAGGGTTGAGAGAGAGAGACAGGGGGTTGATGGTTTAAGGGTTTTAGGGTTTATGGTTTAGGGTTTACAGTTTAAGGGTAGAGGGTGTAGGGTTGATAGAGAGAGAAGGGGGTTGAGGGTTTAAGGGTTGAGGTTTGAGGGTCAAGGGTAGAGGGTTTAAGGGTCGAGGGTAGAGGGTAGAGGATTTAAGGGTGGAGGGTTGAGGGTAGAGGGTAGAGGATGTAGGGTTGAGAGAGAGAGGGGGGGTTGAGGATTTAAGAGTTTTATGGTTTAGGGTTTACAGTTTAAGGGTAGAGGGTGTAGGGTCAAGAGAGAGAGAGGGGGGTTGAGGGTTTAAATAAAGACATAAAGAGTGAGAGGGTTAAGGGTTGACAAATGATGGTAGAGGGTTTAAGGTTTAGGGTTTAAGGGTCGAGGATTGAGGGTAGAGGGTAGAGGGTAAAGCATTAAGGGTTGAGAGAGAGAGGGGGGTTGAGGTTTTTAGGGTTTTAGGGTTTATATGGTTTAGAACTACAGTTTAAAAGTGGGGTGGGGATTTGAGAGAGAGAGAGAGAGAAGGGGTTGAGGGTTTAAAGATTTTTCGGGTTTGGGTTGAGGATTGAGGATTGAGGGTAGAGGTTTTAAGGTTTAGGGTTTAAGGATCAAGGGTTGAGGGAGTAGAGGAGTTTAAGGAGTTGAGGTTGAGGTAGAAATTGCTTGAGTAGAGGTGTAGGGTTGAGAGAGAGGGGGTTGAGGGTTTAAGAGAGTTTTAGGGTTTAGGGTTTACAATTTAAGGGTAGAGAATTGAAGAGGTCAAGAGAGAGAGAGAGAGGAGGGTTGAGGGATTTAGAGAGATATAGAGAGAGAGTGGGAGAGGTTAAGTGTTTGGGGTTTGAGGTAGAGGGTTGAGGAGTGAGAGTTGAGGGTTGAGTAGAGGGTGTAGGGTTGAGAGAGAGGGTGTAAGGTTGAGAGAGAGAGGGGGGGGTTGAGAGTTTTAGGGTTTAGGGTTTAGGGTTTAGGGTTTAAGGGTTTTAGAGTTTAGGGTTTACTGTTTAAGAATAGAGGGTGTAGGTTTGAGAGAGAGAGAGAGCAAGGGGGGTTGATGGTTTTGGGTTTTAGGGTTTATAGTTTACAGTTTAAGGGTTGAGGGTAGAGGGTTTAAGGTTTATGTTTTAAGGGTTTTAGGGTTGAGGGTGGAGGGTAGAGGGTTGAGGGTTGAGAGAGAGAGAGGGTTTAAGGTTTTACGGTTTACAGTTTAAGGGTAGAGGGTAGACAAATCTATTTCACTCCAACCCCTCTCCGATTGTGAGGTCTTTCCCCCCACCCTAATTGGATAACTCTCTATCCCTCTCAAGTCTCTATTGCTCTCAGGTCTTAGTCCCTACCACGCTACTAGGACTAATCTCTCTCACTCATATCCCATCTCCCTCTATCTCAAGTCTCACTCCCTTCCTATTGATAATGTGAAAGCATTTCAAATCACCACATTTGGCACTTGCCAAATTTGGTGAGTGCCAAATATGTTTTTTACCTTGAAATGGTAAAATAGGGGTTCACCCCATGATTTTGGTTCACATGATTCTACTTTTGTCTAGTTCAATGCTTAATCCAACATAGAAACACCTTTTTTTATGTAGTTGACTCCTTGTTGTACCAATCTATGCTTGATCCATCACCTTTTCCCCACCAATTTGCATGCAGAGAACATAGATGAAGACATTTTAAAGTTTCTACATTATTTTACATGATCTCAGGTAATATATTCATTTTTGGTAATATTGAAATGCTTATATTTAGTATGTTTGTTTATTTTTGACAATAATCTAAATTCCTTTAATAATTTTATTAATCATAACAATTAGACATAGAATTCAACATTGAATTAGATGAGAGTTGCATAAAAAAGTTTATTTTTTATGACTTTGAAGAAAAAAAATGAAAACCATGACATAATTTAGATGAATTCATGTTAAAACTTATATAAATGACATCAACTTAACACAAATTTTCTTATGAATTCTATTTGCATTGCTTATAGTAGTACATTTCCAACATGCTTAGATAAACGAATTCAACTTAACACAAGTATTTTTGTTTTTTTTTTTATAATTTATAGACCATTCATTTGATGATTTTATTAATCTTCATTGTTACACATAGAATTTAACATTAAATTCATTATTACTGATGGTTGTGGGAAAATTTTTATTTTCAACTAATTTGGAAAACCTAAGAGCTTTCATCAATGTTAATGTGCAAGTTTCTATTAATTTTTTGTGCCATAAAGAATTCACCTTCATCATGTGCTTTGATAATTTCAAGTGACTCAAGACATAGTTGGTTTAATGAAATTTTCCATTCATTCATACCATTTACCGTTCTTCCTTGGTATATTTATGTATGAAAAATGTTGTAGCATATAGACTTGTTTGATAATTCCAAACAGCTCATTGTCTTCTTTCATAAAATGCTTTGGTGTGTTCAATAAAATGCAATGTAATCAGCGTTATCAATATGTTTCATAAAATGCATTACTTACTTTTGTTCTATGTGTGATTGTGAATATGTAACATTCAACGTCATTCTGAGGAAATGACCAAAGCCTTTAACACCAGAAGAATGTGCAGTAAAAAGTGCAAGGAGAAGAGAATCAAAAATTGCAGCCCATACAACCAGAAATTTCTGTGTAATCTAAGAGAGATGTACAATTGGAAAAACAAAGGGCACGAATGAACAAAGTTCATGGAAGGACACAACTAGATCCCCAAGTTGGAGGCACATCATCAACCATAGGTGAAGTTCAATGCACATCTCTAGTTGAAGACACATCAGCAACAACATGTGGTCTTCCAAGTACATCAAAAATCACATCTATAGTTGAAGACACAACATCAACAACATTGCGTTTCAAAAGTACATAAGCAAACACACCTCTATTTTAAGTCACTGCACAAACGACATCTCAAGTTGGAGGTACAATGTCGTTTACATGTCACTCTCAAGGTATGTCATCAATTGCACCTCTGATTGAAGGAACACAATCTATCCCCGATGTTGTTGACATTCCTAATGTTGACACAAATTTACATTTGAGAGCTCCTCCTAGAGTTTTGCATAGAAAACCTAGATTTTTGATTGATATTGATTCCAATGTTTTGATATGGATGCTTGATAAGATGTCAAAACGTACATGTCAAAGAGCTGCACAAAGGATATGGATTTTTTTTTTAGAAGCTAAGTGAGGGTGGAAAATGCCAACTATTTGTTGAAATGATGAGGCAACTCAAATTTAGGCCTACCATGAAGGCTCTTGGGCTGAGAGTTTGGAATGACTCAAGTGAAAATTCTATTGTAAAGATCTTGATGAGTGCATATGAGAGCATGGGTTCTACCTCACACACGAAGGATAGTTGTGCCACAAGACGTGTGATGACAACCATATTGTTAAGCAGTCAAACAAGGAAGAAGGTGAACCTTACAAAGACAAGTAAGTCTTTGCAAATAAGTAGATCATCTCTAATGAGAGCCAAAGGAAGGCATGAAATATTGGAGGAACCAAATAGCAATGAGTTATGGGAATTCTCGGGTAGAGTGCCACAAAAAGATAAAAGAATTTCTCAAGGCTTGAGATCTTTAATAGTAGATTATTCGAAGAATAACACAAGGACCTCTCCTAATCAAAGAGATGTAAGAAGGAGAATTGGTAGTAAAATTTGTGAGCCACATCCAAAGCATTATTTGGATACCACTCAAACCCAATTTTTTGCTGATTTTGTACAAAAGTTTCCTGAAATTAAAATATGTCAAAGGTATTTTGAAATGCTAAAGCCTTTTTATGTCAAAATAAATCACACACACACACTAATTTTTTTGTAGAGTACATATTGATTTTTCTAACCATTATGATATTTATCGACGTATATGTGTAGATATGCATACTGACAATGCTTTGCAGGAATGTAACATAAGGCATCCACCCAAATCCTCAAGGGAATTCTTATCTTCCATTTAATGTGAAAGAGAGGATGGTCATTTTTTTTACAAGTCGTGTTTGGATGGTACATGTCATCATTGTGGTGGCATGCAACATTTTCCAATTTTCCACACATGGCTAGTACACACACAATTGGAGACAAAATTGTTGAATTTGGAAAATACAAGACAATGGCCTACCATCTAAAAGATGGGAAAGAAGAAAAGAAGTGTGAATTGGCCAGTGATAAGATTCCAGTATATCAGTTTATGGGCATTTTCCATGATTAGGTGGTCTATGAGTATGCAAGGAATACACATAGAGCTCAATGGTTGGACTCATAATTCAAGTTATGCAAGGACACGTTTCCACTTCATAACATTGTTTCAGTTGTTGAATTGACGAAGAACTACACACTACAACCATAGAATGAGGTACAATCACAATACTACAACTCCACACAGGTTGCTATATTTGTGCATATAGCATTCATTCATGCAAATGATAGTACAAAGGATAACATGAAAGTATTGAGGGAGTATCACTTTTACATCAGTAATGATCACACACATTCTATCGAGTTTTTGTAAGGTTTCTTTCAAATGTTCTATGCAGATCTGGCTAGAAGGGGGATATCATTCAATCAACATATTATATGGTTAGATAACTATACATCACAATTCAAGAACGCTATAATGTTTTACTAGTTGAGCAGGATGCATAGGATTAGTGGTGTTCAACATATGTGGAACTTCTCAGAGGCCAGGCATTGAAAGGGAGAGCATGATGGAGTGGGTGCATGTATCCAAAGAGCTCTTGTACAAGAATATTTAAAGTACAAATACAATGTAAAGTTGACAGATGCAACATCAATTGTCGAGTGGTGCAATCATGTAATGGGACTAGGTAGTCAAGGTGATTCTTTCATTCATATATTTTTCATTTAGTAGATGATACTAACATTGAAAAATATGAGGATTGTTGTACACTAACAAGATCGAGTGAGATACACTCTTTTAGAAGCTCAAATGTAGGTACATGGACTATTCATACGCGGAAGATGGCATGCTTTTGTTCTGCATGTACACTTCGAGCATGGAATGATTGCGAGTCAATAGAGTGGCTTGATGAATGGTCTATAAGAATTCTAACCCCACTTGACACTTATTAGCTCCCGACGGCTCTACAAATCATAGAGATGCAATCATCCATTGACTTTGATCATGTATCGAACCTTGTAGAACCAGGTAATATATCTTACTTTCAGGTTTTATTTTGATGTTCATTAAATACATCTAACAAGATGAACATATCAATGCAGGGCACGTATATGAGGTGATTTCAGATGAAGACAATGAAGAGGGTAAAAATTATTACCTGTGTCATTGTATTGAGGCCAAAAAGAAATTGTAGGCCCTAGTTATACATGGAGAAAACATAGAATATCCTACAGGTTCATTGGTTGTTACTGGAACATGGCTTAGAAGGTACCTAGTTAAGAATGTTGCAATTTGATTGTTTGAGGACTTTGAAATGCATCAAAATATTCTTCACTCCTCAAACCTTATCATCACAACCAACGTTCATTTGATCAAATATAAGGGAAGACCTTCGAACAAGAACTTGTGGAAAGTGCGTGAGTCTGACCACGAGGCAATACTTGACACGATAAAGAGTAGCAGACATGGATGGTTCCCTAGATTGATTGGTAAGTATGCACATGGAATCTATAAATTCATGTTATTGATCATTGCTTTATTTCAAGTGTTTAATTTTGATTGTATAAGGGTTTGCAAAATTGCATTAATGTAGATATGCAAAATGATGGTTATATGTTGCTCTCTATTTGATGCAGACCTAGGAGGCCCAAACTCACTCAAAGTGTCAACCTACCTTCAAGAGGCATCTAACAAGATTAAGAGGTCCTATTACACCAATCCAAACAACTCCCAAAGTTTGAAAACAACCAGAAGTAGAATTTCCCACTTTCACCCTTGCAACCCTAGTAGCAATGCAAACCCGGTTCTAGGCCCTTAACTCCAACACTTCCCAAAAGAATTGAAAAATAAATGGATGATTCAAACAACCATTACAAAGTTACAAAACATATCTCAAGGTTAGACACAAGACCTTTGGACCAAACTCCTGAAACTCCCACTCCTACGTTGTCCTAATTAGGCTAATTAGGCCTAAATTACAAAGCAACCCATCTTTATACTTATCACAGACAACTGAAACTTTGGGGCACCATTTCTCATGCCCTCAAACCACTAAATCCACAATTATTTTCTAGATTTGACTCTTCTAACATAGCAAACTATGAAACCCTTATTTTTTAGCCAAACCAAGAGGGTTTACTGAAAACCTACATTCCATGCCTCCTCGGATCTCAAAACCAACTCAAACACTCTTAAGAAACCCTGAACATGCTTAATAATTTAAAATAACATCCCACTCATATTTTACCAAACCCTTGACTAAAACCTCCACTTTCATGCTTTTTCCCACATAAATTCAATAGGGAAAATAACCCAATCTACTTTATTTATTTCTCTCAACATAAAACACTCTCCCTAACACCTAAAAATTCTCCATGAGACCCAATAAACCAATCAAAATGAGCACAATCGATGTATGGGCCTTCAAAACATGATAGAAGCTACAAAACCCCAAAACAGGGTATACCTGGCAGTCCTCAGGAAAACAATTATATGATGCTTCAAATTATCTTGTAAACCTTCAAACCAGATGCAAAGCATTGTTTATTCATGCCACTACAACATCCATAGATAATTTTTACAATATAATGATTGTACGTTACCGTATAGATCTAAAAAAGATGGAAAACTCAAAAAATTCCAGAAAATAGTAAGAATTCAATTGGATTTTCTTCCCAAAATCTCCAAGCCAACCATTACAATGATGATTCCCACCTTTTAAAATATTTCCCTACCTAATACAACCGATATAACAGCCTCTAACTGAAATTTGAATCCCTTTAAGGCCGTTGGAGTGCAAAATTACACTTGTTTACATATTCTTGTCAACAACAGTTTGACTCCTTTTACATTATTTTACTATTTGACCCTCCTAGACATCTAAAACATTTTTGATGGCCTATTTAGACCTTATTGGACTGAAAACATGACCTTATGCATTAAAATAAACATTAACCTACTTAGACCCCATTTGTCATCATTGACATTTTGTTAACATATTTGACATCATTTACAATATGGAACAATGAGACACCAAAGTTACCATTTACATCAAGCATGGTATTATTAGACCTTATTAGGAGAAATTAAACTAAAGAAACCCCTATCAACCTACTGATCACCCATCAACCTGCAAAGAATCAAATTTCTTGTGAGTAAGGTGTAGGTGCTCCTGCACCACTATTTGGTGTAGGTGCACCAAGCTTCAATGGTTTTCATTAGGGTGATGAAGTATTGTTTTGGCTTGGATAAGGTAATATAGACCATTTATTGATTTAATAATTATATTTTAGTGGTTATTAATGAGTTAGAAGGCTTTAGTTGCAAATTTGCTAAATTAGTGCAAAGTGTCTTTTTTCAAATTTTGAAGTGCAAGAAATGCATAGTGGGGAAGTTGAACGGTCAAGGAAGGCCAAAGGTCACTTGTGGCATTGGTTTTCAATCAATTATTGATTAAGGGAGTCAAATATATGTATGTGAATCTCGAATGAGAGAGTGTTTGGAGAAGAGTGGAAGATTTTGTACAAGCATTGATCAATAAAGCTTTGTTTTCTTTGTAAATCTAAGTTTGTTTTTCACTTTTTTAGTGTTGTAGCAATCAATTGCATGAGCCCGTACTGAAGGGAATTGAATAAAAGTGTTTTTATTTGGGTAGAGGTCTGTGTTATCCATGTTTTGGTTTTTGTGGCATTGAATCCATCTTGTTTTGAGCTCTTAGGGTTGGATTTTACTATAGGCGGGTCTAGCAGTCTAAATTTCAAGTTTTGAGGTCATCAAGTGATTTAATAGATCATTCCACCTAATGTATATAGTGTAGCTTAGTGGAATGAGTCCATTAGGTGGGGAATAGGTTAGAAGATGATTCTTGGAGTAGGGGAGATCGTTCCAGAGTGATGGCATGTAGCCTTGGGTGTGAAAATGTGTGATTTTGAGTGAATTTGAGTGGTTTTAGAGTGTGAATGGATGAAATCCTTTAGGTAAGTCATTTGTGCGAGTATTTTAAGCATGTACAAACATCATATGATATGTTTTGGGTGTTTTATGTGAGATTTAATTGTGGGAAGAGTGATTTTCAATAAGGCTCCTTGGAAAACAAAGGTTTGGTGGCTTGAGAGTGAGGGTTTAGTGGATTGGTAGCTTGGTGAGCAGTTGGAGCTCTTAAAATTATGAAATATTAAGGCTGGTAACCTATTTAATTACTTTCCATGGTGTTTGAATTGATTGCAGCTGTTTGGGAAGGTGTCTCTTTGGAAAAGAGGCCTAATTGGCCTAGTTGCCCCTACGGTACAGTGGGATTTGGAGAATACATTGAAAAAAACATCTCCAGGCCTCCTATGACCTTATGAACAATTCAAACACCCTTGTTTAAGCCTGAAAATTCTTAATAATCCTTAATATTATACTACCCTCAAACTTTTCCCCTTTTTAGTCTCTAAAACCTCAATTTTCCATTAAAAAATGTGCTTCTCTCAACTAGGGCTTCATGCCCAAACATACACATGACCTCCCCAATCCTTGAAAACCTTAAAACACATCAAACCCCACCAGATCTCACTAAAACCAACTGGTTCTAGCCTTCTTCGAAACAAATTCTTCAATCTGCTACTTCAACCCATTCCTTTTAGGCCTGAATTCATGCATTATATACTTGATTTTCATTTGAATTTTCATTAATAAAATTATATATTAACTTATATGTTTATCTTATTTTCCTATTGTAGGAGTAGGTGTTGGAACACTTGAAGGAGTAGGTGTTGAAACACCTAAAGGAGATAAAGAAAGAGAGAGGTCTAAAGAGGTATGTGTTTATTTTATTTTATTTTTGGTAAATATGTTCCTATTAATGACAATTGTATGCTAATTGGTATTAATTTTATGTTTTTGTGTTCACCTATATAGATTTACATTGAAAAATTTGGTATGATTGGTTCTTTGAGAGGGTCATATTTTAGGACTCATGATGGTTTGAAGAGACGTATATATATGAGGTAATCAAGATTTCAATTTTAGAGTTCAATTATAATTCATTGTATATTGATTTTGATGTTAATTATTAGATTTTAAATTATATAATATAACTAATCTCATTTGTGGTTTGAATTTTTCTTGTGGAGTTAACTTGAAAGCCAAAGAGTGCTTCAAAGAGGCTCCATTTTGATGATCCACTAGTAGTTTAGGATGAGATAGACATTTTGTCATGTATACTATGAATAGATATCGAGATGGCATATGCCACACTTTATAAAAAAGAAATTGAGTTGGTGTTGACACCATTTTTGTATATGGACATACACTTGATTATTGGATAATTTGATATATAGAAGTTGAGAATCAAAATAATTTGTTCATTATGTGCATGTTTAAACTGTTCAAAAATTTAATCTTGAGAAATGGTTAAATATCAATGTACAATAGCATAAAAAATAATGGTTATATTATATAGTTGACAATAAAAAGTAATGAATAATGGTTAAATTATAGCATATATTGCTTAGTTATATTATGGTTAAATTATATAGTTCAAACAAATTTGAAGACAAGAACAATGGTAAAGTTTAACATTTTAACTTTAAAGTTTAAATAAACAAATGTCATTGTCTCACACTACATATTTCATATTGCATTATCATTACATATTTCATATTGCATTATCATTACATATTGAAATTCAAAAAATATCATAGTTTGATGTTGATAAACATGCCAAAGTGATGTAGAGCAGGGTGGGAAACTCTCAACAAACCAACTACCCTTTAATATTCCTTCCAGACACAAAACACCATTGGAAATTCATGAGCAGGGTACATAAGCACTAAATAAAAAATCATCTTCCAATGAAACACTCACCAACACTCCAAAACTCAAAAACCTCACTTTTGACAAGTTTCAAAGGGGGTTTATTGAAAACCTCACCTCCATGCCTCTGATCACTATTTCAATGCCTCCAACACCTTCAAATATGTCTGACCTTGCTTAATTAACTCTTACAAAGTGTTTCCTCAAGTGTTTTCCATCACTAGCTACTCTTAACCTCCAAATTTCACTCAAAACACACATTCTTGACAACTAGGCATCACACCCAAACCCCCAAATGGCCACACCTGCTCCTAAAATAATGAAAACATTCCCCCTACACCTAATTATACCATTCCACTAAGTTACAATATAATACAATGGGTGGAAAAGACATTTGGTGGAAATTTCCACATTGCCCCTATGGAAAAAGCATGAATTTAGGCATAGGAGGCATAGGTTGAAGTAGTAGATTAAAGAAATAGTTTGGAAGAAGGTTAGAACTTGATTGTTTCAGTGCTATTAGGTGGATTTTTATGTGATAGAAGGTCTACTTGTAAGGAATGGTAGGTCATTTGGATGTTTGGGCTTGAAGCCCTAGTTGAACAAAGAGTGAAAATGCATGAAACTGAGAGGTTTTAAGAAGGAAATGTGTGAGAAATTTGGGAGCAGCATAATTTGAAGGTGAATTAAGTTGTTACAGGGTGAAATAAGAGTTTTTATAAATATTTTGAGGTTGAATGAGGTCTAGAGATGGGTTTTTCAATAAACACCTGCATATTTGGTGAAAAATGAGGGTTTCATGAAAGAGGGTCTTAGAAAGCAAGTTTTGACTTAGTGGTTGAAGAATTTGTGGTTTTGGAGGTAGTTTGAGGACTGTCCAACTGGGAAACAAGATTGAAGGAGAGTTCCTTTGTTAAAGTGGGCTAATTGGAGCCCCTTTTCGAGTGTTCAAGATCATTTTTGTTGGATATTGTGGATATGGTTATTGATATGTGGTTGTCATTGATGTCAACACTATTAGAATTTGGTGTATCAGAGGTTGTATATGTCGAGGATATTAAGAAAATTGAAAAAGGAAGTGTTCTAGGTTCCCACTGGAATTGTGCAAGTCATGAAGGTGCTTTGATTTGTACATTGATTATTAGCTAATGTGGATTAAAGGTTTTATTGTTGAATTTTTCTAGATCATCTACCAAAAGTTTCAGAGGTCCACGTGAAGTTTTGAGAGTGTTGTGGTCTGGCAGTGTTTATGTGGTCTCTGTTAGTGTTCCTGAATGAAGATTGTGTGGTTCTGGTAATCTTAGTTGTTGCGGATGCTTCTCTGTTGTTTCTTGGTGTTTTTTGATGTCTCTAGATCATTCTATATCTTTGTGGCACATCCACACTACTCAGAAAGCTCGTGGTTGAAGATATTTTCTTGTGCATGCTTGTTTTTCATGTTCTTCACCTACATGGTGGTAACGTGTTGTGGATCTTTGTGGTGAAATTAATTAAAGTATTTTTGTGTTGGAGATATTAATTTGGGTCTCCACTATGTTGTGGCCGACTTTGGTGGTTTTGCATTGGAAATTTAATTGTAAATTTGGGTTGACATTGAAAATATGTTTTATTTTTCTAGCCAATTAAGATGTGATGAAATCCCATGAAGCAGATATATAAGGGTGATTGGTTGAGCAAAGTTAGTGTGTGCATAAGTGTGAATGTATGTTAGAGAAAGTGTAAATGTGAAAATAATGTTTCTATCATTCAATTGCAGAGCAGAGAGTGAAGAAGTTTGAGGAAACTGTGAAGAACATTTTCTAAGCTTAATTGGAACTGTAATCAGGTTTGTGTAGAATCTATTCTTTTAGTTCATAATATATGGATCTAATCAATATTTATGTATTGTTGGACAGTGAGTCCTCTTTTGTATTTGAGTAGTGAGCTCTAGGCAGTGTCCCTGAATGCATGTGCATTCCCCTTATTAGTTCTCTTTATACTTTTAACAGAGTATAATCTTGTGGACTAACATCCACTGTGGTTTTTCCCCTAATAGGGTTTCCACATAAAAAATATTGGTGTCATTTGTCTCTCCGATGTGTTAATTGCTTGTGGTTATTTTCTTATTCACTAGATCTGAGATTAAAGTTAAGATAAGTTAGAAAAGTTAAAGTTTCTATCACAACTGATTCACCCCCCCTCTCAGCTGTGTGTCCTTATTTTACCAAAAAATGGTATCAGAGCAGGTTCCTCTGAAGAATTCTAAAAGATTGAGGTGATCTGAGATGGAAACAACATTCAAGAAGGATAGTCCTAGATTTGATGGCACTAACTATTCAATGTGGAAATCCCAAATGCAATGCCACTTAAAGTGTATTGTTGAAGCTTTCTGGAAGATTACAAGAGATCCATATACTATTCCTTGGAATGGTCCCTCCACTATTGATGAGATCAAAGATAATGGAAATAATGTTAGGGCTATTAAAGCCTTGGTGAGTGCTTTGATAGATTCAGAGATAGCTAATGTGTTAGGTCTGGAGATAGCTCATGAGAT
>VDFB02000013.1:160741295-160814925 GCA_007258455.2 Sequoia sempervirens | reverse complement strand
CCATAGACCCTAAACCCTAAACCCTTAAAACCTTAAACCCTAAACCCTAAACCCTCTACCCTCTACCCTTAACCCTTAAACCCTAAAAACCTCAAACCTTAATCCTCAACCCTACACCCTCTACCCTTAAACCATAAACTATAATCCCTAAATGCTAAACCCATAGGGGGAAAGGGAGTAGGATGGATAGAGGGATGCAAGAGAGATGGAGGGAGTGAGAGAGAGTGAGGGGGTGGGGGGAGATACCTGAGAGAGGGAGAGAGAGAGAGTGGGAGGGGGTGATAGGGAGATACCTAAGAGAGAGGGAGAGAGAGATGGTGTGGGAGAGAGATATATGGAGTGAGAGAGAGAGAGACAAAGAGAGAACTAAAAGAGAGAGAGGGGGGAGGAGGGAGAGAGTTGAGAGAGAGAGGGAGGAGAGGTGGAGGAAGAGACTTGAGAGAGAGGGAGAGGGCGAGGGAGAGAGAGTGGGATAGAGATAGCGGGTGTGAGAGAGAGAGGGACTTGAGAGAGAGAGAGGGAGAGGTGGTGGGAGGGATAGGGAGAGAGATAGAGGGAGTGAGACAGGGAGGGAGTGGAAAAGAGATAGAGGGAGTGATTATGAGAGGGATAGGGGGTAGGAGGGGGAGAATTGAAAAAGATAATGAGGGAGAGGGGGTAGGACGAAGATACTTGAGAGAGAGGGAGGGAGAGACCTATGAGAGATGGAGAGATAGAGTGGGAGAGGGAGAGAGGGAGAGGGAGAGACTTGAGTGAGAGATAGAGGGAGGGAGAGGAGCTAGGAGGGAGAAACCTAAGAGAGACAGAGAGGGAGAGAGGGTGGGAGGGAGACACCTGACAGAGAAGGAGAGAAAGAAAAAGTGGGAGAGAGGGGCTAGGAGGGAGAGACATAAGAGAGTACCTAGGAGAGAGAGGGATGGGAGGAAGAAGGAGTGAGAGAGAGACTTGAGAGAGGGAGAGGGGGTGGGAGGGAGATGGAGTACTTGAGATAGAGGTATGGGAAAGAGATGGAGGGAGTGAGAGAGAGAGGGGGGATGGGGGGAGATACCTAAGAGATATGGAGAGAGAGAGAGAGTGGGAGGGGGTGGGAGGGAGATACCTAAGAGAGAGGGAGAGATAGAGGGAGTGAGAGAGAGAGGCTATGGGAGAGAGATAGAGGGAGTGAGTGAGAGAGACAAAGAGAAACCTAGCAGAGGGAAAGAGATAGAGGGAGTGAGTGAGAGAGAGAAAGAGAAACCTGAAAGAGGGAGAGAGATAGAGGGGTGGGAGGGAGATACTTGAGAGAGAGAGGGAGGGAGAGAGGGTGGGAGGGAGAGACTTGAGAGAGAGGGAGAGGGAGAGGGAGAGAGAGTGGGATAGAGATAGAGGGTGAGAGAGAGAGAGAGAGACTTGAGAGAGAGAGAGGTGGCGGGGAGGGAGATACTCTGAGAGAGAGGAGGGAGGAAGAGAGATAGAGGGGAGGACATGAGAGGGATATGGGGGTAGGAGGGGAGACTGACAGAGAGAGAGGGAGAGGATGAGGACTCAAGATAATTTGAGAGAGAGAGACAGAGCGGAGAGGGGTGGGAGGGAGAGACCCAAGAGAGAGGGAGGGACAAAGGGGAGAGAGATAGAGAGAGAGAGAGAGAGAGAGAGAGAGAGAGAGAGAGAGAGAGAGAGAGAGAGAGAGAGAGAGAGAGAGAGAGAGAGAGAGAGAGAGAGAGAGAGAGAGAGAGACACCTAAGAGGAGAGAGGGAGAGATAGAGGGAGGAGAGATAGGGAGGAGAGAGGAGGTATTCCATGAGAGAGAGAGAGGGAGGATGGAGATACCCTGAGAGAGAGAGAGAGAGAGAGAGAGAGAGAGAGAGAGAGAGAGAGAGAGAGAGAGAGAGAGAGAGAGAGAGAGAGAGAGAGAGAGAGAGAGAGGGAGGAGAGAGGAGAGATAGAGGAGGAGAGAGAGGAATGGAGATAGATAGAGGAGTGAGGGACCCAAGAGGCAGATGGGGCAGGAGGGAGAGACGCAGAGAGAGAGAGAGAGAGAGAGAGAGAGAGAGAGAGAGAGAGAGAGAGAGAGAGAGAGAGAGAGAGAGAGAGAGAGAGAGAGAGAGAGAGAGAGAGAGAGAGAGAGAGAGAGAGAGAGAGAGAGAGAGAGAGAGAGAGATAACACCCAAGAGAGGGAGACGGAGAGAGAGAGAAAAAAATACCAAAGGGGGAGAGAGAGGGAGAGTGAGAAACGGGGTTCAAGTGAGATATATTTATTTAGGTACCTAGGTGGGAGGGAAAGAGACTTGAGAGAGGGGAATGGACTGAGAGAGAGTAGTCTAGGTTGTGTGGGAGGGAGTGAGACCTAAGAGAGAGAGACTTCAGAGGGATAAAGAGTTATCGAGTTGGGGTAATGAGTTAGAGAGCATATGAAAGGTAAAACCTCAACTATCCATCTACGATCATAAACTATGCACTCTAAGCATTATCAAAGTTGTCAACCAAAGAGGGGAAATTCAGGTTTTGTTCAAAGAAGGTTATTTGGTGAGAACCAAATTTGGCACTCTCCAAATGACACATCACATTTGGCACACGCCAAATTTGGCGCTTGCCAAATGACACATCACATTTGGCACACACCAAATTTGGCACTTGCCAAATGTGATGTGCCATTTGGCGAGTGCCAAATTTGGCACTCACCAAATGAGCTACTTTGGACGTGCTAATTGATAGGATTTTCCAAATTTCCTCATATTTCCATTCGTGCTCCCCATCTCATTTCCACATATTTCAATGCAAGTTTATTAAAACAACCGTGATAGCATTGACCTCTCTCTTAGCTATCTAAATATATAATTCTTTTTTAATTTTGATTTAGTTAAGGTTTTGATCCATGGCTTCTATTGTAAATGCCTTCGTTTTTGGTCAAAAACCAACATACATGTGCTAGTTTTAGGATATATTTTTAATCGTTCATCGAAATGTAAAACAAATTACATTTTTTGAAACTAAACTCCATTTTACACATGATGAAAAAAAAATCGATTAGTTTTCAAAAAAATTATGGGGGAGCATGCTCAAATTTCAACTTTTCAGGATGTGTCCACTTTGAATATTCATAAAATATTATATATATTCATTAAAAAATTATCTGAAAGAATGAGGATAAACTACATGGTGTTATCTAATTTCTCATCATTGCGATTTTTGAAATTCTAAAAAAAAGTTAATCAAAAAGGCGGGAGCTCTCAGGCACTATGCTCTTTTTTTTTAAAAAAAGGACCTGTTTTGGGCCCCCCCCTTTTGAGACCCTTAATCTTCATTAATTTCAAAAAAACATAGTATCTTAGAAACTAGACTCGGAGAACTTCAACTTTTTTTCTTGTTGCATCTTGTAATTTTGAGCGTAACTATCTTCATTTTCTTGTGCAAATCAGATTTTGTTGATTTCATAAAAAGAAAGTGGCATCTTAAGAGCCAAAATTTTGTCATAGATCCATGCACTTACCCAATGGTATCATGAAATGGTTATTAATGATGCCATGAGGAATTTTACATGTGGTCACTTGATCTCTCTCAGGCGTAACTATACCTGGCTATTACATACCTTCTTGTCCTTGGCTATAGAATGCCTTCAATCAACTTGCTATCTATGTTCTTGCAAAACAACCAAACAAGAACATATATTTTCCATTGTTTCGATCAATGTGTACCATATAAAATTGGATCTTGTACACTTTCATGGTCTTTTAGGTCTTTCACTCATGATGCTTGCTCTATTTTTCTTTGATTTAATGTTGCAATGTAACTTATGCATTCACATTAAGTCCTTAAAATTCAAATTAAGGTGTCTTACGAAGGTGTTGTGAAGTGTTGTAAAACATTTCTAAACATTTCTAGACTCTTCTCATTACAATTCATCTAAAAATCGCCTTTTCATCACTTATCAAGTCCTATTTCAAAGTGTTGTAAAGTCTTGTAACAAGATTTCACACTTTTCTAGGCTTAATTTAACTATTTACACCTTTCTTACGTTTTATTTGACCCCTCTATGCACTCATAAGCCTTAATTAAGTGTATTTTTTAATGCAAACCCAACAAATAACATTAAATGCAAGATAAATCCTGACACCCACTTACAACTCCAAGGTGGGACCCATTCGCCATGGGTGGCGAATGAGTCCCTCTTAGCTCCAAATTCAAAATATTTCAAATTTTCTTTCAGGTTTTTGTTCAAAATTACCTTATGTCAGCCTGTGATGAGGTATCATTCGGTTACTAAGGCACAAGTGTGTATAAATAAGTGTTTTTCTCCTCATTTTACATCTCCTACAATCTCCTAACCTCACAATTCATTCAAGCATTCAATCATCCATTCAAGCACTTTGCATCATTCCATCAACCATCAATCAAGCATCTTGGAGAAGCCATTAACATAACTTCATATTTCTTCAACAATGCTATGGTGAGTTTAAGAAATTTGCATGTTGTTTATTCATCTTTCCTTGTTCATTTCATTCCATTTCATTATTAAGGGTTTGATTACCAAAGTGGGATTTGAACAAGGAAAATCCCTATAACCTAACCCTTAACCATTTTTCCCCTCTTCCATGTGTGTTTGCAGACTTGTGTATGAATATTTTTCAAACAACTAGGTGTTGAAAGGTAAAAAAGAAGTCAACAAAGTGTTTCAAGCCAACTACAACCTATTTCAAGTTTGGAGATAACCCACAGTCTATTTTCTGTAAATTTGACTTTGTCAATCTGACAAGAAGACAAGTCCAGATTTGGTGCTACAGAATTGGTCCCTGATTTCATAGAATTTTTGGAGAGGACTAATTCACCATTAGTGGAATATGAGTCCCACCTTAAGGCTGGAAAAATAAGTTTTGTCAAATTCCAGATCCCGACAATCAGAAACCAGTTTTGAGGAGTTTTTGCCAGAAGCAAGAGTGATTTGCCATCAATGGCGAATGAGTCCCATTGGTGATCTTCATTGATTTTTGTCAGCATTTATGACACTCCAAATACATCATCAAATTCCTAGGTGCACTCTATTCAGCCTTGTTTAATTTTGTTGCATTAGTTTACTTCTTTATTACATTTTTTGCATATCACATTGTGTTTTCAAACATTGCACATCTCGTAGGTTTTGCATTCATAATTAGTCAATTAGTTCATTTAGTTGCATTTAGATCATCTCATTTAGCCTTAATCACATAATACATTTCCTAATTTGAGTGAACCGCCTTGATTTTGAGGGTTTATCTCTCTCCTCTTAAGTGAAGTATCCTAAGAGTGCAAGAGTAGCCTATAAACACCAAAAAATTTATGGTTCATTTTGGTGAGCCTGCATATTGAGCACTTTATCTTTCTGATTACAATTGCATCTTGAATCCTAGGTTCCATTTGCATCAACATTCAATTAGGTTTTCTTTGTTTTTGCATCCTAGGGTTTCTCAATTTGCTTTAGTGAAAGACTCATTTAGATTTCATTTTTGCATATCATATCATTCAAAAACTAAAAATATACATTTGCATCCTTCATTTGCATCTGAAAAGCATTAAAATCACTTTAAATTTTTTGAAAAACACAAAAAAATCCTCATAACTGGACTCATTCGCCACCCTGAGCGAATCAGTCAACCTGCACATTTTCAACAACATTTTCAGACATTTTTAGGGTATTTACTGCATTTTTTTTCTCTATTTTAGTTTGTAGAATTTATGTTATTTGTATTTTTCACTCCTAGATTGCATTGCATTTGCATTCACCCCATCTTTTTTGGTACTTTTATGAGTGTTTGGTGCCCCATTGATAATTCTTTAGTGAGATGAAGTTCTAGACTCATGGGTCGTGATAACACTTTTGTTGTGGACCTTGGGATCTCAAGAGCTCCTACTCCTAATATGGACAATGGTGCATTAGACATGGATACTACCACTACTATGCCTTCACCTTTCCATCGAATGCATGTTGACACACAAACTAATTCCATTCCGCAAGAAAAATTCATTTGTATTCATGAGGTTTTTTCACATTTACAACAAGATATATCCCTTGAAAACATTTCCACCACTGCCATACCTACCATATAAAACCTTCATCATTTGATTGAAAGTGATGATGGCTTACAAGTTATGAAAAGAATTGTTGAGATGTACAATAAACATGCTCCTTCAACTTCCCAATTTGCAAACATTGTTGTAAGCCATGGAGGACCTCACATCACTCCTCCTTCATCCATAACATCCATACCAACTTATACCACTCCTCAAGTTACAACAACTATGCAACAAGTTAGTCATGTGACTCCTTCTTTCACTATTCCAACTAGCATTCCTAGTTCTTTTGTGGTATCGAATATTCCTTCTTCCACCTTCACCCCTCTTAGTTTCCCTTTCACTTCTCCTAACATTACATACACTCCATCAAAATTTTCCCTTCCATCTCATACCACTTACACCAATCCCATCATTACACAACTCTTTAACACTATTTCATAAATGCAACAATAAATTTCCATCATTAGCCAAAGTCAAAATGCTCCACCCACATATCATGTTCATAGTAGCCCCTTATATTTAGAGATCTTAAGAACCCTAATGCCACAAGTGATTGAGATGCCTAGGTTTGAGAAGTATGGAGGTAAAGGAGACCCTAGTAATCATTTCAATGCTTTTATAGCCTTGTCCAGTGATTTTGTCCTTGACAATAAGCTGTTAGCCAAACTCTTTCCTAGGACCTGAAAAGACACTACATTGGAGTGGTTTTCAAACTTACCCAATCATTCCATCCCATCGTTTAATGAACTTGTGTATGCCTTTATAAGTCACTTCCAAGTTCACATGACTCCCAAAAAGACAATGGCTGATCTAATGTAATGTAAACAAAGCGTAGATGAAAAATTTGTTGATTTCATTTCATGATATGAGTCATTGTATGCTCAAATTGATGTCAAGATTCTTGATTCACATCTACAAAAGATGTTTATTGAAAACTTGCACACAAACCTTAAGGATAAGTTGACTATGATGAAATTCCCTTCATTCATGCATTTATGCATGACACTTTGTGACTATCACAACTTGGTTTCTAGTCGTGATTCAAAGTCCACTTCTAACCGAGCTATGAAGTTAGAGCAGAACAACCAAAACAACGTGTAAAACTTTAGAAAACCAAATCGAGACTTTTTATAGTTCAATCCCCCTTCTTTGCAACCAACTCAACCTGTTCAGAGTCAAGTGGCAACTATTAAAGTAGCAGTGCTCTTTACCTATGGGGATCCAAAGATACATTTTACCCCTTTGCTTGATACCCTCCATAACACAATGAATCAATTTCTCCAACAACAAATGATCACTTTTCCTTCCGTTAAACCCCTTGAAAACACCAAAAATTTACCACCCACATTCAAAGAAAATGCTTATTGTCATTTTCATTTCCAAAATAGACATGACACTGAACAATGTAAGCATCTCAAACACTTAGTTCAAGATCTCATTGATTCAAGTCATTTTTCCATTGCGGGTTTCAATAATCAAGGCAATAAGTCTATTGCACCCCCTAATCAGAATTTTCAAATCTTTACCAACCCTATGCCTAAGCACAATGTTTCATTTGTCAAGTCTAGTGAACCTTCAAACACTCATGTAATGAACATCAATACAACTAACGAACAACATGATATTGCTCCAATTGTTAACCAAGTTAATCCTATGGATGAACTTGTAAGTACTATATATGTCATCCCTCGTAAGGGCCCAACCAACAAATCTCTTGATATTACCTTTTCTTCTCATGATATACTTCAAAAGCTTCCTGATGGTCCTCTTTACATAGCCAGGAAAATCTATGATAAGCCCACCAATGGGATATTAATAGATCCCACCTGTGATGAGAATGTGATCACAGAAGAGTTTTTAGTATTACATGATCTCTATCAAGATGATTATGACAAACCAAATACATGGATTAAAACATATGCTGGTTTTTTATTCCCTATGATCGGATTGATCGTACTCCCATTACAGATAGGACCCAAAAATTTGAATGTAACATTTTCTATTATTCCAGAATCAGATCAATTTCATCTTCGGTTAGGCCATCCTTGGCTTTTCTCGATGAAAATGGTGCCTTAAATTGTTTACAAATGCTTGAAGTTTCCACATGGCAATGAAATATTTACCATACACCATAGTGGTTTTCATCCATTGTCTTCTAAAAGTAATTTCTCCTTAGAAGCCTTTTGGCTTGGACCTATGGAACCCATCACCCCCCGTAAATATTTATTTTTCATTACCTATCAAAAGTTCAAAGCCAAATGAATAGATGAATTGTCTCTTCAATCGATGTCCCCATCCACTTCCGCTACTCCTATCATAGATGAGATGACGCTTCCACCTGAGTCTAAACATGAACAAGAAAAGAAACCTCCTGATCAACCGACAACAAACAATTCACCTTCATCATTTAAATGACCAAGAGATATTGAAATCAATAACGTTATGCCTCCTAACATTAAACAAGTGTATAAAGCTAAAGAGAAAGTTATTGAACCATCTCATTTGGTTTTTATGTTATTCCTACTTTGAAAGAAGATTAACCTATGATGGATCAACCCACTCTTACCCCTCAACAACTTCAAAATAAAATAAAATGAAATCACGGTGCTAGGGAGCTTAGGCATTGTCATCGTCTTCTTTCTCGTCAATCACGAATGGAAGAAAACAAGGAAAGTCAACCTCTGCCTTTGATAGAAGCAATAGATGATCACCCTCCACCTCTTGACCCACTACAAGATAATACAATCAAGCCCTCACAACAAAATGATTTTATCTAATAGCCACAACTTATGATACATCCTTCATTGGAAATATCCCTTTGTCCTCCTATCGTATTCAATCTTGATGATGATGAGGAGATCACAAAAATCAATGAAGAAGTGCATAATAATATAAATTATTTATTTTCATCTACCATGAGCTAAAATGATAAATCCTCTCAACCAAGTGATGCACCTGGTACATCTCATAGTTTGACACTTGTAATTCTTCCTTTAGACAGCCAACCACCCTTGCAATACACTCAACATGATTGGGAGGTAGATGAATTGTTAGATAGTTGACTTGCATTTTCCTTGCTAGCATTTGGAATTTTTCCTTTATTTGATCTTTCTTTTGTAATTGTATGTGCCTATTGTGTTCCCCTGTAATGTGTTTGATGTTCTCTTTGTTTCTGCACTTCCTCTATGTGTACCTCTATTCTTCTATATGTCGTACATGACCTTTTTTGATTTTTTTTTGTTTTCCTTTTGGGGATGATGCAAAGAGTTGAGACACCCTATGTCTCTTGCATGTTGACCCAAACGGTCCCTTCTTATTTTTACTTTGTCTTTTTCTTATGTTGTCCTTTTGGGGATGACGCAAGGCATTGAGACCAAAATTTCTCCTTCATGTTGACCCAAAATATTTTTCCTTTTTATTTGAATTTTCATTTTCATTTCACTTGTGTTTTCCTTCTGGGGATAATGCAAACCATCGAGACCAAAATGTCTCTTCCATCTTGAGCCAAAACATACTTTTTTTTTCATTTGTTTTCACTCTCTTTATGTCATTCTTCTAGTTCTATGTGCTTTGGGAAATGATGATAGTTCTGAGCTCTTAATTCAAAACATTGTACCAATGAACATATTGACCCCAAATCCATAGATCCCTTATGTGTTTGGTGTGTTCCTTTCTAGGGGGAAACTCCCTTTCTTTTGTTTTGTCTCTTGTTTACATGAAGCAGCCTAACTTAGAAACATATGACTTGGCATGCATAGGGCTTTCCAAGTTGGATCTCATGTCTTGTTTTTTTTTTTTTGGCTCTTTCCTTCATTACTTGAAATTAAATTCTCATAAAACGATGTGTAGAAATTCCTTTAAATTGGGGGGCATACATTGGCATAATTCATTTGCATTCTTGGTTCTTAGTGAAGCGTTATCACTTGATACAATGCATTTTTTTCTACTTTGTGGATGACATTGGATGTGATGTCCTTCATAAGTGTGATCTATCTTAGCATATTACATTACTCTTGGTGGTTTGATGTGATTCACTACATCCCCTTAGTTGTGAATATTTTATTCTTTGATCGGTCCTCTCTTGGAGACATTAGACACAATGTTCCCTAAGTGATAGACCTTGCATGATCTTAACAAGACTCCTTTGAACATCTTTTCCATTTTACACTTTTACATTTTACATTTTTACATTTTTGCATCTTTTCCACCTTGCATAATGCAACTTGTATGCTTGTGGTACTATCCTCTTTGTTCATGAGTTCTAAGCATACAAAGCTTTTCTTGTCTCATGAAGCATGAACCAACATTTTCCCTTGTGGCACCTTTTTAAAGTTATCAGGAGGTATAACTTTAGTATGGTTGAGCAAGAAGCCCATTCAGTGGCATGAATTTCCCCTTAGCCATGTATGTATTTGTGAGTGCATAAAAATTAGCATATGTATTTCACCTTTTGGGCTTTCTCACCCACTGGACTGCCATAAGTTTTTTCGCCCTAGAGTGAGTATGCATTCTCTTTTTCTCACAAACAGCCTAGATCTAATCCACAACTACTTGGACAAATGATCAAATCTTGATCTGATTCTCCCTTTTCTTCTTCTATTTCACATTGTGTGTTACTTTTTTCTTATGTTTAAGTTTGACATGGGATCTTCATCCTAGGCGCTTGATCATCCCTCTTGATTGTTGTTATTCCATCTTGCTAGCATATGTACATTTTGATCCCTCTCAATATGCATGGCTACTTTAGTGTGAGTTTGAAGCAATTTCATCCTCTCACTAAAGTGGGGGCTAAATGTACCATAGAAAAATGGCTCTTGGAAATTTTCATAGTCTTTTAGGCCTTTCTCTCATGATGCTTGGTCTATTTTTAATTGATTTAATGTTGCAATGTAACTTATGCATTCACATTAAGTCCTTAAAATTCAAATTAAGGTGTCTTATGAAGGTGTTGTGAAGTGTTGTAAAACATTTCTACACTTTTCTAGACTCTTGTTATTACAACTCATATACAAATCAACTTTTCATCACTTATTAAGTCCTATTTCAAAGTGTTATAAAGTCTTGTAATTAGATTTCATGCTTTTATAGGCTTAATTTCACTATTTACACCTTTCTTATGCTTTATTTGACCCCTTTATGCACTCATAAGCCTTAATTAAGTGTATTTTTGAATGTAAACATGACAAATAACATTAAATGCAAGATACATCTTGACACCCACTTAAAAATTCAAGGTGGGACCCATTCACCGTGGGTGGGAAATGAGTCCCTCTTGGCTCCAAATTCAAAATATTTCAAAATTTCTTTCGAGTTTTTATTCAAAATTACCTTATGTCAGCCTGTGATGAGGTATCATTGGGTTACTAAGGAACAAGTGTTTATAAATAAGGATTTTTCTCCTCATTTTACATCTCCTACAATATCCTAATCTCATAATTCATTCAAGCATTCAATCATCCATTCTAGCACTTTGCATCATTCAATCAAGCATCAATCAAGCATCTTGGAGCAGCCATTGACATAAATTCATATTTCTTCAACAAGGTTGTGGTGAGTTGAGGACATTTTCATGTTGTTTATTAATCTTTCCTTGTTCATTTCGTTCCATTTCATCATTAAGGGTTTGATTACCAAAGTGGGATTTGACCATGGAAAATCCCTATAACCTAACCCTTAACCATTTTTCCTCTCTTTCATGTGTGTTTGTAGACTTGTGTATGCAGATTTGTTAAGCAACTAGGTGTTGAAAGGTGGAAAATAAGTCAAAACAGTGTTTCAAGTCAACTAAAACCTATTTCAAGCTTGGAGACAACCTACAATCTATTTTTTGTAGATTTGACTCTGTCAACTCGACAAGAAGACAAGTCTAGATTTGGTGCTATAGAATTGGTCCCTGATTTCATAAAATTTTAGGAGAGGACTAATTTTCCATTAGTGGTTAATGAGTCCCACCTTAAGGCTAGAAAACTAGATTTTGTTAGATTCTAGATCCCGACAGTCATAAACCAATTTTCAGGAGTTTTTTCCAGAAGCGGGACTGATTCGTCATCAATGGAAAATGAGTCCCGCTGATGATCTTCATTGATTTCTGTCAGCATTCAGGACACTCTAGATTCATGATCAAATTCCCAAGTGCACTCTGTTCAACCTTGTTTAATTTTGTTTCATTAGTTTACTTCTTTATTGCATTTCCTACATATCACATTGTGTTTTCAAACATTGCACATTTCTTAGGTTTCACATTCATAATCAGTCAATTAGTTCATTTAGCTACATTTAGATAATCTCATTTAGCCTTAATCACATCATACATTTCTTAATTTGAGTGAACCACCTTGATTTTGAGGGTTTATCTCTCTCCTCTTAGGTGAAGGATCCTAAGAGTGCAAGAGTAGCCTATAGACACCACAAAATTTATGGTTCACAATGGTGGAATCAATGTTCCATATAACACTTAAATTACAATTTTTTCATGGGTTTGTGATTGTGAATTTTTGTGTTTTGTGGGTTTTCCCATCTGGGTTGCTCTTGAAACCAATATTGTTTGATTCATGGCTTTCGTTTTGTGGCTATGGTTGCAATGCAATAAAATAGTTTAGGTTATATAACTTATGTTTATTTCCATAAGATATTGTTCATTGTTGTTCTCTAGCTTAGGCTATTTTGTTTCATTTTTGATATGGGATTGTTGAAAAGGTTATATTGTTTCAATTTTCATTAATGTGTTGTTGAGAAAAGACTATATTTTTGCATAGGTTTATTACTGTGAATTTTTATGTTTTATGTGTTTTTGCATCTGTCATTGTTGAAACCAATATTGTTTGATTTATGCCTTCCATTTTGTGGCTATGCTTGCAATGCAATAAAATACTTTATGCTATATATTTTAAGTTGATTTCCACAAGGAATTCTTGATTTTTGTTCTCTAGCTTAGGCTATATTGTTTCATTTTCAAAAAGGTACTATTGAAAAGGCTATATTTTTTCAATCTTCAATAAGGAATTGTTCAGAAAAGAATATATTATGGATCATTATGTATCAATCGCATTTGCATCTACTATGACATACATACATATATACATATAGGGAAAATACATTGTCCATCATTGCGAACAATGGTAGCATCAATGTTCCATATAACACTCAAAATATAGCTTATGATTCCAAGAATGTATCAGTATGTATCAATGTTCAATATAACACATAGGGATCAGTATGTATCAATCATGTTTGCATCTACTATAACATACATACATATCTACACATAGCGCAAATATATTGTCCATCACTGTGAACAATGGTGGCATCAATGTTTTGTTGGAATTTATTATTATCTTGAGCCTACTCTCACATCAAACCCCTAGCTATTTCACCTACTTGTAAGGAGCCCCTTCTTCAATGAATTTTTTTTTGGGATCTTCATCCCTACAACTCCTGACAGCTCTAGAATTTATTGTGGTTGGCCATTTTGAATTTCTAAAATTTATGGTGGTAGGTAATTTAGAATTTTGAGAGGGAATGTAAAAGAGACAAAAGGAATGAATGAAGTAGGATTAGTAAGATGTTTTTTGCAACATCAGTCTAAGAAAAGAATGGTTTTTGAGGTTTCTATGTGATTAAGAGAAACTTCTAAATAGCAACAATTGTGTTTGTTTTGTGATTGAGCAGTGATTGCTCCAGGTAGAGCTCTATGCAGCTCTTAATAGTTGTTAACAGTTTGTAATCTGTAGCTTAGGTTTATTTTCTAAGGATTTTATGTTTACCCCTGTAATGACATTTCCAGTTTATTGAATAGAAATGAAAGTTGCATGTCTCCTTGCATTGTTTGTGCTTCTGAATTTTATTTGGTGTAATCCCAATTGACTGGGAAACAAAATAGAAGTTTTGTATTTGTTTGCTTAGCCCATTTTGGGATTGTTGACATGGTATCAAAGCCGTAGGCTCCATTTCTTTATGAGTTAGGGCATTTTTTTTTGGTGTTTAAATTTTTTCTTGTTGGAGACATGGGTGGAGATGAGAAGATTTCACAGTAGCCACCGTCCTTTAATGGACATAACTATGATGTTTGGGAAAAGAATATGAAGACCATAATGGTTGTAAATGATTTGTGGGAGTTCGTGGTTAGTGGGTTCAATGATGTAATTGATCCTGCAACATATGTAGTTCTCACAAACAACAAGAAGACCCAGTTCAAGGAGTTGAGGAGGAAATATGCAAAAGCATTGAGTCTTATAGAAGCAGCCTTGATAGAGGCCATTTTTCCTAGAATAACAAGAACTAACTATGCAAAGGAAGCTTGTTAAATCCTCCAAACCAACTATAATGGGGTTGATAAAGTTGGATTGGTGAAGCTCCAGATGCTTCGAAAAGAGTTTGAGACTCGCGAAATGAAAGACAGTGAGTCCATCTCAAGGTTTCACACAAGAATCTCATGTTTGATAAACCAATTGAGGGTGAATACAGAAGTCATGGATGACTAGAGGATTGTGGAAAAAATCCTTAGAAGTTGACCCATGAAGTTTGATGCAGTTGTGATTGCCATAGAAGAGGGAAATGACCTCTCAACATTGTTAGTTGATGAGTTGATGGGTTCACTACAAACCCATGAGAAATTCCTTAATAGGTCTACTACTTCTTCCCAACAAAAATCTTTTAAAGCTTGGTCAAATGAAAGAGGAAGGGGGAGAATAAACAATGGTGGAAGGAGCTCAAGAGGTCGAGGTCGTGGAAACTCTAGACAAGGAAATGCTTGAGGAGAAAGCTCGAGATGAGCAAGCAACCAAGAGGGAGTGAGCAGCTCTCAGACTAGCTCCCGACAAGGAAAGAAGAACAATAGTTCAAATTAGAAGAATGACAAAAGCAATGTTGAATGCTACTAATGTCGTAAATTTGGTCATTATGCAAGTGAGTGCTAGAAAAAGTACAACAATCAATCAAAACAAAATGCAAATGTGGTTGAAGGAAATCAGTCCACAACCTTTATCATGTGCAACATTGGTGAAGAAGGTAGCCCCAATGTCTAGTATTTGGACATCAGTTGCACCAACCACATGAGTGGTAATGAAAGTTTGTGTTATTTCATTGATAAGAATGTAAAGTCAGAGATAAAAATGGGGAATAATGGATTAGTTCTAGTTGTGGGCAGAGAATCTATCATGATCCACACCAAGCAAGGTGAAAATAAGGAGATTCATAATGTATTTCTTGCTCTTGGGTTAAAGCATAACTTCATGAATGTTGGACAGCTAATACAAAATGGAAATAAAGTGTTTATGGAGAAGGCTCAATGCATTATTTATGATAAGAATGAGAGGACAAAAGTGTTTACAACAGTTCAAATGACAAGCAACGAGATCTTTCCTTTGAATATTGATACGTGTTTCTCATCTCATTATGTAGTTGCACCTCTCATGATTGAAAAATGTACAGTAGTACAACAAGTGGCCCTTAGGAGCACCATTCAAGACCCTTCCAAGCTATGGAATCTCAGGTATGGACACTTAGGCTATATTGGTTTGAGTATTTTTTAAAAGAAGGGAATATTTGGAGGTTTACTATCCATAGTAGAGCTTAGTGGTAGATGTGAGGATTACATTTTGGGCAAGCAACATAGGCAGCCCTTTCAATTGGGAAACTCTAAAAGGGAAAGAGAACCATTGGAGCTCGTGCACATGGATTTCGTAGGCCCTATGCAAATAATTTCTATTGGTAAGAGCTAATATTTTATGACCTTCATTGATGATTACAGTCATAAGACATGGGTCTATTTTTTGCAATATAAGTCTAAAGAATTTGATAAGTTTTGTTATTTAAGGCCTAGGCTAAAAAGGAGAGTAGACATTTCATCAAGGTCCTAAGGTCAGATCAAGGAGGAGAGTATACCTACAATCATTTTGTGAATTTTTGCAAACAAAATGGTATCAAGAAGGAGCTAACAACCAGTTATACTCTATAGCAAAATGGAGTGGCTAAAAGAAAGAATAGAACCATCATGGAGATGGAAAGGAGCATGTTAAAAGGAAAGGGACTCCTAAATGAATATTAGGGAGAGGCTATAGCAACAACTATATATCTGATAAATAAAAGTCCAACAAAGGTGGTCCATGATAAAATCCCACAAGAGGCATGGACAAAACACAAGTGGATGGTTGAGAACTTAAGAGTGTTTGGGTGTGTGGCATATGTTCACATGCCTAAAGAAAAGAGGCAAAAATTGGATGACAAGGCTGAGAAGTGTATTTTCATGGGCTATAGTGAAGAGTCCAAAGCCTACAGGTTGTATAATCAAATCACCAAGAAAATCGTGATCAACAAAGACATGGAATTCCTAGAGGATGAGTCATGGAATAGAGTCATAGTTTATGACAGCTCAGAACCACTCCCAACAACTCCTAAAGAAGAAGAAAAGGAACAAGAAGTGCAAGAATATGAGCCTCCAGTCACTCTCGATAGCTCCAAATGAGCTCCTGACAGCTCCCGACAATGCCTGATGTAGGTAGATAGTCAAGAAGACAGTCACTAACAACCAGAGAATTGGTCGTAGAGAGCTCCAAAAAGCTCTTGACAACTGCTAATGTGAGCAGATAGAAAGGAAAGCAGCCAAAGACAATGAAAGGATTGGCTCCCGAGAGCTCCCGACAGCTTCGTTTGGCTCCTAAGAGCTCCCGAGAGCTTCGAACAGGGTCTATTTAGTAGAGCAACAACAGTAGTGAAAGTTTAGACCCCACTTTCACCTCCCTAATTCCAAGAAAGACCAAGATTCTAAGGGAGATCTACCAAAATCAAAGGTATGATGAAGAATTTGATGAGTATGAATTTTGCATTATTTTCTCATAGTGATCTAGTTTATTTTGAAGATACTATGAAAGGGAGAGATGGTGTGAGGCCATGGATGAGGAGATAGGTGCAATAGAGAGGAAAAACACATGGGATCTAACTAATTTTCCTCCCAACAACCAAGTTATTGGGGTGAAATGGGTCTACAAGACCAAAAACAATGTCGATGGAAGAATGGAAAGGCATAAGGAAAGATTAGTTGTCAAGGGATACAAACAGTAGTTTGGGAGAGATTATGATGAGACATTTTCTCTACTAGCAAGGATGAAAACCGTGTGGGTAGTCATAGCAATTGCAGCCCAACACAAGTGGAAGGTATTTCAAATGGATGTGAAGTCTGCCTTCCTAAATGGAGTGTTGAAAGAAAAAGTTTATGTGGAGCAGCCACTTGGATATGAAGTTTCAGGTCAAGAACATAAGGTGTATAGGCTAAATAAGGCCCTCTATGGGTTGAAGCAAGCTCCACAGGAATGGTATAGCAGGATTGACTCATATTTAATGAGCAATTGTGAGCCCACTCCTTACATCAAGGCAACAAATGGTAAGACTTTGATTGTTTTCTTGTATGTAGATGATCTAGTTTTTACTAGGGGTGATGATTTCCTCATTACTGATTTTAAAAAGGCCATGAAAAGAGAGTTTGAAATGACAGATTTAGGTCTCTTGAGATATTTTCTAGGAATAGAAGTAAAACAAATGCATGATTGTATATTTGTCTCTCAAGAAAAATATGCAAATGAAATCTTGAAGAGATTTAGGATGCTTGAAGGCAAGCTTGCCCCAACTCCAACAACCATAGGTCTTGTTGATTGGCCAAATTGACACAAAAACATTAAACAAAATATTTCTACTCTATTTCTCTTGAAAAAGATAATTGATCTAAAACCACCTATCTTCCAAGGTCTTTGTAGTTGGTTCTCAACTATGCTGATGTTTTTCAGTGGCCTATGCAACTATAATGTTTAAGGTGCTTGCTGGTAAGGGGATACAAACTACATAGTACAAATTAATCTACGTTTAGGGGTGTAAATAAACATCAAAAGATAGAACAAAGCTTAGAACAACAAAACATAAATGTATATTTCCTTTAATTTAGACATACAAACTTCATAATGAGCATTCCTTTCAAACAACTAAACCACAAAATGATATAATCTATAGAAAAATCTATACCATTGCATTCATTCATAGTGAAAATTCAATACATACAATCATTCACCTTTCATAAACTTCAAAATCAAACAAGAACACATCACCATCTCATCATTAAGATTCATAGATCAATAAACACAAAAAATATCATTCACAAATAATTCAATGGAAATAGTCTCATATTAAGAATATTCTATTGACTTTCATCAAATAAGAGACATTTATGCACAAAAAATTTACTGGCATATGAATGACCATTGTTCATTGACATCACCACTAAAACTAATTCTGGAAAAAAAAAAAAAAAACATAAATTGTATTGAAAACTATAAAAGTGTCTAAGTATCTTTGCATAAAACTGTAAAATTTTATAATAACTGTAAAAGTTTCCCTAAATTCCCTTAGGAACCTAATCTCTCTTCAATTAGCTAACCTTTACAACACGGAGAGAAAAACTACATATCGACAAGTTTTAACACTAATCCGTCCAATCAAAAATTGAGATCCACAAATCTAGGAGCAACTAGAGCTGCAAGAGATAAATACCCATCATGATCTTCAATTCAATTGTTGATGATTTTGTATCAAAATCTGATGCAAAAAGAGAAGGTTAAACTATTAGGGGAATGCTTCATTGAACTGGTGTCATGTTAAGGAAAAGTAGGAGAGAACTGCCCAACTAGCAGTATCATCTGATGCTTCATTCAAAGAGAATATTACATAGACACCTCACTCCTCTATCTTATGTTCAAGTAAGTATTCATCATAACTTTCCAATACTTGTTTAAGTATGTCTAGACATCAGGCCCATCTACCCAATTGTCTTCAAACATTATTCTTTTAACTTAGCAGAGGTGAACTTTTGCATATCATCCAACTTAGCCAACTCCTTCCGACCAATATTTAATACCTCTTTGATGTCCATGAACTTGTCAATTAATAAGTCATAACCATCATTTCCCTTCTGAATTTCCTCTTGAAACCTATTATTCCATTTGTTTCTTAGTTCATCAATCTTGAGGGAATCCATCCTTCATAGGAACATCTTCATTTACCATCATGGCTATGATTGCTTCTAACTCCACAATTTGATCTATCAAATCCTTCCCAGCCTATTGTACCTCATTCCTATGGGAAAAAATGAATGAAGTCTAGAATTTGATAATATTAATAGTTTTATTAATAAAACCCTCATTACCTTCTTCAAGAATGGATTGTTCTAGGAGTTTTTATTGAGGTAGTTTATTAATTTCTTTCAATTTCCTCACATTCTCTCTGTATTCTTCATCTCACTTCCAAATGGTTACAACATATGTAGTCATGTCATTAACTGATTCCAATGCTTCTTTATGAACCTTATGGATTTCAACAAGCAGTTCTTCCACCTCTTGGTTCAACCTATCAGTCCATCTATCCAAAATCTTTACCTTGCTTCTCACCTCAATAATATCATCAACTTCTTTCTTTCTCAAAAAAATTGGTGTCTCAGGAGCAACAGATTGTATAGAAACAAGAGAGGATAGGTCCTTCAACAATCTACACAATTGATCTAATTGAGCTTTGAGCTCATCTTTCCTTTGTTTATCTTTTATCATCCTAGACTTAGTGGAGGGTGCTACAATATCAGTCAAATTCATTTGTTGATTTCTTGTAGGCCTTCCCAAGTGCACAATGCCTAATTGATAGTCACTCAACTACATCTCTTGCTTGTCGTTTTCCACCATAGGAATGGTACATTCAGCTACAATCTCTCTAGTATCTATCAGCTTGGTGGAGTGAAGGACTCGAGCCTTTTTTTTAGGCCTCTCCTTCTCAATTTCCTTCATCATATCATCCCAGTTTAGGGATTGGGGTTAGACTATCTATTTCTTTTCTAGGTAAAGCTTTAACCATGTTGGGGCAGTAGGAGGAGTAACCACTTGTTGTGAAGATGAAGTGGCAGAAGAGAGGGGTTGCTAGAGTGTTACCTTTAGTTGACAATCAACCTCTTGATGTTGCTCCTTTTCTGTCATCTCTTTGGCAAGCCTATCAGCTTTACCTTTCTCTCTTTCTTCTTCCAATCTCATTTCTTCCAACATGTCATCTCTTTTTTTTTCCAACTACTTATCCCTCTCCCGCATTTTGGCTACTTCTTGCTCCTATTTGGCTTGTTCTGTTGCCTCCAATGTTTTTAGCAAGAGCTCTTCTTCATCTTTTTTCCTTTAGGCCTCCTCTATAGCCTTAACCTTGCCTTCAAGGTCCTCCTTTTCTCTCCTCTTCTAGGCCTTTTCTTCTTCAAGGTCATGAATATTTTGTAAGAGGGCCAACTTCTCCCTATTTTCATTAGCCTTCCATTCATTTTCCTTTTGCTACTACACGATGTATTGTTTCTCCTTGTGCTACCTTGCAAGCTCTCCAGAATTTGCTATAGCTTCATCCTCTTGTTGCTTTGCAAGTGCATCAACTTGTGCGTTAGCATCAACCTCCTTCTTAGCATCCTCACAAAGTTTTCATTAGACTTTTGCAGTTAAAACATGCTTAGTTCCAACATCTTGAATATCCTTAGCATATGCAGTTACAAGAGGTTCATGGTCTGATTATGTGGCCTCTGAATCAGAGTATACATGATGAATTTCAATTTATTTTTGCTTATCTTTCTCAGCCTGCTCATGGAGGCTTCCTGTAGTTACTTCCTTAGTGGATTCCTATGGGAGAGAAGGTTGAGATGAAGCTCCTTCTCCAGTTGGTGTATCTTCTACTCCTTCTGATTCATGGGTTTTTGAAGTACATACCCCTGGATGAACACCTCCTTCAGAGCTAGGAGGATAGTACTCTAACTGTTCCTTAGGAGTTTTTCTCCTCTTTGTTCTTCTATATCATTGGGTACCTACTGCTTTCCTCTTCTTCGAGGATTGAGCTTCTAGCTCCTTTATCCTCATGACCACCCATTGAATGCTTCTATCCATCACTATCTTGGAAAGTTTTTTAATATCAATGAATTCTTCATCATCCCAATTTATTCAGTCTAAATCTTTAGTATCAGTAATGTCTTCCTTTACCCCATATTCAATCATCTATGGGATGATAATCCTTTCATATTTTCTCTTCCTCACATCATAGTCATCTTGATAATGAATCCAAAAATCCTCTATCAAGTTAAAATGCTTATCAAAAATGGTAGGAGCCAAGCCATTCATCTTGTGCTCCAGGTCAAAAAAATTTCTAGCTATATACAACCCCAATTTTAAGTAACTTAACTCCTCACATACTTCCTTTGTATCAAAATTGTGGGAATAGTTGTATTCTCCCAACTTCATGGGAAATTTATCGCATCTAGGCTTGTGTTTGTTGGAAATTTTTGTATTAATCCCCATAGCCTGATATATGAACTCCATAAGCACAATCCTATAACTGCACCATCTTGGTAGTTGATGAGGATGTCCATTAAAGCTTGCCAATCTAAAATAAGAGAACTTGGGGTATTGGATGTACCAATGTACCCATTCTGAAATGAAAGCCATAGCCTCTCTACTCATCTTGTATCCAACATATCCTGTCAACTGGTTGATGATGACATAGAGGAATGCATCATTGACGCTTCTATAGTGTAACTCTAAGGTTTGCAAGGTCAGTTGATCATAATGCTCGCATGCCTTATTTTTCCTAGGAGCCTCTCCTAATGTGCCCACTACATTCAATCTAGGGAATATGCCCCTTCTTACAGCTGAATATTTGACATAAGAAGTCAAGAAGAAATTCTTGGTTTTCCCCAACTTGAGCATCTGGTTGTGCAAGTTATCTAATAAAATCATACCCTAATCAATCTTTTTCCTACCATCCAAAATGGTTTAAATGAATGGAATCATCCATTCCTTAAAGTATGCAGAGTCCTTTCCAAACACCCTAGAAAGCATCATGATCAAGTCATCTATTTCCTTCTTGAAATCTCCCCTCTTGGGCTGTTTAGGAACCTTGGTTAGGGACTTCTTCTCATTTATCAACCACTTCTTATTCATGTGGGACCTATTAGCTTCCTTTTCCCTATTAAACAACTGTAACGTCTCTGCTTCAATCAATTGCTTGGGGTTATTGGGGGTAGTTGCATTAAACAAAAACCTCATCATCTGTGGGGATAGATCAATGATCACATTCCCCTAGAGGTCCATACATTGTTTGGTTAAGGATTGTATGCCCCTACTACTATGAGTATGAGCTCCAGGAATTGGACTGATAGGGGAAGAGTGTGACATGTGCCAGTGTAGATTGGGCTATTGTACCAGTCCTTCCAATTACATCCTCGGAGAAAGTATCCACAATCAAATCTTCACAATTGAATGGGCCTAGATTAGTGTCGGTTATGTCTTCCCATTCTTAATCTAGCTTACTAGCTATAAGAGTATCATATTGGTGTTTGTATCTCAAAGTGTAGGGCAATTGCTCTACCTTGATCTTCTTTGGTTTTGCTCCCTTTGAGCTTTTTACAACTTTGCCTTCTTTTTGGGAAACTTCCTCTCATGCTCCTGACATTGTTTATTCCTAGATGACAAGCTTGGATTAGACCAACAAAAGGTATGAAAATCATCATTACAAGTGTTATCGTTTCACACTTCTCTATTCTTCCCTAGGTAACCCTCCATACAATGAAATTTTAAACCTACTAGGAGTAGGACTGGGAGATAATCAAGAACTAGAGAGGTGAAACAAATAACATTAATTACAACTGGGACCTGGACTAGATTAGAAACTAAAACTCTCAAATTTTTAAAACCTCATAACGTTTGATGACCCGATTGCGGTATGTTGGCAGGATCGAAATCGGAATCGAAAACCATTGAATGCGAACTCATTTCCATAACTGAATTATTAAGTGAACGTTAAATGGACGAGTTCATCTCTGGCTCCAATTCTACCATGTATCGTAGAGTTAAGAAAAATCTTTTGCACATTGACACCAGTTTGGACCCAAGTTTATGTGAGGAGGTAGAAATCTTGCTCGACTCTGCCCAGACAAAGAGGACCAGATCGAGCAAGTTAGGGAAAGTCACGAAAAGGGTGCAAAATGCAAACCATAATTTGTATGAATTTTTGACCCACATGAAAACTAGGGCATCAAGAACCCTACAACAAAACCTGTGAGATAGACAAGAAACAAGATCAAAGGGGTCTAAGAAAAGATCAAAAATAGTTCCAAGCACCAGAACCCCTTAAAAAGAAATCCCTAATCGAAACTAGGACATGGTGGAATGAAGATGCCACCAAAAATGGTGAAAACAATAGGAGACAAACAAAAAAAATGGGGAACAACAAAAAACAAACATAAAATAGAAGAGGGAATGAAACAAAACAAAAGAATGATAAATGAAACATAATGACAAGAAAGGAAACAAGTGAAGATTCACAGGAGAAGTCTTGCGAATGCATGAAGAAAAATAGGGAAAACAAAACAAATGGGAAAACACAAAATGGAATGGGAGAAACCCACCTACCTCAAAACACGACTAGGAAAGGTTGACAATCAATAGGGATCCACTCACGAATGCCCACCCACAGCCAAATTACACTCCTCTCTGAGTTCCTTTGGCTCTTTCTTGTTAAAATGCTTTGGGTACTTGTAATGAGCCAAATAACCCTGATTAAGGTTTTAAAAACAATTTTGTGCATGTGAGGAGGCTGCAATTAATGCATTTAATGTAGTTGGTCGGCGGCAGAATTGGAGCGAAGTGAAGTATACAACCAATCATACATGTCAAAGGTAAAACGGAAGTGGAAGAAAAGTTGAGATAGAAGCAAGAACTTTCTTAAAGTTCCACATTTCATTCTCGATCCGATTTTGGTCCCACGGAAGGAAAAGGACAACAAAGGAATGGGGGCGGAAATAGAACCAAATCTAGATCTAGAACTTGGAAAAGTTCCAAGTCTGGATCTAACTCCAGTTCCACTCCCGACAAAGGGAAATAAAACCAACCGAGGGAAACCAAAGAATAAAGGGAAGAGAGACTGGGGAAAAGGTGATCACAAACCAGAACACAAAATGAGAGAAAAGAAAAGACAAACAAATGGGAGTAGGATGGGAATGAAAGATGGACTCGGAATTTTGCAAATTTTTGGGTCCAATTTTTGTTCTGGTTTCACTTCCACAAAAGGGAAAAGAAATGCAAAGGCATAGAAAACAAAAAAAAACCCAAGGGAGAAACAAAACCAATAGCCCATGACAAACAAGACAACAAAGAAAATGACAAGGCAACAAGCGAGGCCAGGACCAAAACAAAAACCAGACCAAGAACTTTGCAAAAGTTCTAAGTCTAGTTTCAGCCCGCATTCCAAATCCATAGAAAAAAAAGAAACAAAGACTTAGGAGGAAAAATAACAACTCCTAAGTCCCAAACAGGAACACCAAGGAAAAAAAAACACAAGGGGGACCCATTTTGACAAAAAAGAATGGGGTGGTTATGCAAAGCATAACAATTGGCGACTCGGCTGGGAAAATGGTTTACCCATTTTTAAGATACTGAAGAATTTAGTCACCCAAAACCTTTGGTTCATGTACATTTTAAACTTTAGTATGATTAGTTATGGAAAACAAGGTTGAGCTAGAATCTTAAATGTAAATCAGCAATAATCACATTAAATTTGAGTGTGTTCATGTATGGTGTATCTATTCCAGTAAAGGCTCTTCTCATCCTAAAATAACTATATTAAAGATTTAGGCTATGTGAGTTGAATCCATATGACTGTTGTGCAATGATATCCTGGGTATTGCTGTACTGCCAGACAGACATTCATAGCCCCGACGGAGATACGTCTAGTTCTCCCAAAGCATTACTCTACTGTCAGCCAGACGTCCATAGCCCCGGTAGAGATACTTGAATTACCATTCTCGTATTGATTTTTTCTATCAATTAATGGTTCTCTTTTCTCTTCTTTGTATAGGCTTACTTGAATAATTTATCTTTTCATCTTTTCTTCAATACTCAGATATATCATTCTGAAATTCGGGTTGAGAACTACAATGGATTTCATGATAGTGTCAGGACTTGGATTTTCCACCTGGATCCAAAATAAAATTATCCTAAGACAAATAGGCCTCCATGTAAACAGATGTTTCTATCTATTTTGTGACAAATTCAGTTGTGGTCTATGAGATTACTTACAATAGACCTATTTGTTCTTAACCTTTCAGGCTGCTACTTAAAAAGAACACAAGACAGAGGTCTTGAGATGAAAAATTTCAGCAGACATACCTGAAAATACCTAAACCAACTTCTCTCCTAGTACCTTCAGCATACAATAAATAACCACTCCATATTTTGAAATAGAATAGAATGAAAATCACCCCAAGACATAAAAACATAAACACAAACTACAAGAACAAAAAAAACAAACAAACCAACTAGCTAATTACATATATACATCCAAATAGAACATCTGAACCTCATGGGCCAAAATAATGTTTGAGAAACTGCCCATTGATATGCAATGGAACAGGCTCTCCCGTTAAAGTGCTCAATCAAAAGGCATTTTCACCGAGGATCTCGACAATTTGATAAGAACCCAACCAAAGTTAGTCAAAATTTTGATGGTCCCCTTTCTTTTCTCTGGATTTATCCCACAGTAGTACGAGATTAGATATTCTAAATGCTATAGTAGTACAAGGTAAGATATTGTAAATTCTTTGATTTTTCCTCTTTTTTCAAACCAACGTTTGACAACAGCTTGATGTTTAGAAAATTGTTGTAAAGCAACATCTCTTTTTTCTTCCAGATTCAATAAACTAGTTAGCCTAACTTTTATCCTATCATCATTTGAGTAGAATTCTTGCATAAACCTAAGAAAAATTATCTGTAAATGGATAGGAAATACCAGGTCTTGGCCGTAAACTAACTTGAATGGTGAGTTTCCTAAGGAAGCCTTGATTCGAGTTCTATCTTTCCATAAGGAAAATTTGAGTTGAGTATGCCAGTCCCTAGGATTATTTTCTAACAGCTTCTTAATTACTTCCAACAAAAAAAAATTCATAGACTCAGCTACTCCATTCCCCTGTGGGTAGTAATTAGAAGAATATTTTAACACAATTTTATGCTCATATGCCCATTGAATAAATTTTGCAAAAGAGAAAGTAGGTCCACTATCACATACCAGGGCAAACGGTACTCCAAACTTGGTAACAATGCATTCGTTAAGGAATTTGATGATGATCTCGGTGGTGTTGTTCTTACAAGGCTGAGCTTCAGTCTAGTGTGTATAGTAATCAGTTGTAGTTAAAAAAAAATTGTGACCTGCAGAAAAATTGGGGTTAATCACCCCTACAAAGTCTAATTCCCATTAATCAAATGGTCTTACCTCATATAACAATTGTAGGGGCATTGATGGATTGTGTTCCCTAGATGCAGAAGTCTGACATGTATGGCATGTCCTCGCATGTTGGTGAGCATTGCAGAATACATGGCGCTAGTAGTAACCTGATCTCAAAATTTGGTGTGCCATGGAATCAACAAAACCATGTCCAGTACCACATTTGCAATGAAATTTTGTTATGGCTTGTTTCGATTGTTGTTGATAAAGGTAGAGTAGATAGACACCCTCAAAGTTTATTTGGTATAAAGCTCCCCCTTTGAGCATATAGTGGGAACTCTTCAACTTGAGTTCTCTTCTTTGAGTGGTGTTAATCCCATCTTGAAATTTTTTATTTAGTAACAAAAAGATCAAATCATTATACCAAGGATCACCTATAAATAATTGTACTGTATACTATTGATAGGTAATCTTAGTATCAACATCCACCATAGCCTTGAATAAACCTTGTCCTTGGACTAGCTTCATCAAATGGATTTCAAGGTCAAATTCTTGTAATATCTCCATCCACTTTTCTCTTCTCTCCCCTAGTTCACTCTACATAAGGGATTTTATAGCAGGGTCAGGAACTATGGTAGTAATTTGACTGTGGAGGATATAGTGTCAGAACTTCTTGATAGCTTGTACCAGTGCAAACTCCTATTTCTCCAAAGGTGGATATCTAAACTCAACATTCTTGAATGGAGAAATCATAAAAGCAATTGGCCTTTCATCTCCACCTTTCCATCGTGTCAAAACAACAACAAAAGAATGGTCAAATGCAAAATAATATGTATAAAAAGTCTTCAGATAATTAGGGCTAGTTAAAACCATTGCCCCTGAAGTAGACTATTTAATCTGCAAAAATGAAGATTTGGCCTCATTACTCCACTCAATATTAGCATCCTTATTCATCATTTCATTGAGGGGTTTGACGATATCTGCAAACCTAGTTATGAATTTTCACACAAATTTTATCTTCCTGAAAAGATCTCATCTCCTTTTTTCTACTAGGCATGGCTAGTTTCATAATGGATTCCACTCTATCTAGGTCAATTGAAATCTCCTTCGTCGATATTATGTGGCCTTGTAATTTTCCTTCTAAAACTCTGAACACACACTTTTTCAGATTGAGGGAGACTCCATAACTTATGCACTTTTGAAGGACCTTTGATAGATCCCCAACATGGTTTTCTCTATTCTTTGAAAACACTGTCAAATCATCCATATATATAATAATACACTTACCTACCAGATCCTTGAATGCCACATCCATCGCTCACTAAAAGGAAGCTCTAGCATTGATGAGACCAAAGGGCATCCTTTAATAAGAAAATTTCCCTCACTTGGTAGTGAAGGCAATCTTCATCCTATCCTCGTAGCTGACCATTACCTAATTGTATCCTGAATATCAATCCAGGAATGACATCATTTGTGAACCATTTACTATTTGCAACACCTCTTCCAGAGAAGGAAGAGGATAATTGTCTTTTTCTAATGCATTGTTAAGGTTTCTAAAATCAACACATAACCTAATTTCTCCACTCTTTTTATGAATAAAAACCAAGTTAGCGACCCAAGTCGAATGTCTCATTGGAAAGATTATCCTTCCAGACAACTTTTGCACTTCCTTCTGGATTAAGGGTTTGATCAAGGCATTCACTGGGCACTACTTTTGGTGAAAAGGCTTTCCTTCAGGCTTCAAGGGGATGGTATGTGTTATTACCGATGCATCGAACACTTTCAAGTCTTCATACCCCCAAGCAATTGCTGCTATATCTACTTTTAATGCTGTCAAGATTTTCTCTCGAATGTGTTTGGGGTAGGTTTTTCCAATGAACACATTCTTCTCAAGGCCTAAATCTTCCAATTTAACTGACTTGTACTTCCCTCCATCAATGTTTGCAGGTATTTTTTCATGGGCTTGAGGATTAGAGTCAAAGATTCTCTCTAACGCTACCATTCCCTTATAAATGTTGTTCATTTTTAGGTTTATTATCCCTTATGCATCACATGTTTCTAGATCCCACTCTCCCCCATCTTTGTTTGATTCATCAATAATATTTCCTTCGAATACATTTGAACTTTCCAAGAAGGAAAATATATGTTGGTCATCATCAAAGACCTAAAATTTTTGAACATTATCTAGAATGGCTGGGACTAAGACTAACTCTACTGAGAATATTTTCAATTTAGAGTCTTGCATAGGTTCCAAGGTACTAGCAGCAACAACAAGTGCATTTTTGATCTGTTTGTCCTCTCTGGGAATCAATCTGATTCTGAAGGCATCAAAGTCCTCCATCAGGTTCTATATCCTATTTTTGTATGCAACCAGCCTCTTGTGATGGCATGTGTATTGATTGCGGACTTTCTTAAAAATGAACTTAGAATCTCCCATGATTGTCAGAGCTATAACGCTTTTCTGATGTGCAAACATCAGTCCTCAAGCCAACGCTTCATACTCTGCCACATTATTGGCACAACCGAACAATAACCTATAGGAAGAAAAGTATGTTTTCTCTTTCAGGTTTGTTAGTTCAACTCCCACTCCACTCCCTGATTTAGACTTAGAACCATCAAATTTGAGGACCCACAACTGATTTGGGGAGGGTATTTCTTTCTTAGGATGAGTCATGGGTAATTGTTCATAAGGAATAAGTGGCGACTTAGACTTGTTTAAGACTTATAAATAGGAGTGATGTGAATGATGATCGTCAGGGGTTTTACTCATATTAAGAAGTTGTGTAGATACTTCTTCTTCAATCTGATCTTGATCAGTGGTTTTACAGTCGGTTATTTTTTTTAACAAACCTTTGGGGATCAAAAGGTTGGAAGGAGCGGGTGTATCAGACAACTCTTGAGATTCTGCAACCTCTTTTCCCACGACAGATGAAACTTGAGTCTGTCTGATTGGGGGAAGGAATTCTTCCTATGAAGTATGGGTTCATGTCAAAATAGTGGCATTTCTTGCCTCAAATGAAAACTGATTAAGCGGTATTTTAAGTTAGTCTTCACAAGTTTCCTCGGACTAACAGACATGGTTCAAAATGTCGACACAAGGTTGACACATCAACTTAGAATGACTTTGGTAATGAATTATGTACCAATTAGGGAGTAGAAAGCTCCATAAATCAACCTCTTCTCCTAGAACCATCCTATCTTGTGGCAATCTTCTAAATAAAACCTACTGGTTGATAGTGGTCATGGGGTCACTATGCTCTAAAGGTTGCAGGTTATCAGGATTGGACATCAAAAATGTCATGATTTCCACTCTTCTACATACTCCTCTTAGTTGGCATATGGCTCAAGGAGATTATTGGTATGGCTTCTAGTGTTCTCACTAACAACAACTGAAGTCATTACTTTAGTCCGTAGATCAGAATGTGGTCATACCAATAGAAGGGATTGAGAACATAGTATTACCACCAGAAAATATGATGAACAAGGTATCCGGTTACTATGTCAATCTGTTTGCTTCATCAAATCATCTTTTTGAGTTGTGGATCCCCTGGATAGTTTGTTAAGCATGTATGTTGGGTATGTGCAGGATCATCATGGAAAAAATAGGCCCTTAAGTGGCAAAAAATTTAGAAAAATTAGAGTTAGGCAACTTGACGTAAAAATTTGAATAAGTTATCTATATTATTTCACAAATATGTTAGAATAGAATCTATAGAAAATTGAATGTAGTTTCTAAACTACTAGGTTTCTTTAAAAATAAAAAAATCTATTTTGTGAAAATTTGAAATTTCAATGCAGTGGTACTTAAATTTCAGGGAAAAAATAAGTAGGTGTCTGTCTGACCACCCTATCCACAATAAAATGATAATGTTTTTTTATAATATTTTATATATAAGTAGAGGACTCATGCCCCGATGTGATGCATACTTTTTTGTAATTCTTTTCCAATTAAATAATTAATCATGAATTTTTTATGACAATTTCTTAAAAAATATAAAAAATTGTATGTCTGACCATCTTAACTTGGTCAAAACTTCATGAAATTCAATTTTTCTTTTTTTAATCCTATAATATGTGAAGCATAGAATGTGACGCATGTTTTGGATTCAAAAAAAGTGATACTGTTTGAAAGATATAAAAAAAAATCAATCAGCCTATCAATCAGAACTTTAGTCATAATTTGAATAGAAAATGAATAATAATTACTTATTAAATTCAAAGTAAAGCATAATTTATATTAGTGGAAAGCTGAGAATATCCTTTCAAAACCCTTTTCATTTCATCAATTTTGGGTAAAAAAGTAGTTGTCAGCCACATGTACCCATCATATTGCCACTTTTTGGCCCATCATGATCTTGCACATATACCCTGTTATCTTATTATTGAATTTTGTGGTGTTGAATTAATTGGGGTACGAGTTAGGAGATTTAGAAGGATGTTTTTGTTTATTTTCTCATTATGGCCAACTCAATGAATTTGGCGTGTTGTGGATGTATAAGGAGTAATTATTTAAATGTTTTTATGTTTAAGAATTTTTTTTGGGTCCAAGATATGTCATAGTTGACTTGTATGGGTGCGCATCGAAAATTGTTTATGATTTGAGCCAAAACATGAAGAATATTTTCTATTTTATCTTGAGGCCAACCTAACATATCAAGATCCTTGTTGTGGATATATAAATATAAAACATTACTCATATCATTTGAAGTTTGTGTAAGAAGTGTAGAAGTGTGTTGTGAACATTAGAATGGAGATTAGACGATTATGGCCAGTTTCACTTGTGCATTAAAGTGCGAGTTTGTGCAAAGCATAGCAAAATTGTTGAATCAGTTAGAAGGATAGAAGATTGACTACAGAGCTTAAATGAAACTGTAATCAAGCATTGTAGATTCTATTCTATCAGTTCACTCTTTTGGATCTAATCCAAATCATTGTAAGGAAGTGAGCCTATCTTATTTGAGCAGCGAGCTCTAGGCAATGTGCCTAAATGCAAGTGCATTCCCATTTTGTAATATTTCTTTTGGGTATACTTAGACTATATTGTGGATTGGCCATCCACCATGGTTTTTCCCCTAACAGGGTTTCCACATAAAAATCTTGTTGTTATGGTGTTGTGATTGTGTTCTTTCTGTTCATGCATATTTCCTTTGTTGAATGGTTGCATAAGTTAAAGAGCAGAATAATAAAATTAAATTTTTGCACAACAATGATTCACCCCCCTCTCAGTGTTGCTTGTTTCCAACAATTGGTATCAAATCTTGTTCCTCAGAAGAAGTCTAATAGCTTGGGGAGATCTTGGAAGGAGATCTTGGAAGGATTTTTTCAATGGATACTAGTAGTCTTCAACAAAAACTCATGGTGGCCCTTGATGATCTTGACCAATCAAAGTCTAAGAACCGGGTGTTGCAAGAAAATATTGAGAGTGTAGAGAAATTCATTCACTCATTAAAAGACAAAATCAATGAATTAAGGGAGAAAAGGAAGGAATTGTGTGATCAGCTTAAGTAGAAGAACAAAAGCATGGAAGATGAACAACTCAGTTATACCCTGAGAGAGAAAATAGAAGAATGTGAAAAGTTTTCCAGAGAGAATGTTGCCCTGAAGCATGAGATGGAATCCATCATGATGATAATGACTAAGGAGATTGAGGATAGAAAGAAGAATGAAGAAAAGCTCGCACAATCCTTGAAAGAAAAATATGAACAATGCAGCCGATTAGACAATGAACTAGAGGAATCCAAAAACAATGAAGAAGTGCTTGAAAAACAACTTGATGATCTAATAAACGAACTTGTTGCTGCAAATGAGTACAAGGAGAAATTCAAAGCAAGCTCAGCCAAACTTGATGAACTGATCAAAGGACAAAGGACTGATGGTGACAGGTGAGGTCTTGGATATGAAGAAGGAGAAAGTTCTAGATCTGGACCAAAAAAACTGGACAAAGGAGATTCAGACAAGGAAATCAGATGAATAAAGCTAGAAGGAATCTAGTAAGACAACCAAATGCTCAAAGATTTAATGGCTATTGTTATGCTTGCAAAAAATTTGGTCATATAGCTTCTCAGTGTAGGATTAGGATGAACACAAGAGGACCATCATTTTTAGGCTACTGCTTTAATTGCCATAAGTATGGTCATAAATCAAGTGAATGCAGAGTTGTGATGAATAAATTTCATAGAGATATCAGATGGTATGCATGCAATATATTTGGACATATTTCTAACCAATGCAGATCAAGACAAAATCAGTGGAACAGTTGGCCTAGTCAGAGAAGTGTTGTGTGCTACAACTACAACAAATTTGGCCACATTGCTAGATTTTGTTGGAACATAAGAGGTCCGGTAAAATAGAAAATGCAATAGTATGTTAAGGGAAAAGGTATAGTCACAACTGATGTGATCAGAAGGAAAATGCAGAAGAAATGGGTGCAGAAGGATCCCTCTATTGAAGGAAATACGCCTGCACTAGAAACAACTTTTGGAAATCCCTCCAAGAATTAGTTTTAGGCCTCTGGCCTAGGGGGAGTTGTCAAGTAAATCTTTTAAACCCCCTACCGGTGATTGGTATTGGAATCTAGATGAGTCCAGTAAGTGAATTGATGTTTTTTAGTTGTTGTTCAATGAATTAGAGGCATTATTAAAGAATTTTGAAGATCCCCAGAAGAATAATTTGTCTCTGTACATGAAAGATAGGAAACTAGATGAATTAGGGTAAAGGAATTTATTGTGACAAAAAGGAGTTAGGTATGTAGACGATAAAAGAAAATTTTCTTCCCTCAGTTGTCACTTTGTATTTTGGAGGAAAGTAGTTTGGAGAGCTCTGGAGTGATCATTGCCAAATTGTGGAGAGATTCAAGCGTAAAGAAGCACCTACGATCAAACTACGTTCCGACCTCGAAAGGTATTTATCAGAAAGCTTGTAAATTTGTGAGACTTCAATCATGTCTACTCCTCTGGTAGTCAAAGTGAAGGATAGGCCATGACCAAAGTTTAAATGGCATCCTTATAAGTCTATAGAGATAGACCCCTTAGGTGTGTTTTCATCTGTGTTGTACGAAGTCCTGCACATTGAAGATATTAGGGCTTATATACATGCAAATATTGAAGAATTAGGAAGCCCTCATTTGATGAATCTATATTCTCATCACATAATTCAAGAAGATTTAACTATAAAGTGAGAATTTAAAACCCTAAAGGAAAATAAGTTTGTGTAGTTTGCAAAATTCTCAATATTCGAGGAAAATTAATGGGTCTGATATGTGTTGAGCCATGTTAATGATGAATTCATGTGGTTGGATGTGCCATTTAAAATCACAAAAGAGGCTATATGTGCGGTTACAGGTCTAAATTCCACCAATAGACTTCCAGTTTTGAAGTCCATAAAGAATGATAAGGTCACTGAGGCAACAAGTTCTCAATGGGACATGAGAGAAATGAAAATGGAGGATATTGTTGTAGTAGATGTAAAATTTGGCATGAATGGTTATTGACCTTATAATATCTATCACTCAAGCTAGGATAACTTTGTATCTGATAAAACTATCTACGCAACTTATGAGATGGTGAAACAAGATGCGGACTATGATCTTTGTGAATTGCTCAGAAGTTAGCTAATGGAGAATATGGGGAAAATCAAGAAAGACAAGAAGAATCATTCAAATATTGTAACTTGCTGCTATGTCTATTTTTCTACTTTTTAGATGAGGTTCCAGGAATTGGAAAAGCGAAATGGAAAAATCATGAGCCGATAGCTATTCAAATAAGGAACATGTTGTTTGGAATGGGTGACTGTCAGACCCATAATACTATTCTCTAGGGATACTTTAAAAAAATTCAGAATATGATGCATGCCAGGGAGAGAATTCCTACCTCAATAGTGGAACAGTACAAAGATACTTCTACTTCTGGTAGACATTGATCAGTGCCATATGGAAGTTGTTGTTCCTAGAACAATTTTGATCATGCCTATGGGTTACGAAGTAGAGGAGAAAATTTTGAAAATGTATGTAGAACACTTGTTGAGTTCACCTCAGGTTTTGGGAGAAGAAAGATTTGGAAACTATGCAGAGAAAATCTTGCAGGTTCATTCAGAATTGAAGAAACCTATGATAGCTAGAAAAGTAGGAAAAGAAGTAGTAGTATTTGTAGAAAATATGGGAATACCTGTGGAGAAATTGAAAGAAGTGAGAAGGAAGAGAGATAAGGCTGAAGCAACAAAAGAAAAACTAAAAATAGAATATGCTAGTCTAGGAACATCTTCTTCTCACACTAGATCTACCTGGAGTTCCCCTACAACCCAGCCAGCTCAAGCCAAGGCTTATGAAAAAGGAAGAAGAATAAAAGCATAAGAACATATGAACTTGTTTCTAAAGATGAAGAGGAAGGGACTGAATCAGAAGAAGTAGTGAAAGAGATAAAGGCTACTGGGACTCAAGCTGTCAAGTTAAATAAAAGAAAATCTTCCGGTAAAAGAGAAGGAGCAAAGAAAAAGGAAAAAATTGTCAAACCTAGTATGACTATTGAGGAAGTTGAGAATGCAATTGTGAAAGATGGTAATCTCAAGCCACTTTGTGATTGGTATGAAACCTTTGATGATCCCAGTCAGAGAATTCTTGAAGAAGCTACAATAAAGCATATGAATATTTTCAATAAAGTTCTTGTTGAAATCATGTCCGGTTTGTCCACAAGTCTCTATAATATTCTAGAGTCTAGAAGGTTAAGTGCCAGAACAAAAGAAGAGAACATCTAAAGAAAAGAATTCTTGCTGATTTATGTCCAGAGATGTCAATAGAGGAGATGAATTCACTCCTTGAAAAGGTCAAAAAGGAATTTAAGAGCAAGGCAAAGATTGAATAAACTCATGATTGGTGACACTAATCTTGTTTTTTGTGAAACCAAGAATATTTTGGAAGAGCTTCTGACAATGGATAAGGTAAATGTTGAAGAAGTAGATACTGAAAATGTTCCAGAAAATAAGGAAGTGAATGTTGATGTTGAAAATTTCCAAATTCCTCCTGAAGTGGAAAATACAAAGACATCTATGGAAGTTGAAGTTCCTAAGGAGGTGTTGGCTGAAGAGAAGGAGGTGCAAAATGAAGAGGTTGAAGTGACTAAAGGAAATTAGGAAACAATCCTTGTAGAACCCAAGGTTGAAGAAGAAAAAGCTCAAGAAATTAGAATAGAGACAAGAGACTCTACCAAGGCTGTGAAGATATCTCTGATGGAGTAGTAGGAAGAATTAGATTCTGAATTGGATGAGAGCTCAATCAACCTATCCACTTTATCCCCAATTCAGATGATGAAGGTTGCATCAATTGCTTAAGCCAAAGCCAATGAAACAATTCTGAAGTCTCACATAGAAGACAGTGAATTGCTAAGCCTTGCATCTGAAGTTCTGCAGAAATTAATTCCTAGCCATGTTATGGATCCATCTGGTTCCTCTTCTGGTGAGCTAAAGAAGCTGATAAATTCTGTAAGCTCTCACTTTGAATCTTATAAGAAATCATCCCTAATTAAGGTGAAGGAGTTAAAGGAAAAGAGATTAGGTAGTTTAAATGAACTAATTGTAAAAGACAAAACTCTGTTAACTACCTGCATGAAAAATATTCAAGATACTTTGTCTGAAGGAGGAAAAGCATATAAGTCTTGTTTAGTCTTGTCAAAATTCACTGAAGCAAATGAAAAATAGGTGAAGGATATTGAAAAGTAGTTGGTCACTATTTCTGATCCTTTTGACTCATTAGCTAGTAATACTGGTAAACAAGAAGGTCAGGTAATGTCCTTGCTTGAAAAAATAAAGAGTTTGAAGCTTGAAAATGAGAGGATTATTGGGAGAGTATGTTTACTTAGAGGACAAATCAGTCCAAAGATTGAGTAATGGTAAATTCATTGAAAGAGGCTAAAGATGTTATGGCCGCTCCTGACCTAGTAAATCTTGAAGCTACATAAACTCTATCTTATCTAATTTATGGTCACATAACCATTTAGGAAAGTTTGAAAAGTTTTTGGGACTCAAACTTAACTGTGTTGAAGAATGACTTTGTGGATGTCTTCAAATTTGTGTAAGTTATAGGTTATGTTTGAACAGTCTTGAAATTTTAAAATTTTGGATTCCCCAATTTTGTCATTGATGTCAAAGGGGGAGAGAGTGTAGTGAAACATTCCTTGACATTCTAAGGGGGAGCAATGTTTTGAAAAGAAGCTGTGTTTTGAAATTTTGAACTTTGGCAGTGTACTTACTAGTTTTGACACTTAGTCACTTTTAACTAAGTGTTGCCATCAATGCCAAAGGGGGAGATTGTCAACATATGGCTCAAGGAGATTATTGGTATGGCTTCTAGTGTTGTCATTGATGGCAACTGAAGTCATTGCTTTAGTCTGTAGATCAGAATGTGGTCATACCGGCAGAAGGAATTGAGAACAGAGTATTACTAATAGAAAATATGATGAACAGGGTATCCGGTTACTATGTCGATCTATTTGCTTCACCGGATCATCTTTTTGAGTTGTGGATCCCCGAGATAGTTTTTTAATCATGTATGCTATATTATAATTGAATTTTGTGGTGTTGAATTAATTAGTGTACGAGTTAGGAGATCCGTCAGGATGTTTTTTCTTATTTGCTCATTATGGCCGACTCAATGAATGTGGCGTGTTGTGGATGTATAAGGAGTAATTGTTTAAATGTTTTTATGTTTAATCATTTTTTTTTGGGTCCAAGCTATGTCATAGCCGACTTGTATGGGTTTCCATCAAAAATTATTTATGATTTCAGCCGACACATGAAGAATATTTGATATTTTATCTTGAGGCCAACCTGACATATCAAGATCCTTGTTGCAAATATATATAAGACATTAGTAATATCATTTGAAGTGTGTGTAAGAAGTGTAGAAGTGTGTTGCAAACATCAGAAGGGCGATTAGATGATTATGCATAGTTTCACTTGTGCATTAAAGTGAAAGTTTGTGCAGAGCATAGTAGAATTGTTGAATCAATTAGAAGGATAGAAGATTGACTATAGAGCTTAAATGGAACTGTAATCAAGCATTGTAGATGCTATTCTATTAGTTCACTCTTTTGGATCTAATCCAAATCATTGTAAGGTAGTGAGCCTATATTATTTAAGCAATGAGCTCTAGGTAGTGTGCCTGAATGCAAGTGCATTCACATTTTATAATATTTCTTTTGGGTATACTCAGACTATATTGTGGATTGGCCATCCACCGTGGTTTTTCCCCTAATAGGGTTTCCACATAAAAATTATGGTGTTATGGTGTTGTGATTGTGTTCTTTCTATTCATGCATATTTCCTTGGTTGAATGGTTAAGTAAGTTAAAGAGCAGAATAATAAAATTAAATTTTTGCACAACACTGATTCAACCCCCCTCAGTGTTGCTTGTTTCCAACACTATCTTAGTTTCAAAGTAAGCTACCTTATTAGGATAGTCATGCTTAGTAATCATATGTTTGATATGAGGATCCTTTCAATCCTAATTTGTGTTACTACCCCTTTCCATGGTAGCCACATATGTGAAAAGTCCAAAGATAGGTAACCCGCGATGCTTTTCATCAAATCCTAGCTTAGAAGCATGTCATATTTCTTGGGGATATTAGCTACCTGGATATCCATATAAGTCTAGATTTGTGGGTCTGATCTAGCTTGTACATGAATATTTTTTAATTCCCCTACCACATTAACCTCAGTTTTGTCTAACTGTATTACCTTCTTACAAGTCTGAACAATATTTAAACCTAACTTTTTTGCAAATGGAAAAGGGCATGACATAACCTGAGGCTTGGGAATCCAAGAGGTGGTTATGCAAATTCTTTTTGAAGATTCTTAGGCTTAGAAGGAATGGTGGGGTCCTTGTCTTTCCTTTGTATAGGACTGCATTCATATCAGTAGTTGGAGTCACCTTATTCTTCAATTTTGACCTATCTGCCTCTTACAAAGCTCTTAACACAATGTCATGTTGGGTAGGGCACCACTTTAGAATATCAAAGAATGAGAACAATTTCTTTTGTTTTTGCATGATCTCTGAAATAAAATCAAATTCCATGTCATTCTTCATCTGATATTTAGGAACAAAAGATGAGTTACCTTTATTATGAAACTCAGGTGGGCCTTTCGGTGGAGGCGGGTTATTGTCAACATTCTCATTGGGTGGAACTATAGTGTTCAGAAGAGCAGATGTGGTGAACGAGCCTTTATTTTGATTCCTCAGAAAATGACCTCCTTTGGATTGGAAAGCTTGAGCATCATATACATCTTCTTCTAGCTCATTTTCTTCTTGTCTGGGGAAAGGAGGTTCTTAATCCATGGTTGTATCTATGGATCCACCATTCTTATTGGGAGAACCTTGCAATGGGGCATTAGCTTGTGCAATCTTAACCATCTTCTCCATCTCTGCACAATTAACCTCAGAATGTGTTGCAGTGTCGTGCAACCTACACCAGTTTGTCATGAAATTAAGATTTGCATCATTTGCAGTATGTGGTTTATCCTCACCAGCTTGATAGTTATGAGGAACTCCTCCATTGTCTATTGTTATTGGATCTCTGGTTGTTTCCCCTATTTTGATTCTAGTAATTTTGATTGGGGGAATTTTGGTTTTGGAAATTCCTTTGGTTTTGATTAGAATTTTGGTTGCAATAATTACCTTGATTGGAATACCCTCCTTGATTTTGGTAATTCTGATTTTGGTTTTGAGGGGTCATTGTACTTGAGTTGTGCCATCTCATTATTCACCCAAGACAATGTTTTCTTAAGGGTCTCCAACTTTTTTGTTAGGTGATTAGTACGTTAACTTTCTACAGTGGTTACAACTGACGTATGTGTCATGGGGTTAGATCCTCAAACATGATTATGGGAATTTTGAACTTGTTGCGAGGGGTCGGGAGTCGGGCCACTAAAGAATAATTTTTGAGATGGAGATTGTAACTCAGCTAAGGGTCCATATGTAGAGTGAGACATTCCCGAGACTGTATTAAATAGCAGGATAGGATTAGGCACTTGGGAGTATCCTAGATGAGGGAAAACTCCTCCTAGACCTCCTTCTTGTGAACTAATCTGTTGTTGTAGTTTAATAGAAAGGTGGTAAACTTTAGAAAGAGAATTAATGTCATTTCCATTGTATGTTCTCTACTAAAATAGGTCGATCAAGGGATCTATGGCCTTCAAGTAAGCTTGGATAGCAATATTTTCAGCCACTAAGTATGGGTCTTGTAACCTCCTAAACATCCTCTGAATCTGGTATTAAACAGGGGTAATGGTTCATGTTCCTCTATCGTGATAGTGGAAAATTGATGATATATGATTGTGGGATCGACATGAACCCAAGATTGGTTTATGAATGTGTCTTCTAAGTTTTTCTAACTCAAGATCGATCTAGTGGGTAGATTCAGATACTAGTTGTAGGCCATATCTCCGATTTAGTAGGGAAATAGTCTACATGTGACATCATGATGAGCAATTTGAACTCGAGTATAGGAATCTTTGAATGCCTATATGTGCTCTTCAGAACTTCTTGACTCTCCATGAGCATACCTAGGACATAATTTCTCCAGATTCTTAGGAATTTCATGTATCCCACAAGGAATGACTCCTAGTGGCAAAGGGTTATTGGCAAAGAACGCCATATGTGGTGGTGGATTTGGTTGTACTAGTTGTGGTATTTGTCAAAATTTGGGTGGAGTAAGTGGTCATGTTGACGGTGGTGTGATCAAAACCCTACGGGCTCTAGGACTAACAAGGGTTTGGAGTTCAACTAATGGTTATGTATTTGCAGCAGATTTGAGAACTCTTTCAATCCTGTCTAGTGAAAAGGACCCGATTCAAGCCAATTTGTTCCTTCAGGCCCTCCTTCTAGCACCAGTTCTGTTGATTGGACAAATTGACACAACAAGGTTAAACAAAATATTTCTACTCTATTTCTCCTAAAAAGGATAACTAATCTAAAACCACCTATCTTCCAAGGTCTCTGTAGTTGGTTCTCAACTATGTTGATGTTGTTCACTGGCCTATGCAACTATAATGTTCAAGGGTCCTATTGGTAAAGGGATAGAAACTACATAGTACAAATTAATCTACGTTTGGGGGTGTAAATAAACATCAAAAGATAGAACAAAGCTTAGGAAAATAGAACATAAATGTAGATTTCCTTTAATTTAGACATACAAACTTCATAATGAGCATTCCTTTCAAACAACTAAACCACAAAATGATACAATCTATAGAACAATCTATACCATTACATTCATTCATAGCGCAAATTCAAGACATACAATCATTCGCCATTCATAAACTTCAAAATCAAACAAGAACACATCACCAGCTCATCATTAAGATTCATAGATCAATAAACACAAAGAAATATCACTCACAGATAATTGAATGGAAATAGTCTTAGATTCATAATCTTCTATTGACTTTCATCAAATAAGAAACATTTATGCACAAAAAATTCATTGGCATATGAATGACCATTTTTCATTGACATCACCACTAAAACTAATTCTGGAAAAAAAAAAAACATAAATTTTATTGAAAACTATAAAAATGTCTAAGTACCTTTGCTTAAAACTGTTACAGTTTATAATAATTATAAAAATTTCCCTAAATTTCCCTTAGGAATATAATCTCTCTTCAATTAGCTGACATTTACAACATGGAGAGAAAAACTACATATAGACAAGTTTTACCACTAATCCCTCGAATCAAAAATTGAGATCCACAAATCTAGGAGCAACTAGAGCTTCATGAGATGACTTCCCATCATTCTCTTCAATTCAATTGTTGATGACTCTATATCAAAATATGATGCAAAAAGAGAAGGTCAAACTGTTGGGGGAATCCTTAGTTGAACTGGTGTCATGTTCCTAAAAAGTACGAGAGAACTAGCCAGGTAGCTGTATCATCTAATGCTTCATTCAGAAAGAATATTCCATAGACACCTCACTCCTATGTATTATGTTCAAGTAATTATTCATCATAACTGTCCAATACTTTTTTAAGTATTTCCACATTAGGCCCATCTACCCGATTGTCTTCAAACTTTATTCTTTTTAACTCAATAGAGGTGAACATCTGCATATCATCCAACTTACCCAGCTCCTTCCGAAATATCTTTACTACCTCTTTGATTTCCATGAACCTATCAATTAATAAGTCATCACCATCATCTCACTTCTGCATTGCCTCTTGAAACCTATTTTTCCATTTGTTTCTTAGTTCATCAAGAGGAAATTTTTCCTTCACTGAAACATCTTCATTTACCATCATGGCTACGATTGCTTCTAACTCCATAATTTTATCTGTCAAATCCTCCCCAACCTATTGTACCTCATTCCTATGGGAAAAATATCAATAAAGTTTGTAATTTAATAATATTAATAGTTTTATTAATAAAATCATCATTACCTTCTTGAAGGATGGATTGTTCTAAGAGTGTTTGTTGAGGCACTTTATTAATTTCTTTCAATTTCCTCACATTCTCTTTGTATTCTTCATCTTGCTTCCAAAGGGTGTCAGCATATGTAGTCATTTCATTCACTGATTCCAATGCTTCTTTATGAACCTTGTGGCTTTCAACAAGTAGTTATTCCACCTCTTGGTTCAACCTATCAGTCCATCTATCCAAAATATTTACCTTGCTTCTCATCTCAACAATATCATCAGTTTCTTTCTTGCTCAACAAAATTGGTGTCTTGGGAGCAGAAAATTGTATAGAAAAAGGAGAGGATAGGTCCTTCAAGAATCTATGCAATTGATCTAATTGATCTTTGAGCTCATCTTTCCTTTGTTTATCTTTCATCATCCTGGACTTAGTGGAGGATGCTACAATATTAATTAGATTCATTTGTTGATTTCTTGTAGGCCTTCCCAAGTTCACAGTGCCTAATTGATAGTCACTCAACTGCATCTCTTGTTTTTTTGTTCCACCATAGTAATGGCACATTCAGCTACAATCTCTCTAGTATATATCAGCTTGGTGGAGTGAAGGACTCGAGCCTTTTTCTTAGGCCTCTCCTTCTCAATTTACTTCATCATATCATCCCAGTTTAGGGGTTGGGACTAAACTATCTATTTCTTTCTAGGTCAAGCTTTAACCATGTTGGGGAAGTCAGAGGAGTAACCACTTGTTGTGAAGAAGAAGTGGCAGAAGAGAGGGGTTTCCAGAGTGTTAACTTTGGTTGAGAATCAACCTCTTGATGCTGCTTCTTTTCTTCCATCTCTTTGGCAAGCCTATCAGCTTCAACTTTCTCTCTTTCTTCTTCCAATCTCCTTTCTTCCAACATGTCATCTCTTTGTTTTTCTAGCTACTTAACCCTCTCCCACATTTTGGCTGTTTCTTGCTCTTGTTTGGCTTGTTCTTCTGCCTCCAACTTTTTTGGCAAGATCTCTTCTTCATCTTTTTTTCCTTTGGGCCTCCTCTACAGCCTTAGCCTTGGATTTGAGGTTCTCCTTTTCTCTCCTCTATCGAGCCTTTTCTTCTTTAAGATCATGAATCTTTTGTAAGAGGGTCGAATTCTCCCTCATTGCATTAGCCTTCCATTCATTTTCCTTTTGGTGTTGTAGGAGGTCTTCTTTCTCCTTGTGCTACCTTGAAAGCTCTTTAGTATTTGCTATAGCTTCAACCTCTTATTGCTTTGCAAGTGCACCAACTTGTTCCTTAGCATCAGCCTCCTTCTTAGCATCCTCAAAAAGTTTCCACTAGTATTTTGTAGTTAAAACATGCTTAGTTCAAACATCTTGAATATCCTTAGCAGATGAAGTTACAAGAGGTTCATGGTCTGACTATGTGGCCTCTGAATCGGTGTCTACATCATGAATTTCAATTTATTCTTGCTTATCTTTCTCAGCCTGCTCATGGAAGCTTCCTGCAGGTACTTTCTTAGTGGATTCCTCGGGGAGAGAAGGTTGAGATGAAGCTCCTTCTCTAGTTGTTGTATCTTCTACTCCTTGTGATTCATGAGTTTTTGAAGTAGGTACCCCTAGATCAACATCTCCTTCAGAGCTAGGAGTATAGTACTCTAATTGTTCCTTAGGAGTTGTCTTCCTCTTTGTTCTTATATATCCTTGGGTACCTATTGCTTTCCTCTTCTTTGAGGATTGAGCTTCTGGCTCCTTTATCCTCATGACCACTCATTGAATGCTTTTATCCATCACTATCCTAGCAAGTTGTTTAATATCGATGAATTCTTCCTCTTCCAAATTTATTGGACCTCTAAGCCTTTAGTACCTATATTTTTTGCTTCATACCTTGGGTCCAAAACCACACCATCATCTAATAGTGTATTAGGAATATCTTCCTTTATGCCATATTCAATCATCTGTGGGATGGTAATCCTTTCATGTTTTCTCTTCCTCACATCATAGTCATCTTGCAAATCAATCCAAAAATCCTCTAACAAGTTAAAATGCTTATCAAAAATGGTAGGAGCCAAGCCATTCATTTTGTGCTTTGGGTGAAAATGTTTTCTAACTATATAAAACCCCAATTTTAAGTAACTTAACTCCTCACATATTGCCTATGTAGCCAAATTGTGAGCATAGCAGTATTCTTCCAACTTCATGGAGAATTTGCGGTATCCAGGCTTGTGTTTGTTGGAAAATTGTGTATTAACCCCCATAGCTTGATATATGAACTCCATAAGCACAATCCTATCACTACAACATCTTGGAAGTTGATGAGGATGTCCATCAAATCCTGCCATTCTAAAATAAGAGAACTTGGGGTATTGGATGTACCAATGTCCCCATTCAGAAATGAAAGCCATAGCCTCTCTGCTCATCATGTATCTAGCATCTCCTATCAACCAGTTGATGATGACATAGAGGAATGCATCATTAACCCTTCTATAGTGTAACTCTAAGGTTTGGAAGGTTAGTTGATCATAATGATAACATGCCTTATTTTTCCCAGGAGCCTCTCCTAATGTTCCCACTACATTCAATCTAGGGAATATGCCCCTTCTTGCAGCTAAATATATGAAATAAGAAGTCATGAAGAAATTCTTTGTTTTCCCCACCTTGAGCATCTGGTTATGCAAGTTATCTGATAAATTCATACCCCAATAAAATTATTTCCTACCATCCAAAATGGTTTGAATGAATGGAAACATCCATTCCTTAAAGTATGTAGAGTCCTTTCCAAACACCCTGGAAAGCATCATGATCAGGTCATCTATTTCCTTCTTGAAATCTCCCCTCTTGGGTTGTTTTGGAACCTTGGTTAGGGACTTCTCACTTCTCAACCACTTCTTATTCATGTGGGACCTATTACCTTCCTTGTCCCTATTAAACAACTGCAACGCCTTTGCTTATGTCAATTTCTTAGGGTTCTTGGGGGTAGGTGTATTAACCAAAAACCTCATCATCTATGGGGATAGATCAATGATCACATTCCCTTGGAGGTCCATACATTGTCTAGATGAAGGATTGTATGCTCCTACTGCTATGAGTATGAGCTTTGGGCATTGGATTGATAGGGGGAAGAGTGTGACATGTGCTAGTCTAGATTGGGCTATTCTTTCAAACCTTCCAATTACATCCTCGAAGAAAGTATCCACAATCAACTCTTTATAGTTGAATGGGCCCAGACTAGTATTTGTTATGTTTTCCCATTCTAAATCTAGCTTACTAGCTGTAAGAGTAGCATCTTGGTGTTTGTATCTCAAAGTTTAGGGAAATTGCTCTACCTTGATCTTCTTTGGTTTTTCTCCCTTTGAGTTTTCAGCAACTTTCCCTTGTTTTTGTCAAACTTCCTTTGATGCTCCTGACATTATTTATTCATGCCAGAGAAGCTTGGATTACACCAACAAAAGGTATGAAAATCATCATTACAAGTGTTATCCTTTCACACTTCTCTATTCTTCCCTAGGTAACCCTCCATACTTAGTGAAATTTTAAACCTATTAGGAGTGGGACCAGGAGATAATCAGGAACCAGGGAGGTGAAACAAAGAACAACAATCGAAACTGGGAACAAAACCAGATCAGAAACTAAAACTCTCAAATTTTTGAAACGTCACATCATTTGATGACCCAATCTCAGTAAGTTGGCGGGATCAAAATTGGAATCGAAACCCATCAGATGCGAACTCATTTTCGGAATTGGATTCTTATGTGAACATTTAATGGACGAGTTCATCTCCGGCTCTGGTTTCGCCAAGTATCACAAAGTTAAGTGGACTCTTCCGCTGATCGACAGCAGTTTGGACCCAAGTTTAAAAGGATGTGGGGAGGTAGAAATCAAGCTCGACTCCACGGAGACAAATGAAACTAGATCGAGCGAGTTAGGGAAGATCACGAAAAGGGCGTGAAATGAAAACCCTAATTCATACGACCCATCGACCCACATCAAAAATAGGGCATAAAAAACCCTAGAGCAAAACCTGTAAGATCGACAAGAAACAAGATCGGAGGGGTCCGAAAAAAGATCCAAAATAGTTCCAAGCTCTAGAACCCCTAGAAAAGAAAGCCCTAATCGAAACTAGGGCACAGTGGAATGAAGATGGCACTAAAAACGGAAAAAATGACAGGAGACAAAAAAATAAAAAGGGAACATAGAAAGACAAACAGAAAACGAATGAGGGAATGAAACAAAACATAATAACTACAAACAAAACACAATGGAAAGAAAGGAAACAAGCAAAGATTCATGAAAGAAGTCCCACGAACATGCGAAGAACAACAAGGAAAACAAAACGAATGGGAAAACACAAAATAGAATGGGAGAAATCAACCTACCTCAAAATGTGACTAGGAAAGGTTGACGATCGATAGGGATCCGCTCACGAATGCCCACCAGCAGCCAAATCACACTCATCTTCGAGTTCTTTCAGCTCTTTCTTGTTAAAACGCTTTGGTTACTTGTAATGAGCCAAATAACCTTGATTAAGGTTTTAAAAACAATTATGCATGTGTGAGGAGGCTACAATTAATCCATTTAATGCAGTTGGTTGGGGGCAGAATCAGAGTAAGTCGAGTATACAACCAATCATACACGTCAGAGGTAAAATGGGAGCAGAAGCAGAGTCGAGATAGAACTAGGAACTTTGTTAAAGTTCCACATTTCATTCTGGATCCAGATCCGTCCCACGGCAAGGAAAGGACAACAAAGGAATGGGGGAGGAATCAAAGAAAAATTCAGATTTGGAACTTAGCAAAGTTCCAGGTTCGGATCCGACTCCAATTTCGCTCTCGGAAAGGGGAAAGAAAACCAATAGAGGGAAACCAAAGAACAAAGGGAAGTGGGACTAGGGAAAAGGAGATCCCAAAACAAAACACAAAACAAGACAAAATAAAAGACAAACAAATGGGAGCAGGATCATAATGAAAGCCAAACTCAGAATTTTGCAAAGTTCTGGGTGCAGTTTATGTTTCGGGTCCACTTCTGCAAAAGGGAGAAGAAACACAAAGGGGGAGAAAACAAAACAAAACCCAAGGGAGAAACAAATCCAAGAGCCCAAGACAAACAAGACAACAAAGAAAATGACAAGGCAAGGAGCAGGGTCAGAACCGGAATAAAAAATGGAATAGGAACTTTGCAAAAGTTCTAAGTCCAATTTTGGCACATGTTTCGAACCCACAAAAACAAAAGAAATAAATAATTAGGAGGAAAAAGAACAACTCCTAAGACCCAAACAAGAACACCAAGTACAAACAAACACAAGGGGGACCCATTTTGACCAAAAACAAAATGGGGTGTTTATGCAAGGCATAACAAGTCTAAAGTTGAGAAAGAAAGATTGCATCAACAATGTGGATCCGACCATGTTTAAAAGTTCGGTTGGAAGTTTGATGTAATTGACGACAACTAGGCCTGATATAATACATGGAGTGAGTCTTATTTCCAAATTTATGGTTACTCCAAGGGACACCTATTGGAAAATGGGTAAAAGAATCCTAAGGTATGTGAATGGCACCAAAGAATATGACATTTTGTACATAGCAACACATGAGTTTGGGCTGGTTGAATACATGGATAGTGATTGGGTACGAAGTTTGGATGATAGGAAGAGCACATCAGGCTATGAATTCATTTGGGTTTGGGAGCTATCTCATGGCCTTCTAAGAAACAACCCATAGTTTCCCTATCTACAATAGAGGCTGAGTATATAGCAGCAAATGCAACAACATGTCAAGCTATTTGGTTGAGAAGAATCTTGGTAAATTTGAGAGAAGAACAAGATGATGGAACAACAATCTTTTGCGACAATATTTCATCAATAGCCTTTATGAAAAATCATGTGTTTCATGGAAGAAGCAAACACATTAAAATCAGGTATCATTTTATTAGAGAATTGGTTGAAAATGGTGAAATTAAAATGGCATTTTGCAGATTTGAGCAGCAGCTAGCAAGCATATTCACCAAGACTTTGAGCAGGGATAGCTTCGAGTGCCTAAGGAACAGTTTGGGCATTGTTGTTTTGGATCAGGATTGATCTTGTTTTGTCGGCTTAGGACAAGGGGGAGTGTTGGAATTTATTATTATCTTGAGCCTACTCTCACATTAGACCCCCAGCTATTTCCCCTACCTATCAGTAGCCTCTTCTTCAATAGAAAGTTTTTTGGGATCTTCATCCCTACAGCTCCTAACAACTCCAAAATTTATTGTGGTTGGCCATTTCAAATTTCCAAAATTTATTGTCATAGGTAATTTCGAATTTTGAGAGGGAATGTAAAAGAGACAAAAGGAATGAATGAAGTAGAATTAGTAAGATGTCTTTTGTAGCAGCAGTCTGAGAAAATAATTTCTTTTGAGTTCTTTGTGGGATTCAAAAAAAACTTCTGAACAGCAGTAGTTGTGTTTGTTTTGTGATTGAGTAGTGATTGCTCTAGGTAGAGCTCTGTGCAACTCTTGAAATTTATTTCATTTTGGGTGCAGCTCCTAATAGCTGCTAATAGTTTGTAATCTATAGCTTAGGTTTATTTTCTAATTTTTTTATGTTTACCTCTGTAATGCCATTTTCAGTTTATTCAATACAAAAGAAAGTTGCATGTCTCCTTGCATTGTTTGTGCTTCCGCATTTTATTTGGTGTAATCCCAGTTGAATGGGAAACAAAACAACAATTTTGTATTTGTTTGCTTAGCCCAGTCTAGGATTGTTGACATGTTCCATATAACACTTAAAATACAGCTTATCATTCAAAGAATGTGTTAGTATGTATCAATGTTGTTTGCATCTGCTATGACATACATCCAAATCTGCACATGGCATTGTTAGTCACTGCGATCAATGATGACATCAATATTCCATATAACACTTAAAATACAGCTTATCATTCCCTGTGTGCATATATGTATGTAGCCTATTTTTAATTCCTTCTATGTGTGTACACATCCCTACCATTTAGACTTCCCCTCCGCCTATCGACTCATCGTAGGTGTCATATATACAGTTATATAAAAATATAGCAAGTCAACTTATACAACTTAATAATTTTTAAAGTTGTACTATACAGTCTACAATGCAAAAAAAAAAGAGCCAAATAGACCATCCAATTCCAATTCCAAGCCTCGGAGAGTGGGTTTGTTTCGTCTCGTTTTAAAAAATGTTCTGCTTTGAAAGGGTTTCGTAATATTTTTCCTGCAAACTTGGCCAATCATTTAACAGCGGTATCGTTGACAGCAAAACTCAATTTGTGCAGAATCTGGGTAAGTCACTTGCCTTGGTTTCGGTGAGTTTTTTTAAGGGAATCTGTACGCGGCTGGATCAACACTATCCGCGTAACCCTTGCAGCTCCTTCAGGTGCAAGTGCTAGTAAAAAAATAAATATGTAAATTTTTAGTAACAGGTTGGAATTAAACCAAAACCTAAAGCTCTAGTTGGAATTATTTTGCGATGGAGATTCATCGCTTGTGGATGACCGATAAAGTTCATGAAATCAACGACTAGGGTTAGAAGATACTTTAATTGCCTAAACGGAATTCAAAGTCCGTCACGTTCCGCTCTGCTCGATTAACATATCCTTGTGGATGTTCTGAAGAGAGGAACACAAGAACATACAACTCTTCTGGTAAGTTACAGAAGTTATGTTCTATCATATGATGAAGAATACGGACTAATAAAGAGCGTGTTCCTCAAACAGTAATGAATATGTTAATGAATTACGAATCAAATTCTTGATCTCAGACTAACTCGAGGGCAGGATAACAAAGAATGTTTAGACTAGCTTCGGATCACAAAACGGATCATATCTGATATCAACGTTATAAAATCTATATTTCGCTCTGCTTAATCAATATTCAGAAAACATATTGAAATTTAAATGGCGAGAAAATTGATTATTTTTAAGCATTAAATCATTATTTTAAATCTTTATACACTGTAATACAAGCACAATAGAGCAAGTGAACATTAAATTAAGAATCAAAGGCGAGCATTTGAACGAGAAGTTTATAAATGACAAATAAATCTAACCAAACATACGGATAGGAAACAAAGCAAAACAGACAACTTCAAGCGGGAATCATGGTTTCTTTCCACGACTGGTATCAAGAATATTCCTGAAACAATTAGTTCTCAAGCAAACTATTCAGTTTCTCGACCAGACATATTAAATATATTAAAGTTATACCTTATATTTGCCCCATTGCAAATGATAATAACAGTAAGCCTATTTAACCTGGTAAGATCTTTCTATTCATCTTCACGGGTGTTGGCAGATCTTGAATTTTGCGAGGTTAATGTGGCTGCAACTGCATGAAGCTTGAACAACCAACGAACTGGGTCAGAGCATACCAACAGCCCATCACTCAGTATATTTATAACTATATTCTAAGGTAAGAGCAGACTATTATATTTAAACAGCTGTATATTTATAAAAATAAAGAATTCCACATTACGAATAGGGAGAACGAACTTTCACATGAAAATCAAGAATAGTATGTTCTTGAGTAAACAATTAAGATCTAACTCCAAATCAAAGATGAAAGATAACTGCAAGCCCAAGAGGGATCCTGCAAGAATATCCATGAGAAATGCAAATGCAGTTAAAGATAGACCTGATAAGTTTACACAGATGTAAATTATGCTTCATAAGCGCATTACCCACTTCAGTGATTCAATTACGTAGCATAAGAATATAACTCACTTCCAAGATTCAATTACGAATAGGAAAATCGAACTTTCACATGAAAGTCAAGAATAGTAAGTTCTTGAGAAAACAATGAAGATCTATCTGCGAAACAAACATGAGAAGAAAACTGCAAGCCCTAGAGGGATCTTCTAAGAAGATAGATCTGATATGTTTACACAGATTGAATTATGTTGCATATGCGCACAACCCACTTCAGTGATTCAACTACGTAGCCTAAGCACATAACCCACTTCCATTATTCTATCTGTCCATGGAGTGAGTTGAAGCCAACTAACCAATATATGGAACATGGACGAATAATTTATTTTATTTTTATTGCCAGATATGTCTGGAGAGTAATTGAATAACATAGAAATTCCTGGTATCTTTTCCAAACCAAGCTTATTCAATAGTTCTGAACAAGTCAAATCATGTAATGCAGTATCTTGCTCCAAAAGAAAATAACGAACAGCACAATACTAAGTGTGCTGCCTTCATTACACAGCAAGCAGATCCTCCAAAAGATCTGCTATACACACTAGCCCTGAATGTTTATTTGGCATTACCTTTAGGCCCTATTCTCCCCCTCCTTATTATCATCCACGGCCTTACACTCTAAATTGATTTCCTTATTTTCCACCATTACTGGCTCTGGCAAGATGCTTGTGTCTTCAAGGATAAAATTATCGAACAAGTATTTTATTGAATTGTCCCCGATGGAACCGCCAAAGGTAAAATGCTGTTTCAATTTATCAGCCCAGACCTCCTGATCTTTCTGTCTCTTTCTCTCCAGCTCTTTGTCAATCTCTTTATTTCCTGCGTATGATGCAATCCCAGAAGCATAGATGGGAAGTCTTTGAAATACAATATATGATATTGTTGCATCCAAATCCCCATTCATCAGCTTCAGGGCATCTTGAATTCTAGCGGAATTTGCCATTCCTAGAGTTTGCGCCTTAAGCCATCGTACAGTATCCTCATCATATTCCTCTTGATATGGCAATGCCGATGATAATAATGGCGGGCCCTCTAAATCCAGCTTTTCTGTCGTAAGGCCTTTTTCAAGTCTTTCTACTGTCGTACCTAACAGATATTTTAGTGCATCATCCGGATTCCCCTGGTATAGTTCCAGCGCAGTTATTGCTTCCTCAACCGTTGAACTTCCAATTGTTTCTTTCAAAACCAACCTCAAAATATTCTGATCATATTTCTCTATTCCAGGGTAAGAGGCTAATGCTGATGTGAGCTCTGTATCATTCATTTCGCCTTGTCCCTTTGTCACCTGCTGAGCAACTTCATCGTCTTCAGTTTTGATGTGCAGGCTATTGTAATGGCTGCCATTATGATATGATAAACGTATGGCAGGTGCATTTGAACCATGAAAATTGTCTATGTTGGTGATTTCTGTTCTCCCATCTTTTATCAGGTAGAGATGAATGTTGGTCTTAAAGAGCAGTGAAGCTGCTTGAAGCTCCAAATTGTCACCCCATTCTCCATCACATGCCATATCTTCACAGTAGCCTTGAAAATCTGTTTCGTCTCCTTCAAAGAAATCTGTAAAATCTTGAGGATGTTTCTTCATGTAGTCCACCACCTTCCGACGATATGTTTTATGCAATTCTTGGTCACCACACAGTTGATCTGCTAGAGCTCTGAACATACAGTTCCCATCTCGTGCAATATCCACAATTTTCAGCCCTAATTCCTCGAAGTACGCTGTATAATTATCATCATAACATGGAATGGATTGAAACCTAGTTCCAGTTTCTTGATTTTTTTTCTTCATTCGCATGTCCACTCGGTAGTTCCTTTTGCTCTGGAAATCAACTGCACTCTCCTTGTTGCCTTGGTTTCCTTGTTGTCCAGTTATGATCTCCTGGTTATATATTTTTCTTGGATATTCTGCTTTACTCTCCTCCTCATCTTGTTTTCTGCCCCATACAGCGTTACTGTCCACATCATAACTGAAAGTGGGCATTTCCAATCTACCCTCGTCTACCATTTCATAGCTTTGCCAGTCAGGCCAACAGAGGCGTTTTAATATGGGCATCAACATACTCCAACCTCTGAAAATTGGCGGAATCGTATCCCTGTCCTTACTCCTTCGTTGGCAATCAACCTTGAAATCCATTTCGCGAATCCATCGCCCAAGCGCCTTTACATAACTGTTCACAATCTTGAAAACTCGCCATGATAGGTTTACCCTGTTGTCATTACCATCTTTCTTCATTGATCTTTGTGGCCTTTGAAATGGCATGGCTTTGCGATTTTTCATATTCTTAAACTGTGAAACACTATTTGTTCAGTCATATAAACTTTACAGAGCTTCAAATGACAAGAAATCACTATAACCTTCTAAACTCTGCATGCCCCACGAAACTCTTCAATACAGTGCTACTATAAACATAAAGAATCAAAACCAAGGTCTAAAATGGCAGTCACATCGTGAAGAAATTTTGCCAAATGCACGACAGTTGGAATTCATTTCTTGTCTTTCTTGGTTAAAATATCACAGAATGGAATTTCTTGTTATATAAGTGTGACATAAATGAAGTCTCTGACAAAGCCGTTGCCGTTGAAGGATGAAATAAAGATTCTGTTATTTTTCTGTCTTCATGGTGAAACCAAATACAAAGTTAGAATGCCTTGGCATTTGCTTACGAATCTGAATACGGCGTCTTCAAATCAACTCCAAGAAAAGAACTAGAAACCCAAGTCGCTCCTCTATGGCTATATTCACGCTTCATGACTGCCCAATTGGACTTTCGATTTGAAAGTCTCGAATTTAAGCTATCTAGTTTTATACACGCAATTAAATAGCAAATAGCGACAATTAATAAAGGATATGGTTTTCATAATCATGACACCATTTTTTTCACAATGTTAGTTCTTGTTACTTCCTACAAACATAATGGTATGACTCTATGTGTTATACAATTACTGGCGAGAGTTTCATATATGCCTATAAATAGAATAGCATATTTAATAAAATTCTTATTTATTAATTTTAATATTTAATTATGTTATTTTAAATATAATTTTTTGAAAAAGAAATATGTTTGTCTTATTTCTTAACACTTTCTTCATCTTAGATTAGAATTGTATTTTTTATTATGTTCCTAGTTTAGATCATAATTGTGGTCTTGTCCTTTATTACAAAACTCAAATTTTAGTTTCTAAGGTTAATCATTTCAACATAAGACTAGTGACTATTAGTGTTAACAACGATGTTGAACAAAAAGACAAGGAGGAACGAGAAACCTCACTTGATGCAATCTAGGATGATTGGGCCTTCATCTGTTAGAAGGTTCTTGTGGTATGTTTACCGGTCTTTTTATTTTTTGTTGTTTTTTTGTTTCTCTAGACCTGCATGCTCTTTGCAATTTCTTCAAGCTTTTATGCCCTCATATTGCTTACTTAATCTAATTTTAATGTTCTAAATTTTGGGATTAAGGCCGTTTCCCTTCTTTTTTAATCAAAAACATCAAAAAGTTCAACTTGTTCATCTAAATTTTATTTTTTAAAAGTATCATTTTAAGATAGATTCACAGGAACATATATTGTGGAACATGAATCAAAAGATCATACAAGACAATCTCCTTTTATGATAAAATCCATCAATTCACATTACACTTAAACAATCAACAAATAAACATTAATTTTTCTTCTTGTGAAGTCTCCTTTAGCATTATACTTTCATAACACACAACTACTGACTCATTGAATTTTATTACCATACCTTATATCTTTTCATTGCTCATAAATCAAACCTAAGTGCCTATTTATCTTCAAAGAAGATCCATTCATTTATGTATATACATAAAATGATCCCCAAGATGTCATTTCAAACAATATTAATTTTGATACATTAGGTATACACAAAACACACATTTTTAGAAGTATTTAAGGTCATTTTTGGTAATGGAGAAAATATTGGTAGATATTCATAATCGAACCATATGCACAAGGTCATAGCCATGATCTTGTCAAAAATCCTTAAAACCTTAGGATTTAATTATTTTGAGTGTCTTATAAGTGCAAAACATACTCACAAACTCCAAGGCCCACCTAAAGCTCTAGTCTCTTGCACACACATACATATAATATCACATCTACATCATAGTCTATTTATATTTTACTTTTCCATTTTTGGAACCTTTGGCCCTTAGTCATACAAGGGACAAATAAGCCTACCAAACCATGCATAAATCCTTAGACCCCATTATGAACATAGTTTTAAAAAATCTACCTTGACTAAAATTTTAATATTTCTTCTAGACTAATCATATTTTTAACTTATAATAGCTATAATAAAGCGAGTTTTACCAAAAATAAAGTGAACAAGGCTATTTTTTAAAATATGTCAAAAAACATTAAGTATAATTGTCTAAATTTAGTGTTCCTTTTATAATATTTAAACTAAATAACTTTTACATACTAATTCCATTTTTGGATATATTTTTATACTTTTTATCATAATTTCATGAGTCCAATGCTCTACATAATTTTTTATTTCACACCATACTTTGCATGTTTATAACTAATCATTAGATGCAACATTTATCTACCATCAAAGAACAAAACATGTAAATAAATCACTTTCACAAGTCAAAGAGAAAAAACAAAAACCATAAAAATTCTATAAAAAATTATTTTCAAGACACTACTAAGAAGAGAAGTTTATAGAACATTTTTCTTTCTATGTTCTTTTCTTGTTGTGCATGTTTTTAAACCATTTCTATGAGGGATTGAAATGATAATCACACATTTTAATTTGGATAATTGAAGAAGAAATGTTCTTTAATACTAAAGGATGGTGTACATGAAATGTTGGAAAAAGGGAGAAATCACTAGTTCCCTTTAATATGGAGAAGCTATAATTTAAGGTTCCTCTTCCCTCATTTCATTAAAAATATTCCTAAACCACAAATCCAAAAGACATTCAACATCAATGGTGAGTCAAATAGACCTAGGTTGGTGGAGATTTTTTTAAGGACAGGGGCAGATTATGCTTAATAATGATTTAAAATGATGAAACAAAATGAACTATAACATGTAAAATATAGATTCCTAAAGTACATAGATTGTAACAACAATTTGTAGGCAGACCTAGGAGATATCAAAGGGCATGTACCTATTACTAAAAGTTGATTCTAGAACATGCAGGAGGACTAGTTCACCCATGGGCGAATGTGTCCTTGATAAGGCTTCTGAAAATGCTTTTTATAGTCCTCTAGTGCTAGATCTAAGATTTTGATTTTGATTTGCAAGTTTATCAGAATGACAAAAATAAATTCTACAGCTTAGTTTCCATGTCTTGGCAAGAATGATAACAACAAATGCAAGAATGCAAAATTGCTCTTCAACATCTCTTCAATCCTTATTAAACCTATAATATGCACATACACAAAGAGAAAAAAATGTTTTTTGGTGTCATATAGGGGTTTTCCTTAATCAAACCCCGTGAATAGTGTTCCCACTTTCACAATGGCAATGTCAATGATAGAAAACCTTGAATGGAAAGGAAGGAAATGATGATTGAGCACTTGTTGCAACTCACCACCCCTCAATGGATTCCTTGAAGGACTAAAGTTATACACATCTCTTCAAAGTAATTGGATCTTTCTTTCTTGATTTTCTTGAATGGTTGAATGCATGAAGATTGCAATGTTTGTTAGCCTTAACAAGACAACTTGAACACACATAAACTTGGACAAGTTGTTAGGATCTTGGTTCCTAGTACAAATGACTAATAATGCTACTCCTGAATGCTCTTCACAATAATATTTTCTCAATAGGATTTATTTCAAAAATCTTTTTAGATTTCAAATAATAAAATGACTGTGTATTTATAAGTGTTCATCTAATTCCCTAAAAAATAGATTTCAAAAGACAACACTTAAAATTTGAATTTGGATCATTAGAAGGACTCCAAAAATATATTTTAAATTGGGTCCTAGCACATAAATGGAGCCCATTCGTCCATGGGTGAATGGGTCCTAGCCTATATTTCCAAGATAGACATATTCCATGGAAAATAAAATATTAAATGCATTTATGTAATGTTGGTTCTCCTTTTGGAAAATGATAAGAATAAAGCTTTGGAATGTATAATTGGACCAATTATAAGCTTAATTAAGTGAAATAAATTAAGGGACCTATGTTATATGTCCATAAAATATTTCCATAAAATATCAATGCTACACTAGGTTCAACATTTGTGAATAAAGTGAAGCAAAAATGTCAACTTCACCTTAGGGGGTGTAAACAAAACCCACCTCAGGGGATTCACACAAAACTCACCTCAAGGGGTGGAAATAAAACTAGCCTCAAGGGTTGAAAAAAAAAATCACCTTAGGGGGTGTTGTGGTAATGAAAAAAGTATCCCTCTACTTTTTTGTGCTTGTTTGGGTCCTCGTTAAATTGAACAATAATGTTGCCTTGATTTAGTGTTGTAATGTGTTTAAAAAATTCACACTAGGTCTTCGGTCCTTGTAAACTAAATGAACTTAATTGAACCTTATTTAAGGTGTTGTAAAGTGTTATACCACACTTTCACACTAATCTATGTTTTTCATTATTAATTGGGATTATTTATGCCTTATTTGGCCTTATTTTGCATCCACAAGCCTTAATTAATGCATGTTTCAAAGGATAAGCATGACATAAAAAAAAATCCAATCATAATTTAGGTGTTTTTAGATTGTGTGGCCCAAATTTATTGATCAAGGACTCATATGTCACCTTGGATGTATGAGACCCACCTAAGTTTTGGGGCCCTGATCCTAATTTTCCATCATTCTAAGAATTTTGGAAAATGTATCCCATAGTTAAGCCCAATGGGACTCATACGCCACTTCTGGCATATGAGTCCCATGTGGCCCAAAATTAAATTTAATTCAAATTATTAATGGGATTTTATCCTCCTAGATCTGATATGGGCTTATACTTTTGTAATTTCAAGAAATTTGTCATAAACAAGTATAAACACAAGGTTATTATACTCATTTTTCACCTAGCAAGAAATCAAGTGATCCTTACTATAAATTTGAGTTCATCAAAGCATTCAAGTGTTTACAAGAGAATTCAAGAGCCTTCAAGATCTTATTATCAAGTATTTTGGAGCATTATTCAAGTATCAAGCATCATGTCAAAGTCATCATGCATCATGTTTATTTTTTAGCTAACAATTGTGATGTAGGGTTTCATGATTCAAGCAAGCACTCGATTCAAGATTTACAACATTCAAGCAAGAGTCAAGATCTTCATCCATTGGATCCATTTCATACATGTTTGTAGAACTTTATTTCTAGGGTTTGGTGAGTTGTAACATTGCATGTTGTTCATTCATCATACATTCATTTCATTAGAAGGTTTGATTACCAAAATGTGGTTTGACCAAGGAAAACCCCTTTCCACTTACAAAACAACATTTTCCCATCATTAGTTTGTGATTTGTAGGTCTAGGTTGAAGACATATTGAAGAGCAAGTTTGGAGAAAGTTGTCAAACTGGTCTCATCATCTACAACATCATTGAAGGATACTTATAGAGCAAAATTTAACATTTCAGATCCAGAAACCAGGTTAAGAAGATAGAGTAGAGGTTGAAGAGAATATTCAAACTTTGACTTTTTGAAAAGTTCAAACTAGACTGATATGCCACTTTTAGCATATGATTCCTAGTTCAGTGGATTTTATAGATTTCAAGTGTTTTAGACATATCTCTACTAGATTCTTATTCCTACCCAAAAACTCTAATCTAGGACTAAACCACCCAAACTAGCATATGAGTCCTAACATACATTAATTTAGTGTTTTTAACATTTCAAATCTTCATTCAAGCTCCTACAAGTTTCCAGGTACGCACCTCTGATCTATCATCTTTTTGTTTTCATTTGCATGCATTTCTAGGTCATTTCTTATAGTTTTGAATTCATTAAGTTCCATAATTAGATCTTGCATGTCATTTGTCTTTCTATTCCCTAGCTTGGTGGAGAACCTTTCTTTAGTCATTGATCATACCCTAGGAAACCCTTTAGCATATCTCTTTCCTTCATTCCATCCTTGGATTGAGATCTTGAGGGTTTCCTTGAGTGAAACAAGATAGTGAAATAGGAGGAGCCCTATCTCTTCAAGGATAGAAACCCTCTTCCCATTTTTTGATGTTTCATTTTTGTGAACCAACATTTAAAACATCTTAATTCTGATTTGGAGTGCATCATCATCCTATATTTAGCTTGCATTAATATTGCATTAAGGTTTGCATTATTTAATTGGCATTATAGGGTTTCTAGATCTTGCATTAGTGAAAGTGCATATAGGTTGCACTTTTGCATCTTGTTTCATTGAAAATCACTTTAAATATAAATTTTCACTTATTTTAGAGATCATACAAACCATAAAGCATAACTTTCACTTAGAATTTTCTGAAATTTGTGCAAAAACCCTAAACTAGGACTCATACGCCCCTCTAGGAAATTTAGTCCTAGCACAAGTGATTTTTCTAGATTTCTCAGTATTTTGTAGTGACTGTTCCTCAACATTTAGACCTTTGAAAAACCCTATTTGGGACTCATACACCCCTCTGGGTGATTTATTCCCATCTCAAATTTTAAACTGCATTTTACAACATTAAATTCTATGTATTTGTGTTTTAGTTTGCAATGTTTATGTTTCATCCATTTCATTGCACACACCTTGATTTGGTTCATTACGTACATTGCATAATCTCAAACTTTCATTTAAAAATTTTACTTTAATTTCTTGCATTGCATTTCATCATGGATATGTGCTTTGGTAAGTTGTGGATGTCCTTAAAGTCCTTAGTGGATGTGTCAATTTGTGCTTTTGGAAATTACCTTAATGAAATTATTAAAGTTAGTCATGCTCACTCAACAACTAATGCATGCCCTCCTCGTGATTTTGACATCATTGGAGAAGATGATGATAGCATGAATAATTTCCTAAATGATTGTGTTAACATCCTTGAAAACAATGCATCCTTCTATCCATCGATGAAACAACCAACACCCCCTACCATCCTACCACTTGAGATTCTTGGTTACTTACATCCTGAAACTAAGGTATAAGTTGAGTCTAATTTCCCTACATTAGGTGAACCTATTTCCTCTAATCAACCAAACATTCAACCATTTGACCAACACTCCCAGCAATCTAGAAGAGACATATGGAAAATGATTCAAAATATTAAGAAAATGAGGATGTGATACAACAAGTGAACATGAAATTCATCAACTCTTAGAGAAAATACCAATTGAAGATACTAAAGGATTATGATATCAAGATCCTGCTCCCAATATTAGTTTCCTCCTTCCTAAAGAACGACCAATGCTTCATTATGATGATAAGGATGACAAGATTGTATCAGGTCCTCCCCTCAACATTGCACTTGAGAAGTTGGTGAATCTAGCAAGCGAAGAAGGTCTTTCAAAATGAAGAAACTACAATTCCCTTGTCCACCATCTACAACTGAAAGACATTTACAAATACTTCTACATCAAGGAATGAATACATTACCTCCCATAAGAGAAGATCGAAAACCAAATCCCAAGAACACAAACACATCACATTGTCAATATCACAGAGTTATTGGACATAGTATTGATGAGTGTTGTGCTTTAAAATAAATATTTAAAAAGTTTGATATCATAGAGATAGTCCCTTAAAATGGAACCCCTTTTTCTCCTTTCCATGTAATGGTTATACGATCTTAACATGTTCACTATTACATGCTTTATAATCATTGAAAATCATTTCTAGATGCAAGGAGCTCTTTCTCTTGACCTATCTTGGTTCATCCTTTCCTTGCACATAGTGGGGGCATGGGTTAGTAAGCCTTCTCCTAGTAATGCAGTTGTCATTGTTCCTTTTCCTAGTTGTGTACCTTCTGTATATGATGAACATGATTGGGATGTAGATGGCCTACTAATAGGTTGACTTGCATGTTCCTTACTAGTATTTTTCTTTCTTTCTTTTTTCTTGTTCTTTGTGTGATTACATGTGCATAATATGATCCCCCATGTTATTATGTTTGATGTCTCTCTCTTTGTGCATTCCTTTATTTTTATCTCCATTCTTCTCTATGTCCTAATCTTTTATATTTTTCATTTGTCTTGAGTTTTCCTTTTGTGTATGATGCAAGGTGTCGAGACATTCAAGTCTCTTCCATGTTGACCCAAATATTTCCTTTATCTTTTTCATTTGTCTTTTGTTTTCCTTTTGGGGATGATGCAAGGTGTCAAGGCATTCATGTCTCTTCCATGTTCACCCAAAAGGATTTTTCATTTTTTTTGCTCTCTTTGTGTCATTCTTCTTATTCTATGAGTATTTGGGGAATGATGAAAGTTTCGAGCTCTTTAAAAATATTGTAGCAAGAAAATATTGATGCCAAATCCATGGATCCCTCGTGTGTTCATAATTTTATTTTTTGGGGCACCCCCCCTCTTTTCTTTTTTCATGACGTAGCTTTATTTGGAAACATATGAATTGGCATAGGGATTTCCAAGTTAGCTTTTATGACTTTTTATTGTTATCATTTATCATTTTCTACTTTAAAGTAATTGCTCATAGCATGGTGTTTAGCAATTTCTTTAAAGTGGGGGAATACATTGACATTATTCTTTTTCATTTCATGTTTCATGGTGTAGTCTTCATAGTTCATGTGATGTGTCTTTTTCTTTGTGGTGGCATTGGGTGTGACGTCCCTCAAGAGTGTGATCTCTCTTAGCATCTTATATTCCTCTTAGTGATATAATGCAACACATTACATCCCTTATGTTGCAAATATTCTATTTCTTGAGTGGTCCTCTCTTAATGACATTAGGAAAAATGTCCCCTAAGCTAAGACCTTTCATGAACTAAGGACTCCTTTGAACATTCTCTACATTGCATTTGCAATTTCGGTTATATGGCCACCTTAAATAACACACCTTGAATTCCTATGGATCCATCTTGTTTTTTCATGAGTTTCAAGCATACAAAGTTTTACATGCCTCATGAAGCTCAAAGTTCATTGTTGTGTGGTGCCTTATCAAAGTTATGAGGAGGTATAACTTTGTTCTAGCTGGATAGGAGGCCAAACCGAGGCATGACTTTCCCATAGCCACTTTCTTATGTGTGTGAGTGCATACCAGTCACGTGGATGTGTCTCACTCTTTTGGATACTCACCCAACGACAGCCAAGAGTTTCATTGCCTTAGAGTGAGCGTGCATTTTTTTTTGGAAAAATTGCCTAGATCTGATCCACATCGCAATGAAAAAATGGTCAAAGCTTGATCCACCCCTTTTTTATTTTGATTTTCTTTATTTGTCTTTAGTAGTGTATGCTTGTGCCTTGTTTTTGCTCCTTATATCATTTTGATGGGTTTTATTTTTTGCCTATATTGGTTTGTCATAGGATCTTGATCTTAGGGGATTGATCACCCCTCTTGATCACAGCTATCCTATCTTTCTGGTATTGGTGCACTTGGACCCCTCTTGATGCGAGTTTGTCAACTTTAGTGTGAGTTTGAAGCAAGTTACTCATCTCACTAAAGTAGGGCCTAAATTACAAAAAAAGTATCCCTCTACTTTCTTGTGCTTGTTTAGGCCCTCCTTGTTAAATTGAACAATAATATTTCCTTGATTTAGTATTGTAATGTGTTTAACACATTCACATTAGGTCCTGGGCCCTTGTAAGCTAAATGAAATTAATTGAACCTTATTTAAGGTGTTGTAAAGTGTTGTACCTCACTTTCACACTAATCTAGGGTTTTCATTATTAATTGGGCTTCTTTTTTTCCTTATTTGGCCTTATTTTGTATCCACAAGCCTTAATTAATCCATCTTACTAAGGATAATGTTGACATAAACCAACATCCAATCATAATTCAAGTGGTTTTTGAGATTTTGTGGCCTAGATTTAGTGATCAAGGACTCATACGCTAGCTTGGGCATATGAGTCCCTCCTAAATTTTGGGGCCCCGATCCTGATTTTTCATCATTCTAAGCATTTTTTTTAAAAAAATTCCCATAGTTAAGCCTAATGGGACTCATATGCCACTTCTATTGTATGAGTCCCATGTGGCCCAAAATTAAATTTAACTCAAATTATTGGTGGTATTTTATCCTCCTAGATCTGATGTCAACTTGTAGTGTTGTAATTTTGAGAATTTTGGCATAAACATGTATAAATACAAGGTTATTTCACTCTTTTTCACCTAGCAAACAATCAAGTGATCCTTATAAAAAATTTGAGTTCATAAGAGCATTTAAGTGTTTAAAAGAGCATGCAAGATCCTTCAAGAGCTTATTATCAAGATTTTTCTGAAGCATTATTCAAGTATCAAGCATCATGCCAAATTCATCATGCATCATGTTTATTTTTGAGCTAACAATTGTGATATAGGGTTTCATGATTCAAGCAAGCATTTGATTCAAGATCTACAACATTCAAGAAAGAGTTAATATCTACATCCATTAGAGCCATTCCATACATGTTTGTAGCACTTTATTGCTAGGTTTTGGTGAGTTGTAACATTGCATGTTGTTCATTCATCATTCCTTCATTTTATTTCATTTCATTATAAGGTTTAATTACCAAAACAGGGTTTGACCAAGGCAAACCCCTTTCCACTAACGAAACAATATTTTCCCTCTCTTTAGTGTGTGATTTTTAGATCTAGGTTGAAGACATATTGAAAAGAAATTTTGGAGAAAGTTTTCAAAGTGGTCTCATCATCTACAACATCATTGAAGGACAGTTACAAAGAAAATTTTGACATTTCAGATTTGAAAACCAGGTTAAGAAGACAAAACATAGGTTGAATAGTAGAGCCATACTTTGATTTTCTAAAACGGTAAAACTAAACTGATACACCAATTCTAGCATATGAGTCCCAGTTCAATGGATTTTTTCAGATTTCAAGTATTTCAGACATATCTTTGCCAGATTCTCGTTCCTACCTAGAAACCCTAATTTGGGACTGAATCGTTGAGACTGATGTATGAGTCCTTGTAGACATTAATTTCAATTTATTTAGTATTTTAGATATTCATTCAATCTCCTATAGGTTTCTAGGTGCACACTTCTAATCTCTCAACTTTTTGTTCTGATTTACATGCATTTCTAGATCATTTTTTATAGTTTTGTATTCATTAAGTTCCTTAATTAGATCTTGCATGTCATTTGTCTTTCCAAACTCCTACTTAGTGGTCAACCCTTCTTTATTCATTGGTCATACCCTAGGAGAACCTTTAGCAGATTGCTCTCCTTCATTCCATCCTTGGATTGACATCTCTAGGGTTTCCTTGAGTGAAACAAGACAGTGAAATAGGAGGAGCCCTATCTCTTCAAGGATAGAAACCTTCTTCCCATTTTTTGATGTTTCATTTTGGTTAACTTGCATTTATAACATATTAATTTTTATTTGGAGTGCATCATCATCTTAGATTTGACTTCCATTAAGGTTTTCATTAGTTAATTGGTATTTTAGGGTTTCTAAATCTTGCATTCATGAAACTGCATATAGGTTGCACTTTTGCATCTTGTTTCATTGAAAGTCATTCGAAATCTACATTTGCACTTAGTTTTGAAATCATACAAACCAGAAAGCATAAATTTCACTTAGAATTTTTAGAAATTTGTGCAAAAACCCTAAACTGTGACTCATGTGCCCCTTTGGAAAATTTAGTCCAAGCACAAGTGATTTTTCGTAATTTCTGGGTATTCTATAGTGACTATTACTCAATATTCAGACCTTTGAAAAACCCTGTTTAGGGCTCATACACCATGCTAGGTGATTTAATCTCATTTCATATTTTAATCTACATTTTACAACATTAAATTCTTTGTTTTTGTATTTTAGTTTGTTGTTTTAGTTTGTAGTGTTTTTGTTTCATCCATTTCATTGCGCACACCTTCATTTGGTTCATTACATATACATAATGCATAATCTCAAACTTGCATTTAGACCTTTTACTTTAAGTTCTTGCATTGTATTTCATCACATATATGAGCTTTGGTAGGCTGTTGAAAATAATGCATCCTTCTATCCATCCATGAAACAACCAACACCCCCTATCATCCCACCACCTTAGATGTTTGGTTACTTACATCTAGAAACTAAGGTACAAATTGAGTCTAAGTTCCCTACAATAGGTGAACCTAGTTCCTCTAATCAATCAAACATTCAACCATTCTACGTTAACAAAGTGACCAACACTCCCATCAATCTAGAAGGGACATATGTAAAATGATTCACAATCTTAAGAAAACAAGAATGTGATACAAGTGAACATGAAAGTCATCAACTCTTAGAGTAAATACCAACTGAAGATACTAAAGGATTAGGATATAGAGATCCTCCTCCCGATATGAGTGTCCTCCTTCCTAAAGAACAACCAATGCTTTGTAATGATGATAAGGATGAAAGGATCATCTCAAGTCCTCCCCCTCAACATTCCACTCGAGAAGTTGGTGAATCTAGCAAGCAAAGAAGGCCTTACAAACTAAAGAAACTATAATTCCCTTGTCTACGATCTACAATTGAAAGACATTTATAGATACTTATACACTAAGGACCGATTACTTTACCTCCCATAAGAGAAGATCAAAAACCAAATCCCAAGAACATAAACACATCACACTGTCAATATCATAGAGTTATTGGACATAGTTTTGATGAGTGTCATTCTTTAAATGAAATATTTAGAAAGTTTGATATCATACAGATAGTCCCTTAAAGTTGGACCCCTTTCACTGCTTACCATGTAATGGTTGTAGGATCTTAACATGCTCACTATTACATGCTTTACATTCATTGCAAATTATTCTAGATGCAAGGAGCTCTTTTTGGGTATGTGCAGGGTCATGATTGGCCAAAAAGTGGCGATATGAATTACGACTAAAGTCTTGATTGATAGGTTGATTGAAAAACATCTATAGCTTTCAAACAGTATCACATTTTTTTAATCTAAAACATGTGTCACATTCTATGCTTCATATACTATATAAGATTAAAAAAAATGGATTTCATGAAGTTTTGACCAAGTTAATGTGGTTAGACATACGAGTTTTTATATTTTTAAAAAATTGTAATAAAAAATTCATAATTAATTATTTACTTTTATTGTAAAATCTTATAAAAAAAAATATTATCATTTTATTATGGTTAGGGTGCTTAGACAGACACCTACTTCTTATTATTTCCTGAAACTTAAGTACTACTGCATTGAAATTTCAAATTTTCACCAAACACATTTTTTTTTTATAAATAAACCTAGTAGTTTAGAAACTACATTCAATTTTCAATAGATTCTATTCTTACATATTTTTGAAATAATATAGATAACTTATTCAAATTTTTACGTCAAGTTTCCTAACTCTGATTTTTCTAAATTTTTCGCCACTTGAGGGCTTGTTTTTTCCATGATGATCCTACACATACCCTTCTCTTTACCTATCTTGGATCATCCTTTCCTAGCACTTAGTGGGGGCATGGGTTAGTAAGCCTTTTCCTAATAATTCATTTTTCATTTTCCCTTTGGTTAATTGTCCACCTTTTGAATTCATATGATTAACACGATTGGGATGCAGACGACATACTAATAGATTGACTTGCATGTGCATTACTAGTATTTTTCTTTCTTTTCTTTTGTATGTTCTTTGTGTGATTGCATGTGCATAATGTGATCCCCTGTGCTATTTAGTTTGATGTCTCTCTCTCTCTCTTTGTGCATTCCTTTATTTGTATCTCCATTCTCTTTTATGTCGTAATCTTTTATCTTTTTCATTTGTCTTTTTTTTTCCTTTCAGGGGTGACGCAATGCGTTGAGACATTCAGGTTTCTTCTATGTTGACCCAAAATATTTCCTTTATCTTTTTCATTTGTCTTGTGTTTTCCTTTTGGGATGACGAAAGGTTCGAGGCATTCATGTCTCTTCCATGTTGACCCGAAAGGATTTTTCTTTTTTTTCACTCTCTTTGTGTCATTCTTCTTGTTCTATTAGTATTTGGGGAATGATGACAGTTTTGAACTCTTTAGAAACATTGTAGCAAGAACATACTTACCTCAAATCTATGGATTCATCATATGTTTGGAATTTTATATTTTGGGTCAGCCCCCCATCTTTTCCTTTTTCATGACGTAGCATTATTTGGAAACATATGACATGGCATAGGGCTTTCCAAGTTAGCTCTCATGTCTTCTTTATTGTTAACATTTATCATTTTCTACTTTAAAGTAATTGCTCACAACATGGTGTTTAGCAATTTCGTTAAAGTGGGGGCATACATTGATATTATTCTTTTCAATTTCATGTTTCATGGTGTAGTCTTCCTACTTCATTACTATGTTTATTTTATTTTTGGTGACATTGGGTTTGATGTCCCTTAAGAGTGTGGTCTCTCTTAGCATATTATTTTCCTCTTAATGGTTTAATGCAACAAATTCCATCCCCTAAGTTGTGAATCTTCTATTCTTTGATTATTCGTCTCTTGGTGACATTAGGCACAATGTACCCTAAGCTAATATGTTACATCAACCTTAAGAAAGACTCCTTTGAACATTCTCTACATTGCATTTGTGATTTTGGGTATATGGCCACCTTGCATAATACACCTTGCATCTTATGGATCCATCTTGTGTGTTCACGTGTTTCAAGCATACAAATTTTTTCTTGCCTCATGAAGCTCGAAGTTCATTATTGTGTGTCACCTTATCAAAGTTATGAGGAGATATAACTTTAGTTTGGTTAGACAGGAAGCTAAACCGAGGCACAAATTTCCCATAGCCACATGCTTGTGTGTGTGAGTGCATAGAGGCCACATGCGTATGTTTCTCACTCTTTTGGATACTCACAGAGTAGAAATCCTAGAGTTTTATTTCCGCAGAGTGAGCATGCATTTTTCTTCAACAAACAACCTTGATCTTATCCACATCATGATGGATAAATGATTGAATCTTGATCCACCCCTTTTTATTTTATTCTTCTCTCTTTCTCTTTGGAAGTGTATGATTGTTCCTTTTTTTTGCTCCTTATATCATTTTCATTTGTGTTCTTTTGTGCCTATGTTGGTTTTTCATAAGATCTTGATCCTGGGGGCTTGATCACCCCTCTTGATTTTGGTTATCCTTTTTTTTTGACATTGGTGCACTTGGACCACTTTGGATGATGCGAGTTTGTCTACTTTAGTGTGATTTTGAAGCAAGTTCCTCCACTCACTAAACTAGGGGCTAAATGTGGCAATAGAAAAAGTGTCCCTATACTTTTTCATGCTTTTATCGGCCCTCCTTGTTAAATTAAACAATAATGTTGCCTTGATTTAGTGTTGTAATGTGTTTAACACATTCACATTAGATCTTGGGACCGTGTAAGCTAAATGAACTTAATTGAACCTTATTTAACATGTTGAAAAGTGTTGTACCACAATTTCACACTAATATAGGGTTTTCATTATTATTTGGGCTTGTTTATGCCTTATTTGGCCTTATTTTGCATCCACAAGCCTTAATTAATGCATATTTTTTAGGATAATCCCGACGTAAACCAACATCCAATCATAATTTAGGATTTTTTAGATATTGTGGCCCATATTTGGTGATCTATGACTCATACACCACCTTGGGCATGTGAGTCCCTCCTAAATTTTTGGTTCGCAATCTTGATTATGCATCATTCTAAGAAGTTTTGAAAAATGTGTCCCATCTTTAAGCCTAATGGGACTCATATACCACTTATGGCATATGAGTCCCGTGTGTCCCAAAATTAATTTTATTTCAAATTCTTGGTGGTATTTTATCCTCCTAGATCTAATGTCGACTTGTAGTGTTGTCATTTCAACAAATTTGGCATAAACAAGTATAAATACAAGGTTATTTAACCCATTTTTCACCTAGTAGGAAATCAAGTGATCCTTATATAAAAATTGAGTTCATAAGAGCATTAAAGTTTTTACATGAGCATTCAAGAGCCTTCAAGATCTGATTATCTAGCATTTTGGAGCATTATTCAAGTATCAAGCATCATGACAAAGTCATCATGAATCATGTTTTTTTTTAGCTAACAATTGTGATGTAGGTTTTCATGAGTCAAGCAAGAATTTGCTTCAAAATCTACAACATTCAAGCAAGATTCAAGATCTACATCCATTGGAGCCATTTCATACATGTTTGTAGCACTTTATTGCTAGGGTTTGGTGAGTTGTATCATTTCATGTTTTTCATTCATCATTCCTTCATTTCATTGCAAGGTTTGATTACCAAAATGGGGTTTGACAAAGGAAAATCCTTTTCCACTAACATAAAAACAATTTTCCCTCTCTTTAGTGTGTGATTTGAAGATATAGGTTGAAGAAATATTGAAGAGAAAGTTTGGGGAAAGCTGTCAAAATGGTCTCATCATCTACAATATCATTGAAGGAAATCTATAAAGCAGAATTTGATATTTCAGATCTAGAAACTAGGTTAAGAAGATAAAGCAGATGTTGAAAAGAAGATTCAGACTTTGAATTTTTGAAAAGTTCAAACTAGACTGATACACAACTTCTAGAATATGAGTCCCAATTCAGTGGATTTTCCATATTTCAAGTGTTTCAGACATATCTCTACTAGATTCCTGCTCCTACCTAGAAACCCTAATTTGGGCTGAATCTACCAAATTGGCATATGAGTCCCAGGGGTTCTGTCATAATAGTGGTTTACAATTTCTGAGAGGAACAAATTTTAGCTGAAATCACATATTTTTAGAAAATATAATGATTTAAGCCTTAAAGATATCCATTTTAAGGATTCCAATTGAAGAGGGTTTGATCAAATCACCTTAGATCAAACCCCCTTCGATAGAACCTCGCTGGTTTTAAACCATACCTATAAATGCATCTCCTTTACACCTATCAAAATGCTGATAAAAAATCACTTTTGATTTAGATTTTGGGGGATCAAATGAATAAATTTAAAATTTATTTCAAATGATTATGGTATTCCTCAGAACAAGCTATCCAATGAATATAATTTTAATATGTTTTGGTTTTGTTATGTATTTGTTTTTTAAGTTTTATTAAACATAGGTTTTTCATGGAAAATGAATTTCTTTGTTCTTCACATGTGAAAAAATAGAATATTATCAAACAAAAAAATTGAAAAATATGAGTGCACTAAATATTGAAGTCCTTGATCCAACAAAAAAAATTAAATTAAATTTTGATATATACAAAAAAAGTTACGCGTTATACGGTCGCCCTGTGTCTGAATTGTAATTTGTTTGACTTTGAAACTTGATTAAGGAAAAAATATTCAATAAAAAACTATATAACTAAGTGGAAGCACTAGATATCAGAGTTACAAATCTAAATTTGAAAGAATTATAATTTTATCGTTCATGCAAAAAAAGCTATGCGTTATATGGTGTGTGTCACTTTTTTAAAATGTTGTTTTCTAAAAAAAATCAATTTTCGTGGGAGATGGAAAAAGAAGTGCAATTTGATTCCAAAAATTTTGAAAAAAATATTTTTAGAATCTACATACAAAATTTGATGAGACTCTAGTTTGCACCATCTTCAAATTCCTCACAGTTTAGTCGCTATAGGTGCCCAAATGTGAAGATTTAGTTTAAAATAATAATTCCAATGTCCAGTTTGGCCAAAAATTGTAAACTACTATTATGGGATCACCCCCAGTAGATATTAATTTCACTATTTTCAACATTTCAGATCTTCATTCAAGATCCTAAAGGTTTCTAGGTGCACACCTCTTATCTCTCATCTTTTTGTTTTGATTTACATGTATTTCTAGGTCATTTCTTATAGTTTTGCATTCATTGAGTTCCATAATTAGATCTTGAATTTGATTTATCTTTACAAGCCCTAACTTGGTGGTGAACCCTTCTTTAGTCATTGATCATACCCTAGTACAACCTTTGGTAGATCTCTTTCCTTCATTCCATCCTTGGATTGAGATCTCTAGGGTTTCCTTGAGTGAAACAAGATAGTGAAATAGGAGGAGCCCTACCTCTTCAAGGATAGAAACCCTCTTTCCATTTTTTGATGTTTCTAGTGAAAGAATATTTCACCTTAAGGGGTGCAAATAAATAATTTCAATATATTCCCCCACTTTAAAGAAATATTGAAACACCATGTTGTGAGCAATTACTTTAAAGTAGAGATTGATAAATTCCATGCAACAAAATATGATACAAGATTATTTGGAAAGCCCTATGCCAATAATATGTTTAAAAAAAAAATACATCGTGATAAGGTGTTGCCCCTATAACACAATACCATGAGCAACATAGAAAGGTACACTAAGGGATCTATAGATTTAGGGTCAACATATGTCTTTGCTACAATGATATAATATATTTCAAAACTCTCATCATCCCCAAAATACTCATGGAAAAATGAACTTAAAGGAGGAATGACACATTAGATAGAGAAAATAAATATTCTTCTGGGTCAACATGGAAGAAACCTAAATAGCTCACACCTTCCATCACCCAAAAAGGGAAACACAAGATTAAGAAAAGATAATGTTTACGACATATGGAAGAATTGAGATACAAATAGAATAATTTAATGAAAAATTCATTTCCTTTGTATCATTGTGCCAATAGAGCAACAAGAGTCATCCAAAGAAAAATCACAAACACAAAAACATGCCAAGCAACATAGTACGAGAGATCACATTACATGCAAGGAAACACAAATAACATAGAAATAAAATATGAAGTAGTGTATCAAATGCAATCCAACCTAAATTAGGTTTTCCACATCCCAATCTTTCTCATCATAAGGAAAATAAATAACTATAGGTACTACAACAAGTGTTGTGCTAGGAGCATCACCAATTTAAACATGTGGTGGGTCACTCTCAACAGAAGGATCATCATGGTTTCCCCCATCTAAATTCATAGAAGTGGAAAATAAAAAATTTAGCTCATTATGCACTTCTTCATAAATCTTAGCAATCTTATCATCATTATCAAAATTTATCACAATAGGAGGTTTTATAATTATTTCCTTTAAATTCTCTTGTTTTAATTTAATGTCTTGTTTTTGATAAAAGGGGTAAAACGGGTTTTACAGGGACCCGAAACTACAACGTTTACAAAACATAAAAGAGGACACAAAAGTCCAACCAAAAAGACCAACTGCCCGAGAAAAGAATAGGAGCAACCAAATGAAAAAAACCAGAAAGGTCAAACCAATTCTTGTCTTGTTATGATGGAAGTTAAACTGATTCTTGAATTTTTTCCATGGGTGTAGGAGTTGTTTGTCTATTCTATTCTTCTACTTTGGGAGTGATATAATGACATACATGCCTACTCTCTTTAACATTTGTATTTCATTTAGCACAATTTTCAAGTTGTGATGGTATAGGAGTGAGATTATCAACCATTGGTTTCTTTTCTTCCCTTAAGGGAGGAACAGGAAGGAACCACCAAGGGTTGGGAAAGTTTTGTCCCTTTAGGTTTATAAAATTATCTTATCTTTGGAGGCACAAAAGAAATCATCTTATTGTCTCTTGGTCTGTTGTAGGAAATGGGTAGAGGAATTGTAGTGATTTTTTCTTGGTTACTTGGAAGGGCTTGCGGCTCAATCATATGTTTAATAGTAGGTTGGGGAGAAGGGATAACCATGGACCATGGAATATTACTAAGAGATAATTTTTATGCTTTTCCTTGAATTTTTATATGATTTGAAAAATAAATCTACATGAGGTTTTATAGGTTCCATAGGACTATGCTAAAAGAAATATAATGCAAAATTTATATTGGAAGAAAAAGGATTAAATCCACTATGATGTATTGTAAATATCTTGTCCCCTGAAGGAAACTTTATGCACTTATCTCTTATGTTATTTTTCAAGTTATCAATGAAAATTCATTGAAGATCCACATTGGGGAGGTTGATATTGATTTGTGAGTAAAGTAATTGATAACATTCTATAAAATTTGTGACTTTTTCTCCTTGTTGTTTCTTACACCTCATTATATCAGGTAGAACCATAATCTTAGGACCCATTTTTACTTGGAAATGGTTAAGAACGACATCAAAAAAGCTCATTGAATGAGTGGTTTGAATTATTTTATAATGAAAAAAACCATTACAAGGTTGTTCCTTTAAAGGACCTAGGAAAGAGTTTAGGCAAGAGCCTATCTTCAAAAATAAAGTCACTATATAAGGTTGTATATGTTGATACACTATTATTAGGGTCTCCTTTACCACTCTATTTCTCAAAAGGAGGTACCTATATACCTTGTGGGACTTTTGTTTTCACTATCTCCAATGACAATGGGCTTCATTTGACATATTGTGAAGGTTGTCCATTTTTATTTTGGTTTAATGTTACTATTTATTGTTGAAGGGATGTGACATTTTGCAAGATTTGGTTTATGATAGAATCATAGGTTGTTTTTTGAGATGGAGGTGAATATATTGGAGCTATATATATGTTAGGTGGACAACTAAATTGAAAGTTTTTGAGAGGTGATGTATTTGGAGATATAATGTTTGGGTGCACAAAACTAAAAGGATTCCCTGATGGGGGACTCAAAGATACTTTCATATATTCATTTTATGTTTAAAAAACTTGTTTATTTTATTAATTAACATGACTAGTGGTAGACTATAGACTAATATATTTATTTGCTTTGCTTTATGTCTAGCTAATTTGGTAGATATATTTGAGGTAATGCTCTATATTAAATGTGTTGCTTTTGTGATGATATTGATGAGTTAATTATGCAATTTTAATCTTTTACTATCATAATTGGTATCATATTCTTAAGGATGTCATTCAAGGTATTTAAAAGACTGATGATTGATGATAAAGTTAACTCCCCGTTTAATCAAATGACGACAATCATGCCATTGATTGGCCAAAACTGAATGATGAATCACTAAAGTTTAAACTCAGCTTCTTTTAGTCAATTTAGGAACTTCTAGTCCTAGTGTTGATCCGACATTTCTATCCATGTCTATTCTCAGTCCTGTTTTAGTCTTTAGTTTAGATGCCTTGAATCTTGGCAGTTAATGCCATGTTTTTAATTCAATAAGGATATAGTTATAAATATTCATGTTTAGGTTGTAGAAAGGAGCTAGATAATTTTTTACTAGAATCTTGTAATGGTAGCAATACTCTATTATGCGTCCCTATTTTGATTAATTTGAATGAAGATAAGAAGTTAACTCGAATTACTGTGTTAGAGATCTTACCGAAGGAAGAGCAGGGCCCACTCAACCAAAGGAATTGATCTTGTG
>VDFB02000013.1:160674204-160741195 GCA_007258455.2 Sequoia sempervirens | reverse complement strand
CTTTGGAAAATTTAGTCCAAGCACAAGTGATTTTTCATAATTTCTGGGTATTCTATAGTGACTATTACTCAATATTCAGACCTTTGAAAAACCCTGTTTAGGGCTCATACACCATGCTAGGTGATTTAATCTCATTTCATATTTTAATCTACATTTTACAACATTAAATTCTTTGTTTTTGTATTTTAGTTTGTTGTTTTAGTTTGTAGTGTTTTTGTTTCATCCATTTCATTGCGCACACCTTCATTTGGTTCATTACATATACATAATGCATAATCTCAAACTTGCATTTAGACCTTTTACTTTAAGTTCTTGCATTGTATTTCATCACATATATGAGCTTTGGTAGGCTGTTGAAAATAATGCATCCTTCTATCCATCCATGAAACAACCAACACCCCCTATCATCCCACCACCTTAGATGTTTGGTTACTTACATCTAGAAACTAAGGTACAAATTGAGTCTAAGTTCCCTACAATAGGTGAACCTAGTTCCTCTAATCAATCAAACATTCAACCATTCTACGTTAACAAAGTGACCAACACTCCCATCAATCTAGAAGGGACATATGTAAAATGATTCACAATCTTAAGAAAACAAGAATGTGATACAAGTGAACATGAAAGTCATCAACTCTTAGAGTAAATACCAACTGAAGATACTAAAGGATTAGGATATAGAGATCCTCCTCCCGATATGAGTGTCCTCCTTCCTAAAGAACAACCAATGCTTTGTAATGATGATAAGGATGAAAGGATCATCTCAAGTCCTCCCCCTCAACATTCCACTCGAGAAGTTGGTGAATCTAGCAAGCAAAGAAGGCCTTACAAACTAAAGAAACTATAATTCCCTTGTCTACGATCTACAATTGAAAGACATTTATAGATACTTATACACTAAGGACCGATTACTTTACCTCCCATAAGAGAAGATCAAAAACCAAATCCCAAGAACATAAACACATCACACTGTCAATATCATAGAGTTATTGGACATAGTTTTGATGAGTGTCATTCTTTAAATGAAATATTTAGAAAGTTTGATATCATACAGATAGTCCCTTAAAGTTGGACCCCTTTCACTGCTTACCATGTAATGGTTGTAGGATCTTAACATGCTCACTATTACATGCTTTACATTCATTGCAAATTATTCTAGATGCAAGGAGCTCTTTTTGGGTATGTGCAGGGTCATGATTGGCCAAAAAGTGGCGATATGAATTACGACTAAAGTCTTGATTGATAGGTTGATTGAAAAACATCTATAGCTTTCAAACAGTATCACATTTTTTTAATCTAAAACATGTGTCACATTCTATGCTTCATATACTATATAAGATTAAAAAAAATGGATTTCATGAAGTTTTGACCAAGTTAATGTGGTTAGACATACGAGTTTTTATATTTTTAAAAAATTGTAATAAAAAATTCATAATTAATTATTTACTTTTATTGTAAAATCTTATAAAAAAAAATATTATCATTTTATTATGGTTAGGGTGCTTAGACAGACACCTACTTCTTATTATTTCCTGAAACTTAAGTACTACTGCATTGAAATTTCAAATTTTCACCAAACACATTTTTTTTTTATAAATAAACCTAGTAGTTTAGAAACTACATTCAATTTTCAATAGATTCTATTCTTACATATTTTTGAAATAATATAGATAACTTATTCAAATTTTTACGTCAAGTTTCCTAACTCTGATTTTTCTAAATTTTTCGCCACTTGAGGGCTTGTTTTTTCCATGATGATCCTACACATACCCTTCTCTTTACCTATCTTGGATCATCCTTTCCTAGCACTTAGTGGGGGCATGGGTTAGTAAGCCTTTTCCTAATAATTCATTTTTCATTTTCCCTTTGGTTAATTGTCCACCTTTTGAATTCATATGATTAACACGATTGGGATGCAGACGACATACTAATAGATTGACTTGCATGTGCATTACTAGTATTTTTCTTTCTTTTCTTTTGTATGTTCTTTGTGTGATTGCATGTGCATAATGTGATCCCCTGTGCTATTTAGTTTGATGTCTCTCTCTCTCTCTTTGTGCATTCCTTTATTTGTATCTCCATTCTCTTTTATGTCGTAATCTTTTATCTTTTTCATTTGTCTTTTTTTTTCCTTTCAGGGGTGACGCAATGCGTTGAGACATTCAGGTTTCTTCTATGTTGACCCAAAATATTTCCTTTATCTTTTTCATTTGTCTTGTGTTTTCCTTTTGGGATGACGAAAGGTTCGAGGCATTCATGTCTCTTCCATGTTGACCCGAAAGGATTTTTCTTTTTTTTCACTCTCTTTGTGTCATTCTTCTTGTTCTATTAGTATTTGGGGAATGATGACAGTTCTGAACTCTTTAGAAACATTGTAGCAAGAACATACTTACCTCAAATCTATGGATTCATCATATGTTTGGAATTTTATATTTTGGGGCAGCCCCCCATCTTTTCCTTTTTCATGACGTAGCATTATTTGGAAACATATGACATGGCATAGGGCTTTCCAAGTTAGCTCTCATGTCTTCTTTATTGTTAACATTTATCATTTTCTACTTTAAAGTAATTGCTCACAACATGGTGTTTAGCAATTTCGTTAAAGTGGGGGCATACATTGATATTATTCTTTTCAATTTCATGTTTCATGGTGTAGTCTTCCTACTTCATTACTATGTTTATTTTATTTTTGGTGACATTGGGTTTGATGTCCCTTAAGAGTGTGGTCTCTCTTAGCATATTATTTTCCTCTTAATGGTTTAATGCAACAAATTCCATCCCCTAAGTTGTGAATCTTCTATTCTTTGATTATTCGTCTCTTGGTGACATTAGGCACAATGTACCCTAAGCTAATATGTTACATCAACCTTAAGAAAGACTCCTTTGAACATTCTCTACATTGCATTTGTGATTTTGGGTATATGGCCACCTTGCATAATACACCTTGCATCTTATGGATCCATCTTGTGTGTTCACGTGTTTCAAGCATACAAATTTTTTCTTGCCTCATGAAGCTCGAAGTTCATTATTGTGTGTCACCTTATCAAAGTTATGAGGAGATATAACTTTAGTTTGGTTAGACAGGAAGCTAAACCGAGGCACAAATTTCCCATAGCCACATGCTTGTGTGTGTGAGTGCATAGAGGCCACATGCGTATGTTTCTCACTCTTTTGGATACTCACAGAGTAGAAATCCTAGAGTTTTATTTCCGCAGAGTGAGCATGCATTTTTCTTCAACAAACAACCTTGATCTTATCCACATCATGATGGATAAATGATTGAATCTTGATCCACCCCTTTTTATTTTATTCTTCTCTCTTTCTCTTTGGAAGTGTATGATTGTTCCTTTTTTTTGCTCCTTATATCATTTTCATTTGTGTTCTTTTGTGCCTATGTTGGTTTTTCATAAGATCTTGATCCTGGGGGCTTGATCACCCCTCTTGATTTTGGTTATCCTTTTTTTTTGACATTGGTGCACTTGGACCACTTTGGATGATGCGAGTTTGTCTACTTTAGTGTGATTTTGAAGCAAGTTCCTCCACTCACTAAACTAGGGGCTAAATGTGGCAATAGAAAAAGTGTCCCTATACTTTTTCATGCTTTTATCGGCCCTCCTTGTTAAATTAAACAATAATGTTGCCTTGATTTAGTGTTGTAATGTGTTTAACACATTCACATTAGATCTTGGGACCGTGTAAGCTAAATGAACTTAATTGAACCTTATTTAACATGTTGAAAAGTGTTGTACCACAATTTCACACTAATATAGGGTTTTCATTATTATTTGGGCTTGTTTATGCCTTATTTGGCCTTATTTTGCATCCACAAGCCTTAATTAATGCATATTTTTTAGGATAATCCCGACGTAAACCAACATCCAATCATAATTTAGGATTTTTTAGATATTGTGGCCCATATTTGGTGATCTATGACTCATACACCACCTTGGGCATGTGAGTCCCTCCTAAATTTTTGGTTCGCAATCTTGATTATGCATCATTCTAAGAAGTTTTGAAAAATGTGTCCCATCTTTAAGCCTAATGGGACTCATATACCACTTATGGCATATGAGTCCCGTGTGTCCCAAAATTAATTTTATTTCAAATTCTTGGTGGTATTTTATCCTCCTAGATCTAATGTCGACTTGTAGTGTTGTCCTTGTAGTGTTGTCATTTCAAGAAATTTGGCATAAACAAGTATAAATACAAGGTTATTTAATCCATTTTTCACCTAGTAGGAAATCAAGTGATCCTTATATAAAAATTGAGTTCATAAGAGCATTAAAGTTTTTACATGAGCATTCAAGAGCCTTCAAGAGCTGATTATCTAGCATTTTGGAGCATTATTCAAGTATCAAGCATCATGACAAAGTCATCATGAATCATGTTTTTTTTTAGCTAACAATTGTGATGTAGGTTTTCATGAGTCAAGCAAGAATTTGCTTCAAAATCTACAACATTCAAGCAAGATTCAAGATCTACATCCATTGGAGCCATTTCATACATGTTTGTAGCACTTTATTGCTAGGGTTTGGTGAGTTGTATCATTTCATGTTTTTCATTCATCATTCCTTCATTTCATTGCAAGGTTTGATTACCAAAATGGGGTTTGACAAAGGAAAATCCTTTTCCACTAACATAAAAACAATTTTCCCTCTCTTTAGTGTGTGATTTGAAGATATAGGTTGAAGAAATATTGAAGAGAAAGTTTGGGGAAAGCTGTCAAAATGGTCTCATCATCTACAATATCATTGAAGGAAATCTATAAAGCAGAATTTGATATTTCAGATCTAGAAACTAGGTTAAGAAGATAAAGCAGATGTTGAAAAGAAGATTCAGACTTTGAATTTTTGAAAAGTTCAAACTAGACTGATACACAACTTCTAGAATATGAGTCCCAATTCAGTGGATTTTCCATATTTCAAGTGTTTCAGACATATCTCTACTAGATTCCTGCTCCTACCTAGAAACCCTAATTTGGGCTGAATCTACCAAATTGGCATATGAGTCCCAGTAGATATTAATTTCACTATTTTCAACATTTCAGATCTTCATTCAAGCTCCTAAAGGTTTCTAGGTGCACACCTCTTATCTCTCATCTTTTTGTTTTGATTTACATGTATTTCTAGGTCATTTCTTATAGTTTTGCATTCATTGAGTTCCATAATTAGATCTTGAATTTGATTTATCTTTACAAGCCCTAACTTGGTGGTGAACCCTTCTTTAGTCATTGATCATACCCTAGTACAACCTTTGGTAGATCTCTTTCCTTCATTCCATCCTTGGATTGAGATCTCTAGGGTTTCCTTGAGTGAAACAAGATAGTGAAATAGGAGGAGCCCTACCTCTTCAAGGATAGAAACCCTCTTTCCATTTTTTGATGTTTCTAGTGAAAGAATATTTCACCTTAAGGAGTGCAAATAAATAATTTCAATATATTCCCCCACTTTAAAGAAATATTGAAACACCATGTTGTGAGCAATTACTTTAAAGTAGAGAATGATAAATTCCATGCAACAAAATATGATACAAGATTATTTGGAAAGCCCTATGCCAATAATATGTTTAAAAAAAAAACTACATCATGATAAGGTGTTGCCCCTATAACACAATACCATGAGCAACATAGAAAGGTACACTAAGGGATCTATAGATTTAGGGTCAACATATGTCTTTGCTACAATGATATAATATATTTCAAAACTCTCATCATCCCCAAAATACTCATGGAAAAATGAACTTAAAGGAGGAATGACACATTAGATAGAGAAAATAAATATTCTTCTGGGTCAACATGGAAGAAACCTAAATAGCTCACACCTTCCATCACCCAAAAAGGGAAACACAAGATTAAGAAAAGATAATGTTTACGACATATGGAAGAATTGAGATACAAATAGAATAATTTAATGAAAAATTCATTTCCTTTGTATCATTGTGCCAATAGAGCAACAAGAGTCATCCAAAGAAAAATCACAAACACAAAAACATGCCAAGCAACATAGTACGAGAGATCACATTACATGCAAGGAAACACAAATAACATAGAAATAAAATATGAAGTAGTGTATCAAATGCAATCCAACCTAAATTAGGTTTTCCACATCCCAATCTTTCTCATCATAAGGAAAATAAATAACTATAGGTACTACAACAAGTGTTGTGCTAGGAGCATCACCAATTTAAACATGTGGTGGGTCACTCTCAACAGAAGGATCATCATGGTTTCCCCCATCTAAATTCATAGAAGTGGAAAATAAAAAATTTAGCTCATTATGCACTTCTTCATAAATCTTAGCAATCTTATCATCATTATCAAAATTTATCACAATAGGAGGTTTTATAATTATTTCCTTTGAATTCTCTTGTTTTAATTTAATGTCTTGTTTTTGATAAAAGGGGTAAAACGGGTTTTACAGGGACCCGAAACCACAACGTTTACAAAACATAAAAGAGGACACAAAAGTCCAACCAAAAAGACCAACTGCCCGAGAAAAGAATAGGAGCAACCAAATGAAAAAGACCAGAAAGGTCAAACCAATTCTTGTCTTGTTATGATGGAAGTTAAACTGATTCTTGAATTTTTTCCATGGGTGTAGGAGTTGTTTGTCTATTCTATTCTTCTACTTTGGGAGTGATATAATGACATACATGCCTACTCTCTTTAACATTTGTATTTCATTTAGCACAATTTTCAAGTTGTGATGGTATAGGAGTGAGATTATCAACCATTGGTTTCTTTTCTTCCCTTAAGGGAGGAACAGGAAGGAACCACCAAGGGTTGGGAAAGTTTTGTCCCTTTAGGTTTATAAAATTATCTTATCTTTGGAGGCACAAAAGAAATCATCTTATTGTCTCTTGGTCTGTTGTAGGAAATGGGTAGAGGAATTGTAGTGATTTTTTCTTGGTTACTTGGAAGGGCTTGCGGCTCAATCATATGTTTAATAGTAGGTTGGGGAGAAGGGATAACCATGGACCATGGAATATTACTAAGAGATAATTTTTATGCTTTTCCTTGAATTTTTATATGATTTGAAAAATAAATCTACATGAGGTTTTATAGGTTCCATAGGACTATGCCAAAAGAAATCTAATGCAAAATTTATATTGGAAGAAAAAGGATTAAATCCACTATGATGTATTGTAAATATCTTGTCCCCTGAAGGAAACTTTATGCACTTATCTCTTATGTTATTTTTCAAGTTATCAATGAAAATTCATTGAAGATCCACATTGGGGAGGTTGATATTGATTTGTGAGTAAAGTAATTGATAACATTCTATAAAATTTGTGACTTTTTTCTCCTTGTTGTTTCTTACACCTCATTATATCAGGTAGAACCATAATCTTAGGACCCATTTTTACTTGGAAATGGTTAAGAACGACATCAAAAAAGCTCATTGAATGAGTGGTTTGAATTATTTTATAATGAAAAAAACCATTACAAGGTTGTTCCTTTAAAGGACCTAGGAAAGAGTTTAGGCAAGAGCCTATCTTCAAAAATAAAGTCACTATATAAGGTTGTATATGTTGATACACTATTATTAGGGTCTCCTTTACCACTCTATTTCTCAAAAGGAGGTACCTATATACCTTGTGGGACTTTTGTTTTCACTATCTCCAATGACAATGGGCTTCATTTGACATATTGTGAAGGTTGTCCATTTTTATTTTGGTTTAATGTTACTATTTATTGTTGAAGGGATGTGACATTTTGCAAGATTTGGTTTATGATAGAATCATAGGTTGTTTTTTGAGATGGAGGTGAATATATTGGAGCTATATATATGTTAGGTGGACAACTAAATTGAAAGTTTTTGAGAGGTGATGTATTTGGAGATATAATGTTTGGGTGCACAAAACTAAAAGGATTCCCTGATGGGGGACTCAAAGATACTTTCATATATTCATTTTATGTTTAAAAAACTTGTTTATTTTATTAATTAACATGACTAGCAGTAGACTATAAACTAACATATTTATTTGCTTTGCTTTATGTCTAGCTAATTTGGTAGATATATTTGAGGTAATGCTCTATATTAAATGTGTTGCTTTTGTGATGATATTGATGAGTTAATTATGCAATTTTAATCTTTTACTATCATAATTGGTATCATATTCTTAAGGATGTCATTCAAGGTATTTAAAAGACTGATGATTGATGATAAAGTTAACTCCCCGTTTAATCAAATGACGACAATCATGCCATTGATTGGCCAAAACTGAATGATGAATCACTAAAGTTTAAACTCAGCTTCTTTTAGTCAATTTAGGAACTTCTAGTCCTAGTGTTGATCCGACATTTCTATCCATGTCTATTCTCAGTCCTGTTTTAGTCTTTAGTTTAGATGCCTTGAATCTTGGCAGTTAATGCCATGTTTTTAATTCAATAAGGATATAGTTATAAATATTCATGTTTAGGTTGTAGAAAGGAGCTAGATAATTTTTTACTAGAATCTTGTAATGGTAGCAATACTCTATTATGCGTCCCTATTTTGATTAATTTGAATGAAGATAAGAAGTTAACTCGAATTACTGTGTTAGAGATCTTACCGAAGGAAGAGCAGGGCCCACTCAACCAAAGGAATTGATCTTGTGTGGTATTATTCTGAGTTTATTTTGTTTTTGATCATTAATATTAAAAATATGGAATGTTAAGTTTGTTTGAATCATTTTTCAGTTCGTTGGATGTTAAAATCTGGAATGCTAATTCTATTTGAATTGTTTTCAACAACTGTGTTTAAATCTCTTTTAAGTTTAGTTCATCATGGTTAGAATGGTTTGTTAGATTCGTTGTAAAGTTTATTGAGTTAATTAGATTTAGATGTTTTTTGTAGGAATTAATTTTGGTAATTATCTATTGAGTTTAATTGAAGAAATGATGGGAACTTATGGAAAGATGAAACTGAAATTTTTTTGGAATTTATTTATGGAAATTAGTATTTATGTTTTCTAGATTAATCATTATTTCCTTGCACTTTATTTTTGTTCTTTAAAAATACCATTTATTTTCTGGCAAATCTTAAGATAGATTTATTTGAAGTAAATTAGAATTAAAGTAAATGCTAGTCTTTTTCATGAATTAGTCTCAATCAAATCAAATGAAGTCAGAAATAAGTCAACGGAACTTTAAATTAGGAAATAAGATAGAATTTATCCTTAGGAATTAGTCACTAAAGTTCAACTCTTGAGAGCTCCTGAAAGCTCCTAAAGGAGCCAAATCGACACCTGAAGTCATTGTTTACAATGCAAAACCCCCCTAAAAATTGTGGAAAACATCCTTATTGCATATAGCTCTGAGACACACCTAGTTCAATAATTAATTAACTAAATGATGCAAGTTGTGACATCAATGACCTTGCCCATCATTTTTGGCATCGTTGCTAGGGACTAAAAGATCTGGCTATTAAGTGTGAATCCATAGTGTTGATAAGGAAGTTAGATTTGAATTGTGGATGATACAAAATAGAGACCATCTAGGGAGGTTTCTTCCATGAAACATTGATTTTCAAAGAAATATTGATTTTGATCAGGAACTGGATATTCAACAACATCAAATCAAAAATCAAGAGGATAATCAAGAACATCATATTGAAAATAAAGAAGAGAATATAGATCCATTTCAAGAAGAAGAAATGGGTGACCAAACAGTACGTCCCCCAACAAATAGGACCTTTTCATATCCTATAAATCTTGAAAGATAGATTGGTGAGCCTCCTATGAAGAATATTTCACCCTCGATTTTACCTACCTTTAGGGGAAAAACTTCAGAAGATCTCGATCAATTCCTTTTTGAGTTCAAAGTTTTATGCTAGACCTATGATTATGCAAATGATAACCAGAAGTTGAAGTTATTTCCTTCTACCTTGAAAGAGTCAGCTTTACGATGGTTCATGGGTTTAGGTGTAGGAACAATTGGAACTTGGCAGCAAATGGAAACTAAGTTCTTGGATAAATACCAAGATTACTATAGAGTAAGGGATAGGAAGGAGGAATTGTTTTGAATAAGACAAATGGAGGACAAAATTTTAGAAGATTATGCTGATAGATTCCTGTTGATGGTGTTTTTATGCACTTCTCAACACAGGCAGTGCATAGGCGCACTACCTCTCTTGAAATACAATCTCCCACAATTGAATTGCAGAACACTATCCCAAGATCTCTCGGATGTCAGGTCATAACAGTGCTTAGATACCTCAGTAGTTTGATGTGATTTGCTGGAATCACAAGGCGGTCTTACAGAAAATACAAAGTGTGGATACAAAGCATGGAAGTTGGATCTGGAAATGGAGTTATTGGGATAAAAGCTATTATAAGTTGGCTGTAGGTTCAAACAACAATCTTGAACTCCATTTAGTGGTTGGATTTGGCTTTACAATGTGCAATGAACCTTAGCATAGGTCAGTTACTAAAAAAAAGGAAAAGGGCGAAGGAGAGGAAAAGTTCCTAAGTCTGAAGCTTGCTATGAATAGTGACAATGGAGTTCCTGCAATGGACAATTCCTCAAAACAATATCCCACTTAACCAGGGATTTCACAGTATCATGGAAATTGTGCTATCTTCTAAGGGTTGTAGATATTTCATCCTTCATCCACCACATACATGCATGAATCAAAGATAAATGTTTCAAGGGGCAGCTTCAAATCAAGTCCAGGCTAACTTTGCACAGCTATCTACCTTCAGCAAACAGTAAAAAGTATGGACTAAGGGATCATCAACAAGGCAGGAATTTTCACAATCACCCAACAGCATTCCTAAGATTTATCCAAAGAAAATAAATAGTTAACTAAACAGCAACAAGATCTAAGTTAAACATCTAATATTGGAGAATGAATCATGTCACATGGGAGAAACCAAGAAAATACACCAAGTCAATGATATTTCTTATAAATTTCAGCAGCATGTCTTTACATCAACTCAACTCTCACTTTTGCAAATGAGGGGAGTGCTCTATTTATAGTTTCCAAAAAGTTAAATGAATGGCCAAGATTCATTCTCATAATGTGGCCCAGATTCATTACAAAATAGGGTTTCACCTACTCCCAAATAGATCTCAATTTAAAATTACATTTTTGTCCCTTCCCTATTTTGTCCTCTTGTGGATGACACTATATCCTTTTCGTCCTGTAGCTAATTGATGTTTCCTTTGCTGTAGCTACTCCTCTAGAAGGTCTTCTTCTTTGGCTGGGCTGTCCTCTTGCTCCTCGGAAGTTGCGTACTCTATGTACTTGAGGATGACGGCCTGGAGCTTGTCGATTTCAAGGATTTCACATCATAATGCCTGGTAGCTCCACTCCTTGGCGTCCTCTTCCAGCCTTTTCCAATCTTCGTCATACTTCGAGCCTTGGTCCCCGAATAGCTCTGATCAGTCGAAGGCGTGGGCAACAAAACTTAGGAACTCCATTGTGATTTCTCCAGCTATCCCGGCCTTCATCTTCTCCTGGAAGTATGGCTTGATCTTTTTTGTATCCATTTGCACGGTGGGCATATCATAGCCCGTCATCAACTTGAGATATTTGGCGCATTCCACCTGGATTTCCTTGATCCATTCAATATCTGGATCCACCTTGCTCAGGATTTGCTCCAACCTCTCCTTCCGGTTGTCGAGGTCTCTGTGCCACACATCCACTAGCCAGTGATCTTCCTTTTTCAGCTATAGCTTCTCCTCCCACGTGGCCTCAGACATCTGAAGGATGGCTTCAATTCTCGGGAGGGTGGAGTCATATGTTGCAGGGAAATTGGTGCAGAGCCTCCTTGTGCTTTTCAGGGATTGGATCAGGTCCAAAAACTTGTTGGCTATCTGCACAGCCCTGCTGATTCCCATGTTTCCGATAAATGTGACTTGCCGGAACCAATCCTCAGTGGTTTTCTCCAAGTTCTTCCTTCTCTCCATTTTTTCAATTTGTTCTTTAGAAAGCAATTGTGGTGTGGCTGCGGAGGTGGTGGGCAGGTCGTCCACTGAGGACCATTGCTGTATGTAGTCTGTTAGGGCAGCAACCTACGCTTTAAGTTCATCCTTGGAGACCTTGTCCTACTTTATCAGGTGCACCACCATGGCCACCGACTCCTCCAGGTGCTCGACCTTTTGCTCTCTAGTTGCTGTCCCCAAGTCAATGGTGGAGATGTTGTAGCTCACCCCTGCTTGGCAAATAGTTGGCGTTGCAATTTGTGCTGCTCGTGAACTGGAAGCATCCATGGTTATCTTGGATCGGACCTTGGGCTTCTTCTCTTTCTTTGTCGTGGTCAGGGATCGAGCCAAGATGGCCTCCAATCTCGCCCTTGGGTCCTTCAGCACAGGGGTTGTCTTCTCCAATTGCCTTTCCAACTATTCGGGCACAGCAGACCTATCCCTCAGGTGACTCACGACTACCCTCGCCCTTCTCAGTCAAAGGCAAGACTTCCACCTCTTTCTCCTTTGGGGTTCTCTTTTCTTTTGGGCAGCCTCCTCCTCTTCGTCGGAGTCATGAACGAATATAAGGTGCTTGACAGGCAGCCCGGTTGATGGTTGCTGGATGGGACTTTCTTCTTTGACTACTCTTCCTCTCTTTTCTTCAATGGCCCTCAGGGCTCTTGGTAACATAGGTTTCAGCTTCCGTCAAAATCTTTATTGCTCTTCTTCCGGCGGCTGCCTTCTTTATCATGTGGTGACTCTTCTACCCCCTCCACAACATCCTTTAATTGCTGCGCCAAATCATCCTTAAGGTCCTCATCGAACGTCTGGATGATTTCCTTAGCATCTAAGCCACCCTCCTCGTCTCCACTCTCGGAAGAGCCCGTCTCCTCTTCCTCATAGACCACCCTGTCAATGGTTCGGTGCTCGTACTCAGGGTGCTCGTGATATTCGTCAACCTCTTCCTCGATAAACTTTGAGGCTTCTCGATCTTGCTCCTCCAACTCCTCTGAAATTTGCATTGTGGCTTTTATAGCTAGCGGCCCGGTTGGCGGTTGTGAAGGCTGAGCAGTCGCGAGGGCAGCTTGGAGAGCTGGAGCCATTAAGATTTGTGAGAGTTCAGGGGGAAGGTTTTCCATGTGCCTTATAAGAGCCTCGGGCATAGTGGTAGCAGGAATAGGCGGTGTTATTGTTTCCAGAGGGAGGGATGTAATTGGAGACATGACAGTAGAAGAGGAAGGGGGAGTGGTCATGCTAGAAGAGGAGTCAACGTTAATTATTGACTCAGCCGGGGGTGAGGGAGCAAGATGGATAGAAATGTCCACTGCTGGCAGGGAAATGACAACCTCAGCAAGAGAGGTGAGTGGCGCCACAGGAGGGACAGGGAGAGGCAATGGAGGCTGCAATTCTGTCATAGCCACTGTCTGCTTGAGCCTTTTGGGAGACGAGCCTCCAGTTTCTTTCTTTGCTTGCTCCTTGTGATCCGGAGACTGCGCGGTCTCTGTTCCCTTTCTCTTCTAGGACCTGGTGACCAGAGGAGACTTGGAAGTCTCACCAGTTGATGTGGTGGCGGCAACGTCCTCCGAGGCACTTGGCTCGCTCTTGAGCCCTTCATACGTCAGGACCACTCCTTGTTTTTTCAGATATGCCACTTGCCCATCAACCCATTCCCTGGTGCGAGTGAGAATCGGCTGGGTTATGGTGTCCAGGTCATCGACCTCCTGTTCATCCCAGTCGATTGATGGTATTGGCAGGTTGGCAACTGCAAGGTACCTTGGGTGCATAATGGTGGATTCATCCTCCTCCACCTGGTCTGGTACCGGGAACGGTTGCACCCTCCTTAGGAATAGTACCATCATGCACACGTAGTGTCTGGCGAGCACCTCTTTGTCATCTTTACAGTCGGCCCAAAAATCTTCAATGTGGTATTGGTGGGCATACGCTGGTCCCAGCGCTTTCCTTACGTGGCCATGCAGATCCATCCATGGGCAAGCGGTGTACCAGTCGAAATGGTAATCCTTGAGCTCCTTCTCAGAGTTGCTGGCACACTAGGAAGTCTGTAGTCGGTATAGGCCTTGGCCAAGGATCATGGTATAGGGGATCTTTGCTACGTGCTTATTACTGAAGATGGCTTGGATGTGTTGGAGCTGTCGAGAAAGCTCCAGGATGATGATCCTGTCATTTGGGTACCGTGGCAATCTATTCGGCCGCTCTGTGAAACCCTGGGCCCGGATGTAGGTGAACTTGGGGAACTGGATGAACAGAAAGGCATATTCCTTTAAGAGTGCCCTGGCGCTGTGAGAGATCCTCCTCTCGAAGTCCCCGGCGATCAATCTGATGATGTGGCCGGTGAAGGTGTCATTAACCCGGCAGTACTCCCTCTTGAAGTTGCGGTATTGGAGCTGTGGGTACCTGTCACAGGCTTTAAGCCCTCGCTTCTGCCCCTGTTCGGGTGCTACAAATAGCCCACTATATTGCCTTCGATCTGCCATGGAGTAGACGAGGTAGGAGGTCATGTAAAATTTGGAAGTCTTCTTTATGTTGATGAACTGCTCATGGAAGCAGTCGCTAATGATGCCTCCCTAGTAGAAAGAGACCTTGGTCATGGCGTCCTCATTTCCCCATAGGATCTGCTCAATGTAGTATGTCATCCATTCCTGGAAGAAGGCGGCCATTGAAAGACCCCTGACCCTGATCAACAAGGTTACCAAGTCATGGTAATCTTCGTGGAAATCGCTGCAGAAGAGTTCTTGGGGAACCGTCGCAGCGCTGCCCCGCTTCTCCTTAAGCCAATAGAGGATGATTGACTTCTTACATCCTCCCGAATTGGCATCCCACGCCGCTTGGCATTCTTCTAGTGTGGGGACCTCCATCTATTGGAACGTGGGAATGTGGAATGTCTTAGTGATTCCTTCTGGAGACATGTCCGCAAGGATGTTTCCCTCCTTGTCCACAATTGTTCTGGTGTCTATTTGATAGGCTTCTCGGCAAGCCATCACTAGTTTGGGTGCCACCAGAGAGGGAGGGAAACCGGCGGCCTTAGCCAATCCACTCTACCATATTAATCTGGCGTTCTTTGTTGTCGGGTTGACCCTAACCCTTTGAGTGAATTCATCAAAATTCACTTGGCCAATATTAGTATCTGAGATCTCCTTCCAATCGGTTGTGACCTTTGAGTGGAGTGGCTCACTCTAGAATTGATATTTCATTTGATCCTTGTCTTCTTTTCCCTGAGGGGTCCTCCCTGATTTCTTGCCCTTGTCCTTTTCAGCGGAGGCCCCTGAAGTTCCTGCAGCCGATTCCATATATTCTGCAAGCAAGGGCAAAGTCAGCACAATAAAATATCAAAAGCGTTCATGTTAGTCCATATTTCAAAATAACATCTAAATAATCAATCAAGTATATATCATAAATCTTATCTCTAAATGTTATTGATCTTCGTTCCAGGGCATTTGGACAATCCGGGCCCAGAGGGCCGGACTTCCCTGGCAGGAATGCTGTCTAGAAGGGAAAACGCAGCCGAAAACTCCCAAACACCCTTCTTGGCCAAATTTTAATGTTTTAGGAGGCCCATGACGGAGAAGAGCAAAATTTAGGACGTGGGTCGAAGTCGGATTCTGATTTTAGGATCGTTTGGATGGATCCAAGGGGCTTCAGAGGTTTCAAGCCGGGAAGCTGTCATGAGACAGCCGTTGGTGACGGCAGACAGCGGGCGGAAGTCCGAGGCCCGGGACCCAGAGGGAAAAAAGGCGGCCGATGTGTGCTTATTGTTCAAGCTTAGCGACTTTTGGAGTGGCAGGGCCCGGTGGCCGGGAAGACGTGACGCGCTGGCCACCTTGAGATTTTCATTGATTTAAATGGCAGCGGCGAGGAGCGGCCCGGGGCCTAGAGGGCGGGAAGCCGGCAGGGTCTGCCGTCGAGGATGACAGAACCATCACGGAGCTCCGAGAATGGAACCCCGGACGGCCGGGCCCGAAACGTCCCACAGTAGCGAGGAGTGTTGGCAAGATTACACGGCAAACGGAGGCCCGAAGTCCGGATACCGGGAGGACGGGGCGAAGATTCCACCGAGAGGAGATCCATGGACTCCCTATGATGGAAGTCCGGGAGGCGGACCCTTGGGGTCGGGTGGCGGATGGGACTTCGCCGAAAAAGGACTCGCCATTTGAAACGGCAGAAAATCAGCCACGGAGGCCCGACATCCGGGGCCCGAAGGTGTCAACGACGCCACATTTAAAGCATTGCCAAAGGTTCAACAGTGAGAGCCAGGGTGGAGCCCGGATCGCGGAAAGTCGGCGGACGAACTCCGTTTGACGAAAGCAAATTGCTGGCGGAACCACGGAGATGGAGCTCCGGGGGCCGAGGTCCGAGCGCACGAAAGGAGGAACTCTTGGTTTCAATTTTCACGGCAAGGCATGCGCCGGGACCCGGAGGCCAGGAGGCAACGTGAGTTTTGCAATTGAAGCACGGCAAAATGGGGACGGAACCCCGGATGGGGAAGTCCGAAGGACGGACCCTGAGGGACGACTTGCAGCCCGCAGACGATCAAAGCTTAAGGGCGGACGACAAAGGCGGATCGCGGGCCCGGGGAGCCCGATCGCCCTGTGCGAAGAACATCCGCGACCAAGAAAAGTCTCAAGTTGGCGGCGAGGGCTATTCCAATAGGTTTGGCAGATTTTCAAGACATGGGTTTGGCGCCCAATCTATTTTTCTATCAGTTTACGCTCTCCTATCAATTCATTCATTTGATTAAATCCTAGAAAATCATGAAAAACATGTACGGGAGGGTGACCGATTGCCTACCTTGAACACGCAGAGCAGGGAGATGTGGGATCTACCGGGAATCGATGGATTGATGTTGACGGCGAAAGCATGACGCTGGTCAAAGGTTGTGGGCTCCAGATGATCACTTCTCAATTCGCTCCAATTCTTGATTATGAAAAAGACTTCGGTAGATTGGGCATTTTATACCCCAACCGCCATTAACACCCGCAATAAAAGATCGTACGGCCGTGGGAAAAGTTGGTGAGATTTGAATTTAGGTCGACGGCGGCGATGGCGACGCCGGGGCCCGGCGGCCGGGAGGACGCGAGGTGACGGCCGCCGTTTTATTTTCATGTTGATTGGGCGACGGCGGCGGCAAGAGGTTTAGGGCCCGGATCTCGGGGAGCCGACAGGATTCCACCGCCTAAAGATTTTCATGTTGGCGGCGACGGCGAGGAGCGTCCCGGGGCCCAGAGGGTGGGAGGTCGGAAGGGATCCGCCGTCGTGGACGGCGGAACCGTCACGGAATTCCGAGAACAGAACTCCAGACGGCCGGGCCCGGAAAGGTCACACAGGAGGCAGGGACAAACAAAACATTGGCAGAAAAAATGAAGGCGGGGCCCGAGGAGCGGGAGGCCGCCAGAGGCTCGCCGTCGTGGACGGTGATCCCAGGACGGAAGTCTGGAGGTGGACTTCCGGGGACCGGGGCCCGAAGGGGCAGGCGCTGCCCCGAAAATTTGTGCAAGTTTCAGACGCCGAGCAGCAGGGCAGACCCCGAGGTCCGGAAAGATGCTTAGCGAACGCCGCGAGTGGCGGCATTTCCAGAGGGGAAACCCAAAAGGGGAACCCCGGACGCCCGGGCCCGGAGGGGCCCAGAGCCGTTTCAGAGCCAAAATGCCAAAGGGACTCCCTGAGGCCCCGGAAGGCAACAAAACCAAAAGCGGAGACATAATCGATTTATGATGGAACTTTGGAGCAACATCGACCATGCAGAACATCAAAAAAAAAAAAGAGGGGCACGCAAAATGAGGCAACCCCAAAAGACCCGATGAGGCGAAAGAAAAGAGGGTCCCCATTCCAAACGGGGCGTGTGTACTAAGGGCACAACAATTCCATTTTGTGCACCAGAGGTGTACTAATGGGTTGGATGGTGAGATTAGCAAAACAATTTTCTTGAGAGGAATTGATGATTTATCAAGAGAGTCTTTGAATTTTATGGGGAAAGGATACATTAATAAGCTTTCCTTGGATGATATTGCTGAGATATGTAGAAACTACTCTAGAAGTAGGGTAGGAACTAGAAACTCCAGAAGAAACAAGGCACAAACTACTAATGTTTCAGACGTAATGGAGGAATTAGGAAACATGAAAATTGGTTTACTTCTTCGTCTCAACATCCAAGGAGATAATAAGAACAATGAACCTTTGTCTATTTATTGTTCCAAGTGTAGGGGGAAACACATTTTAAGAGAACGTCCATTGAATCAAGTTGATATATGTAAGATTTGTGAGAAATAACACTCAACAAGTTCTTGTAATATCTTGGTTGGGATTAAGAGCAATCTGAAGAAACCACCTGTCATAGAGGAAGAGCTTAATTATGTTGGCCAGAGACCCCAAAACACAACATATAATGCTAATCAAAGGAAGTATAGTTCTACATCTAACTAGAATCAAAACCCTTAGTAAAACCAAAACCAATGGATCCCTCCATATCAACCATAACCACCACCTACATATTAGGGTCAACCTGAATGGATGAATCCTCAATGGAACTAGTCACAATGGCAAGCTAATCAGTAGTTGCAATGGCAATCAAATAAGCCATCATGGCAACAAAATATGACATCGTTCCAACCATGGAAAAATCAGGGGAAAAAACATCCCTAGGGACAAACATGTCCAACAATTAATGCCCCTAATCCTTCTAATGAGTAGGTAAAATAGCCTCAATTGCTAGCTCAATCCAAGAAATACCCATAATGATGCAAATCCCCCTAATTTGAACATGATTGATGCTAATTATATTCAATTGAGAAATCAAACTGTTCAATCTACACCAACAAAACAAGTTCAAGAAGGTGGGAAAGATAACAAGAATTTAGCAGAAAAACAAAAATTTGAGGAAGAACAAAACATCAATCAGGCACCTTACCTTGAGAGATTGAGGGAAGAAAAAGTCACTCCTCAAATCTCCCAACCTAATTACATGAATGTTGTTGATTCTCAACTCCTTCGTGAGTTGAAGAAGATAAACATTGAAATACCATTGTTACAAGTAAGAAGACATACCAAAGATAAATCAGTTGGTAAAACCCCTTTGCATGAAAACTCCAAAAAGAAAGAAGAAATTACATCCCACAATAAAAGTTGGGACAAAACTAACTAATATATTATCAGGAAGATTGCTTCCCTAGAAATATAATGATCCTGACAGTCCTGTAATAACCTTGAGTATTAATGGAATAGAGATATCCATTGTTCTAATTGATCTAGGAGCTATGTTATCACATCTAATACTTTTGAAATGTTAGGAATGACAACTATTCATCCAACAAAAACTTTTTTATGGTTAGTTGACCAATCTACTACCAAACCTGAAGGTATCATAGAAGAAATCATGGTCGCCATTGACACATGGGATTATCCAGCTAACTTTTTGGTTCTTAAAGCTAGAAAGAAAGATTCTAGTTATCCAATCATCTTGGGGAGACCATGGTTAGCTACTACTATTTCCTTAATGGATTGTAGATCTGGAAGTATGATCATTTCAAATGGTTAGAAACAAAAAGAATTTTCACTCTATCCACCAACACAACCATCAATTCAACTAAACACTCAAATTTGGGTTGATGAGGATATAGAATCAGAAGGTGATGGCATTGTAGAGTTAGCTATGGTTTCTTTGGTTGAACATATTACAGAATGTGAAGTACAAGAGTTTACTTCTGAAGACATTAATCCAATTGAGAAAGAAAAATGTCAAGCAACATTGCATCAACAACACTCTTGTCCTCTGAATACACTTGTTGAAAATTCCCTAGATTCTAAAAATGGAACCAAATAAATTCAAGTTGTTGGAGATAAAATTCTCAACATTAATTCATCTTTATCCCCAACACAAGAAAAAAAATTGAAGGAAACTTTAGAAAAACACACTAAAGCATTTTCTTGGGAGTATACGGATATGAGAAGAATTCATCCTTCAATTTGTAGTCATCACATTTACACAGAAGATGTAAGACCAATCAAACAAGGACAAAGGAAAATCAATCTTGGTCTTCGTACATTGTTAAACAAGAAATAGAAAAGCTACTCAAAGTAAGGTTCATTTACCCAATATCTGATAGTCAGTGAGTTTCACCATTGGTTATTGTCACAAAGAAAAATGGTAAATGGCATGTGTGCATGGATTATAGAGAATTGAATAAAGCCACAAAGAATGATAACCTAACAGGCAACAATTAGATCCAACTAGCTCCTGAAGATCAAGATAAAACTACTTTTACCTATCCTTGGGGTACATACGCTTATACTGTTTTACCATTTGGACTGTGTAACACACCAACCACTTTTCAAAGAGAAGTCCTTGCTATCTTTGTTGATTTCACAACTTTGTGTGTCAAAGTATATATGGATGACTTTACAGTTCATGCAAAAAAAAGTGAGGAAGCCCTTAAGAACTTAGAAAAGGTTTTGCAATGATGTAAAGATCACAGGTTGTCCTTAAATGATGAAACAAGTTCAATTATGATGACAGAGGATATTGTTCTGGGACATCACATCTCAAAAGAGGGGATAAAAGTTGATCCCAAGAAAGTTGAGATCATATAGAATATTGAAATCCCTAAGAAAAAAACTGGTGTTTCAAGTTTTCTTGAGCATGTTGGATATTACAGAATATTTATAGAAGGATTTAGTAAAATTGTTGGACCCTTGTTTACATTGCTCAAGAAAGAAGAAGAGTTTGTATGGACTGAAGATTGTCAAAAATCTTTTGAGACAATTAAAATAGCTTTAAAAACTTCTCCAATTATCAACGGACCTATTTGGGGAGAACCATTTCACATACATGCTGATGCATCCAATTTGGCTATTGGAGTAGTATTAGGACAAAAAGATGACAATGATGCCATGCATGCAATCTATTAGGTTAGCAAAAATCTAAATCCTACTGAAAGAAATTATACAACAATAGAAAAAGAATTTTTGGCTATAGTATATGAAATTAACAAATTCGGACATTATATTACATGTTACAAAGTTTATGTACATACATACCATGTTGCAATTAGATATTTGATGAAAAAGATTGTAGTAGGTGGATGCATTATCAGATCGTTACTGTTGCAGGAATTCGATGTGATTGTCATAGATAAGCCTAGAAAGGATAATATTGTTGTTGACTTCCTTTCTAGATTTTTTTTGCAGGATGATCAATAACTAGTGGATGACACATCTATAGATGAACATTTATTTGCAATATCAATTCATCCACCATGGTTTGCTGATCCGGCAAATTACCTTGTAATAGGGAAGTGTCCAAATCACTTCAGTCATAAACAAAAAAGAAGGTTAATTCGTGAAAGTTCTAGATTTTAGTGGATTAATGGTCTTTTATTTAAAATATGCCCTGATCATGTTCTTCACCGATGTGTAGTTGAGTTGGATGTCTATATTGTAGTACATGCCTGCCATCATGAGCTAGAAGGAGGACACTATTTGATGGTAAGAACAGTTCATAAGATCTTAGGAGTTGGTTACTATTGGCTATCAATGAAAAATGATGATACATTCTTTGTTAAGCACTGTGATGAATGTTAGTGGATGGGAAGACCCACCCCAATAATGAAAATGCCATTTTAGCCAGAAATAGCTCTAGAACCATTTGAAAAATGGGGAATCAATTTTGTGGGACCTGTTGATCCACCTTCTAGAGGGAAACATTATATACTTGTTTGTACTGATTATGCAACAAAATGGGCTAAGGTTAAAGCATTGCCAGCAGCAAGAGAGGATAAAGTTGAAGATTTTTTGTACAACCAAATTCTTCAAAGATTTGGTCCACCAAGAGAAATTGTTTCAGACCAAGGACGACAGTTTGTATCAGTAATGATGGAAGCCCTTTTGCAGAGATATCAAATGACCCATAGCAAATCTTCACCATATCATCCTTAGGTGAATGGAAAAGTTGAAGTCACTAACTGATAATTGGAGAATATCTTGACAAAGACTGTTTCGTTAAGGAAAATAGACTGGGCAAAGAGGTTAGATGAAGTAGTATGGGCTTATAATACCACATGTAAAACAATAACTATATTTTCTCCATATGAACTTTTATATGGGGAAAAACCAGTCATGCCAATATAATTTAAATTAAGAACATTGAAAACAATAGTAGAAGGTGGAATTGATTTACCAGAGTCTGAGAAAAGTAGAATTTTACAACTCAACAGACTCGATGAGATGAGAATGGAGGATCTTCAGCATAGAGAGGTAATTCAGTAGCAAAGAAAGGAATAGCACGATAAGCATATTGTGTCTAGACAGTTCAAGGAAGGAGATTGGGAATTATTATTTGACTCCAGATTTGAAGAGTTTAAAGGGAAATTCCATAAAAGATGGTTAGGACCCTATGAGATAGATCAAGTATTTGAAAATGGAGTTGTTCAATTAGTACCAATTGATAGAGAAAAGAGAGTTATGCTAGTTAATGGTCATCGATTGAAAACATATCATAAGCCAGCATCAAAGGAGGAATTTGTAGATGATCTGCAACACAGAATTGAACATTTTCTCATGGAAGATATCTCTTCCATGAGAGAAGATCTTTGAACCTTCGAAGAAGGTATGAATAAATAAGGTAAATTGAAAACCAACAAATGGTGGTTTACCTTGGGAAAAATAAAGTAAATTGAAAACCAATAAATGGCGGTTTGCTTTCGAAAAAAAAAGATGACTGAAAACCAACAATGGCAGTCTATCTAAGTTAACTCATGAGAGTTCCTAAAGGCTCTTGAAGATCTCGAAGGCTTGCAATAAATAAAGGTGCACATTTAATGTGAATATTATTCTCAAAATATTATTTTCTAAAGTAGTTAAACTAATGTAAAATAGGTAAATATTTATGAGTTTAGAAATGTCTGCCATATTGTTATTAATAACTATAATGAATGTCATTTAATCATTTCAAAAAGTGGCAGAAAATTTGGTATAAGTATGATGTGACATTCAAATGATGTACGTAATGATTATGGGTCATGTTGAAATTCACCTATCTTTTCAAATTTAAGCTGACATGTGTAAGGAGCATCACCAACTTTGCAAATTGAATTGCAACTGCAAAATTGTGGTATGTGAATTGTTCGAGGCCATAAAGGAATTTAATGCAAGGAAATAATGACACGCCATGTCATTTTTCAAAATAGCTACTCCAAAAATAAGAAAAAATCATTCTAGATATTGTTAAATAGTTTAGTGTGCCAAGTTGAAGTCTGCCATTATTGAAGTCTATCATTTTTGATAGAAAAGATGGGGAACAAAAGAAATGCAGAGCCAAAAAAAATTGCTATTGATTCTAAAACCAAGAGGATATTAAGAGAAGCAAGATGGTTGGATTTTAGTTTGTAGTATGAAGGTTTTCAACAGGAAATTATGGAATTGAACCAGAGAAGGTTTTTAGTAGGAAATTATCGAGGAGAGATCATTGAAGTTACGCCTAAAATAATAAGTGAAATTTTAGGAATTCTTGCTGATGAAAAAATAGTTAATAAGGGCCAAGTAAATTTTGATAAATTGTTGGCAACATTTCATCAAGAACCAGAGAAGAAACCTAAAATTCTTATGCATAAAGGAAATCAATGAGGAATAACTCATAATAGCCTGGAAGAGCTGTGGAGAACTACTACAATGTGGGTAATGAAGTTCTTCACATGTGAAGGACAATATGGCACTGTATTAGGGTCAAGGATGCGACTGTTAATACATTTGAGGTATGGAAACACAAAACCCTCAGCTAGAATCAATTTGCTAGCATTTTTTGTTTCAACAAATTGCTTCAATGATTTCCCGAGTAAAATTTAGAGGAGAATCTTCCTTAAAATACCATGGTTTAATTCATTTGATAATTAAACATCATTTCTTGAAGAAAGAATCTGGGAAACATGGTTGGCTTGAATTTTTGTCCTCATCCATAGAAAAACAAAATGGAAAACCCATAAAGGGGCTCGTGACAAAAAGGGAAAAAGTAGACAAAGGTGAATATTCTAAAGGAGAGCAGAAAAAGGTAGAAGAAAGAAACATGAATCCTCAAGGGTAACCCGTAGTGCCTTTAAAAAGAGATAACACGACTTGAATGAAGAAAACCCTAGTAATGTTGAGACCATTGTGTCGACTTCTGAAGAAACCCCTACATTTGAAACCCATGTCTCTAAAAGCCCTAAAGAAACTTTTCCATCCCATGAAGAAATGAAAACACCAGTGCAATCCCCTGAGCAACCCCACAACCCTCTTGAAGGTCCAATGCCATTTCCTAAAAGAACCCCGATAACTGAGGCCCATGAATATGTTGAAGAATCTGAAACATAGTCAGAAAAAGAAGAAGCCTCTCAAGAATTTGAGGAAGAAGAGGCTGAAAGATCTCCTACACCTTCCCCAACTATTGAGAGGAGAAAGGGAAAAGAGCCAGTAGTTGAAGAAGAAGTCCTTGAAAAACAGAATTAGGAAGAATTAGAAATAGAGGAATTGTTAAGAGCAATGAAATTTTCAAGAATAGAAGCTAAACTGGAGCAGGAAAGGAGGAATATGCAATTTCTTGAGGAAAAATTGAAAAGAAAAGAGGAAGAGTTATAGAAATCCCTCAATAAAACTCGGGAAATGGAAAGAGAGATTGAAGAAAGGGAAGCAAGGTACAAAGAGTAGTTGAATAACATCGAAGAGGCTTTATAACAAGCTAGTGCTTAAGCATTAGCAAGTGTGGAGGAAATCACAAAATTAAAAAATGAATTGTAGTTAAAAGAAGAGCAATTAAAACAACAGTCCATGAGGTTTCTTTCTCAAGAAGCTTCTACTTCCATGGCCCCACCACATTACCTTGCTCTACCTCCCATTCCATCTAATATTCAATTAGATGTTCCACAAAGGACTCAACATAGATATCTCTCTTTAGCAGCCCTGAAATTCAAGCATGAGAATGATCAATTGAAAAAGCAAGTACAAAAATTAGAGGAAGAAAGAAATGAAGTTGAAAGAAGACTTGAGCAAGCAATAGACATAAGTTTTGCAATGTTTTCAATGAGAAGACCATCAAAGATATATGCTTTATTTCTCAAGGAGAAATTTTTGCAATGGAAGCTCAATGAATTAGTTTTAAGGAGAAGCCTTGATTATCATGGGTATGTGCAGAATCATGATGGGCCAAAAAGTGGCGATATGATGGGTATGTGTAGGGTAAGTCACTGGCAACTTTTTTTTAACCCAAAATTGATGAAATGAAAAGGGTTTTTAAAGGAGATTCTCAGCTTTCCACCAATATAAATTATGCTTTACTTTGAATTTAATAAATAATTATTATTCATTTTCTATTTGAATTACAACTAAAGTCCTAATTGATAGGCTGATTGAAAAACATCTATAGCTTTCAAACGGTATCACATTTTTTGAATCTGAAACATGTCTCACATTCTATGCTTCACATACTATAGGTTTTTTTAAAAAAAGTTGAATTTCATGAAGTTTTGATCAAGTTAAAGTGGTTAGATATACGAGTTTTCATATTTTTTAAAAGTCATAATAAAAACTTCATAATTAAATATTTATTTGAAAAAAAATTACAGAATAATATGCATCACATCGGGACATGAGTCCTCTACTTATATATAAAATCTTATAAAATAATATTATCATTTTATTGTGGTTAGGGTGGTCAGATAGACACCTACATCCTATTTTTTCCTTGAAATTTAAGTACTACTATATTGAAATTTCAAATTTTCACCAAATAGTGTTTAAAAAAAAATAAACCTAGTAGTTTAGAAACTAAATTTAATTTGCTACAGATTCTATTCTTACATATTTTTGAAATAATATAGATAACTTATTCAAATGTTTACGTGTTTCCTAACTCTGATTTTTCTGAATTTTTCTCCACTTGAGGGCCTATTTTTTCCTTCATGATCCTGCACATACCTTCATAATGACCAAGATTTTCTGCAAGATTACTTCCATAGCCACCCTGATATTCAAAACCAGATGTGTGAATTTTTCCAGCATGGGTTTTTGATGGGAGATAATGGTGATTCTTTGTTAAATTTTTATGTTGGTGAGCTACAAATTAGGTCCTTTGTTTCCTTAATGTAGAATCAAGTTGAATGGTCGAAAAGGTACGGTTTACTAATGAGGCCCAAAATTCCTCATGCACAGAATTATATTAAAATGGTTTGATCAATTGTAAGGAAAAATCACATCAATCCTCTATACGTTTCAAATTTGTTGAATAATATATCTACTTTCCAAAATGTAGAAGGGGAACTTCCTCTAGTGGCTATAAATTCATGTCAGGAAAGATATTTCACCATCCCTGAGACATTGAGAAGAAGAAATCCTATAAGCCCAAACAACATCAAATGGAGCTTGATAAGTGTTAGGCATGCCATCTCATTGATTGAAAAACAACATGAATTATGGGTTGATATGCGGTTCAGAATGCCAATTATCATCATTCCCTATCCAAAACTCAAGGCACCAGACAATATTCTAGAGGAGGTCATAAAACCCTAGTTTGAGAAGATAAAGGAAAACAATGGCTTTGCAATCAAGACCAAACTACCACCGCAATACAGGGAATGAGTATTTGACTTTGCCATTCAGGTGGAGGTAGTGAACAAGGACAAAGAAACCAATATAATTCTTGACAGAGAACCATGAGGACATGGTTCAAGAAAAGTGGGGAAGAATGATGAGGGGCTAAGAGATACTTTCATAGTCATTTTATGTTTAAAAGACTTGTTTATTTTATTAATTAGCATGACTGGCGGTAGACTATAGACTAATATATTTACTTGCTTTTCTTTATTTTTAGCTAATTTAGTACATATATTTGAGGTAATGCTCTATATTAAATGTGTTGCTTTTGTGATGATATTGATGAGTTAATTATGCAGTTTTAATCTTTTACTATCATAAGTGGTATGATATTCTTAAGGATTTTATTCAGGGTATTTAAAAGATTGATGACTGATGAAAAAGTTAAACTCCTTGTTTAATCAAATGAAGACAATCATGCCACTGATCGGGCCAGCTGGACGATGAATCACTAAGTTTCAAATCAGATTCTTTTAGTTGGTTTAGGAACTTCTAGTCCCAGTATTGATCTGGGGCATTTCTCTCTCTGTCTATTCTTAGTCTTGTTTTAGTTCTGGTTTAGTCTTTAGTTTAGACACCTCGAATCTTGGTAGTTAACACCATGTTTTGAATTCAATAAGGATATAGTTATAAATACCCATTTTTAGGTTTTAGAAAGGAGTTAAACTAGATGATTTTTGACTAGAATCTTGTAATGGTTGCAATACTCTGTTTTGCATCCCTATTTTGATTAATTTGAATGAAGATAAGAAGTTAACTCGAATCACTATGTTAGAGATCTTACTAGAGGAAGAGAAGGGCCCACTCAACCAAAGGAATTGATCTTGTGTGTTATTTTTCAGAGTTTATTTTGTTTTTGATCATTAATATCAAATCTAGAATCTTAAATTTGTTTGAATCATTTTTCAGTTCATTGGATGTTAAAATCTAGAATGTTAATTCTATTTGAATTATTTTCAACAACTATGTTTAAATCACTTTTAAGTTTAGTTCATCATGGTTAGAATGGTTTGTTAAATTTGTTGTAAAGTTTATTGAGTTATTTAAATTTATATGTTTGTAGAAATTAAGTTTGGTAATTATCTATTGAGTTTAATTGAAGCAATGATGGGAACTTATGGAAGGATGAAACTCAAATTGTTTGGAATTTATTCATGGAAATTAGTATTTATGTTTTGTAGATTATTCATTATTTCCTTGCACTTTATTTATGTTCTCTAAAAATAACATTTATTTTCTAGCAAATCTTAAGATAGATTTCTTTTAAAGTAAATTAGAATTAAATTTGGATTTCAAATTCTAGATTATGAATGAAAGAAAATGTTATTTTTTTCCATGAATTGGTCTTAATCATGTCAAATGAAGTCATAAATACTTAAGTCGACAGAACTTTAAATTAGGAAATAAGATAGAATTGATCCTTAGGAATTAGTTGTTGAAGTTCAGCTCCTAAGAGCTCTTGAAAGCTCCTAAAGGAGCCAAGTCGACACCTGAAGTGATTGTTTACAGTGCAAAACCCCCCCAAAAATTGTGAAAAACATCCTTATCGCATATAGCTCTGAGACACACCTAGTTTGATAATTAATTGACTAAATGATGCAAGTTGTGACATCAATGATCTTTCCCATCATTCCCAATGGAGATACCCAAGTTTGGACCTATAGGGTATGTGCAGGATCATGATGTGCCAAAAAATGGCAATATGATGGGTATGTGTAGGGTATGTGGTTGATGACTTTTTTTTACCCAAAATTGATGAATCAAAAAGGGTTTTTAAAGGATATTCTTAGCTTTCGACCAATATAAATTATTCTTTACTTTGAATTTAATAAATAATTGTTATTCATTTTCTATTTGAATTACAATTAAAGTTCTGATTGATAGGTTGGTTGAAAAACATCTATAGCTTTCAAATGGTATCACATTTTTTTAATCTGAAATATGTGTCACATTCTATGCTTCACATACTATAGGATTAAAAAAATAAAAATTGAATTTCATGAAGTTTTGACCAAGTTAAGGTGGTCAAACATACAAGTTTTTATATTTTTTTAAAGTTGTAATAAAAAATTCATAATTAATTATTTACTTGGAAAAAAATTACAAAAAAATATGCATCATATCTGAACATGAGTCCTCTACTTATATCTACAATATTATAAAAAAATATTATCATTTTATATAACTAAAAAATGTGTAATATTAATATTATTATTTTTATATAGTTATATATGTGGAATCTTAATATTTTACTCTGCATGATTATAATTCATGAGAGTTAAAGCTATTATTTATGCATCATTCAATAAGTGTAATATTAACATTTTCATTTAATATTACTATTACTACTTTATATAATTAAATATGTGGAATAATAATATTGTTACTTTGCATATATAAATGACATCATTCTTTAACAATGGATAAATATAAAGATTTTCCCATTAGGTAGTTCCTATTTGTTTGCATAGTAAAATATTATTTGGCTTTCATACAATCTTTTTTTACTATTATTACGCCACTTTCTATGTTTAAAGTTTTACATCGAATTTAACAAAATATGGACTATGTTAATTCTTAATGTCATTTTTTAAAATTTATGTTACTATTAATGTCTCCACGTAGTGATAAAATGGGTTGATAAAATCCATATTTGTTGCAATGCCTTTAAATGTTGATAATATAGTTACCATACTTATCATTAACATTAATATCAAGATTTTATTTATATGTTTATTTTATTTTTTCATATTTTATTAGTATTAAATTAACCCATTGCTTATTGCCATCACAGTTACTTTATTTCTTCTCTCTTTTTTTACTACTCAATTATCATTTATATTTGTTAACATTAATTCAAATTATCATATAAAATAATAAAATCAGCCTTCACAATAATGATGATATTATTATTTTATTCTATTTATTATTATTTAAATCAATAATTAACTTCTATTATCTTACTATAAATTACCCTTGAGTAAGATTTAGTATCAGTTTGGATTTTCTTAACAAATACATACCTAATTAAAACTCTTTTATTGATAATCTAATGCTGATGATATATTATAAGAGAACATTATTCACGGTTTTACAGGATTAAATAAAACTATTTTACTTGACAATATTAGATCATCTTATTGATTTCCTCTTTAGCGTTTAAGATTTCTTGAAGATAATATTATTATTGGCAACCACACTTACTGTAGTAAATAAATTGCTACTAACACCCATTTTTTTGAATTAGCATTAATAATATAGTGACCGCTGAGTACAACTCATGCTGCAGTTATCAGGACTGGCTAATTTTGCTCTCAAAATGCAAAAATTATTATTGCGGATACAAATTATTGGGGCGAGCCATGCAATAACATCCTCCAGGACTTTTTTTTCTTTGCCACAGGCAAATGAAGCCAGCAATAGTGTCGAGTCACTCATAAAGTTTCAAAATTTATTTTATCAAATAACATTATTATTTAATCAACCCATTAATAAAATTATTTCCTGCACTCAATGATTACACCAGTATTTGACAAAGAACTAATTACAATGTAGCACTCTTGAATGCAGGGAAGTCTAAGATCGAAAATGTCACTGGCACTCTTATCTAAGCAATACATTTACAGCCATAATCTACTAAGCATTCTTATCTGAGAAGGGTGCGCTAGACCAGCTACGGTAAGAATCTAAGGTTTGAAAACTGCTAAATGGGTTGCAAGACCATTGACACTATTCGTGTTATAGCTCCTCTGACATATTACTTTTCTTATGGGACAACAATATTACCCCTTTTGTCTTATTGACCATCTGTGATAAGTAGCCTTCTCACTATTAATATTGCTTATATTTATTAATATATTTGTCATGCAATTAGTGATTTACAATTTAGAGCGCAAGAGAAGCCTAATCAAGCCACAGAATTCGATCTTCATTCGCACTGATATTGGATATGCTTTATCAAGATCTTGTGGGCTTACAGAGTTACGTTCTGAACTATACTTAAATACCATTAGCTCTCAGTGGTTTAATGTGCATTTGCCTTGTCTTGTTAATTTAAAAGGGGGCACATATGGATATCTGTCAATATCATATTGCTCTTAAGGGAGCCTACTGATAGCAAATATTACTCCTCACTACTCTTAGCAGATTGCACGCACTTTAAGCTGCAACCAATTATTTGCACACAAAAAAAAAAAACAAATTTGAAATGCAAGAACATACATAGATGGTTTTCTGGAAGGCAGGCATCCTGATTCCACTAATGTTCAGTACCAATTGACTACAATTAATCTAACATTTTGTCTCCTGCCCCGTTTGAGCAACATATTATTTAATTGAAGAATACTGGCAGAGAAGGCATTGGACTTTTCATAGAAGAAAGTTGGTCAACTTAACCATGTATTTTATTATGGTTGAATAGTTCTATCATGTCTTCTATGGTTCAGAAACATCGTTTCACAACTACTTTTGAACGAAAATTAGTAAGAGTTTATCACATATTTATGACCTTCGATACCCGTACCTGGAGTCTTCTGTGCAAATAACTGACAGGGCTCAAATTTATAGGTGTGCAAAGATGGATATAAACTACAGAGGGCCCATTGCTAGATGCGGTGATAGCTAACACTCGGAGTTCGAACCTGAAATCGACCGTCTACAAATGAGTGTATATCCTCTTTAATGTCCTTTCATTCGGTTCAACAAGGAACCCAATAGAAGGTAGAATGGTCTAGGCGGCTGTATAGGGGAAGGGTGATGAGTTGTCCCCATCACTCATTTACTGGCGAGCCTACACCTTAACTCAGCATAAAAATACAGTGGCTCAATGCCTATCCCACGCCTATTGGGTTTATTGCAGGGTCAACTTGAGCTCTGATCATTACTAACACCAGACATTCACAACCGGCCGCTTGAGTGGAGGTCAATCAATGCATGTTAAATCACAATTTTATTATCCCTGTTTTAGTTTGAAAGTTTTATCTTATTTTATGGTTTTCTGCCTGCACAGTTCCAAATTCCTCAACCTCGACTAGCATTCCTCACATCGGTGATATGCTTAATGTTTACAGGAAAACAAAGCACTTAATTGTTCATCAGAAAGCCTCAAGAGATGTCTCATGGGATATCTAGATTGTAGAATGAGTGTGAAATAGGCTTGTTGAAGCGTGGTGCTTTGGATGACCACACCAGTCTCCACAAAGATCCCCAGATCATGTCTCGAATACAAGCCAATCACGATGTAGTTGAAAGACTAGATGGCCCACACAAAACTTATGTAGAAAAATAAAGATATGGGGACACATTGCATTGGAAACCCCTTCAATGGAAGATAATGGTGGGTGACGATTGAAGGCCCAAATCAATGATATTAACTCGGTCATGATAGTTGTAGGGAATGGAATAATTTTTGCGAGCCGGTTGCTGCAAGGACAATCCTGCTTCAATCCCTGGGCGTAATCTCAGACCCATCAAGAGTCCAAGAGGTTTGTTTGTGTGACATTACTAAACGTATTGGCTTCATTGTGAATGATATGATTTCATTAAAAGCAAGTCGGTGGGTAAGGCAGAAGTGAGTTTTAGAGACACGTAAGCTCGACCTAGTTCTAGAAAGCCAAGATGACCAGTTACGACAATGAGGATTGTTGATAGTCCTTGTGGAAATGTAAGCAACCGACACTGTTCTAAGTATAAGCTTATATTGCATACATGGATTTAGAAGAATCCTGAATCACTTGATCCTGCAAAATTCTATAAGTTCTTATACACTTCTAGAATTAAGGAGGCAATCTATTTATTCATTATTTGTGTATCTACATCTGTTATATCTGTGTTGTATTTAATGTCACATATTATCAACATTTTTTTCATATTTATATATATATATATATATATATGTTCTGAGGAGTAATGAGCAGCTCCATAGCAGAGGATAAATTTGGACTTGGATCATGTTATTCCCATTTATTATTCACCCAGAGCGATGAAAAGAGAGTACTGCATGCTAACCCTCTATGTTATTATCTTTTTTTTCTCTATTTCTTACAGTTTCACATGGAGACTATGCTACAAGGAAGGGAAATATTAGGGGTGAATTGGGTTCTGTTCATCATGATACCCTTCATCTTGAGCAGAATGAATCACGTATTTAATTATTTATTTATTTATTCCTTTTACCACTTTAAAATATGCATTGTGACTACATCTATTTTTAAAGGGATACAACAAGAGCAACCTTACACAACCCCAAACATGGAAGAAATACATACACAAGGCTTCGTTCAGGAATTACATATGCATACATTTTCACCATGATCACATATTAGAAGAAGTACACCATTTCCATTTTCATACAAACACCAATATTGCATTAAAGTTTAATAATACAGTGAATAACATACAACTGAGTGAGGCTTGCTCTCCAACCTACTGTAATGGCATCATGAAGCCTCGTGGGCTCTAGCCATACCCCCGAGCAAGGAATTCTTTTTGCTCCAAGATGATGAATGGAGCCTCTTCGAAATTTTCACAAATGGATAAGAATAACATAGCTTACATTTCATACATCTAGGTTCTCTACTTTCTATTTTCTAACATGAACCATACAATATGTCATCTTCTTATAGCAAATAACAAAAGGAATTGAGAGCAAGGAAAAACTTATCTCTTATCTTTAGGTGGGGAACTAATCTCCTTATCCTTCTTTCCTCTCCAAGACAAGCCATATTGATCACCATCTCCCCCAAAAAGGAGGCTCCTCAACTCTTCTCATACCATCTCCACTAAAGTTCTCCAAGAGGAGAAGTGAGTAACACCCCCACTGCTCCTTGCTCTCCAAGATATATAGGAGATTCAACTTGCAACCTTTGGATGGGAAGGTGTGGAGTATACCTCCCTCCATCAATGAGGGTCTTCCCTCAATAAAGAGGGGAACATGCACTTGGAAAACCTCGCAATCTTTTTAGCCCCCATCCACCCCTCAAATTTCGTCTCTCCTTATTATGAGGACTTTTTAGGAGTCAATTCATGTCCTTGGGGACCTATTGCATGCCTACTTGACCCCTACCACTATGGTATAGACCCTAGGGGGTTTATTTTTGTATCCCACCCAAGGAAATTGACCAACAACCCTCTATAAAGACCCACTTAAGTATCCATCTGAGTTTCACACTTGGATAAGGGTTCCCAACCCCACCCACATAACACATAATCAATTATCCTTTTAATATCAACCCTCACCACTTTAACTTACCAACATATTAACTTTATTTATTTCTAAGCACCCAAAAGGGTGAAATTTATATTCTCTTAAAGAAGTCTTGGTTTGCTCTTAATGGTTTTCCCTTCTCATTCTGACACTATTACCTTCCTGCACATTACCAACATGATCATGAGTAACAATTGTATATCACATTAACCTGTTAGCTAAAAATTCTAAACTATAACCATAAAATAATCCATTTAAAATTTCAACTTGTATTCCATAGTATATGAGTGCATTCCACCTTCATGGTAGTGACAATAAAATATAGTGTCAAAATGAAATGCATGAATAGTGCCAAAAATCACCTTATTTATTATCCACAGTATATTTAATCATCAATTCACAAAAATATATAACAATTATGACTGTATTAAGTACATACAAAGTGGGGTCTTACAGAAATGTAAGTGCAAAAGTATGACAATTTGTAAACAAACATGACAATTTTGATTGTGATTTTGAATGAAAATCATCTCCAAGTGATTGAAACATAAACTAACGCAAACTATGATGCAAAATGTATGCAATTTTTTTGGATTTTCATGAGATTTAATGGTATACAGACATGCAAGATCTAACCTTAAATGAAAAATGCAAAACAATGATGTAAAACCTAGATCTTGTTGGTTATTTAAATATTTAATTAAACTTTATTAAGTTTACTTAGTTCTTAATTAGGTTTTACCTTTAAGGTTTTGCATCTTGATTTATAAAAGTAAATCATCTCATGTAACTAATAATTCTCAATAATATTATTTGCACATCTTTTGCAAATTGCTCTTGCATCTTTGTTTTTTCTCCTTATAGAAGGCTAATCTAGGTTTTGTAGGTGATCTTGGTTTTATGGAGTTTACTAGAAACTCTAACATGGTATCAAAGCACTGATCTACAAGCCCCTTCTTAGATACGAGAAAAATTCAATCAAAGACATCTATTTTGGGATCCTCAAGGGATCAACCTTGAGAAAAATTTTGGTGCATTTTGGATAAAAAAAAATAAAAAAATATTTTTCTTCATGTATTTTTGAGAAAAATAATATATGGGTTGGGTTTAATACCACAAAATACCATTTGGCTATCTGCTAGATTTTGTAGATAGTGAGAAAAACTTGCAAAAACGTATGCCAAAATCATAGTTTTTCCTCTTCAAGTGAATTTTTTTATTTTTACCAAATCGCATGTTCTTCTTGGATTCAAAAATGCTTTCCTGATTTTGTTGGTAGTAGAATATTATCTGGGTATCCGTTATTTTTTGCATGAAGAAAGTATATTTTTAGTTTTTTTTTCAAAAATTCATACCTTGAGCATACAATGTCTATTTTTTGAAAACTTTATATCGTCAAAAAGATGATTTTGTCCTCTGTGTAGATCTAAGGTCAATTTTTCTCATGGAGATAGATGTGAACATTAGTCCTTGCATGCAATCATTCCTTTTTGCATACTATTTGTTTTCATTTTCTCTTTTATTTTTCTCTTTGATTTTTGCATATTTTGCATGTTCTCCTTTTATAATATTGGGTAACTGTAATAAATGAACTTCAATAAAGTTCCATCAAGGGGAATTCTTGCATAATAATTTGATTAGAGTGTATTCATATGGCATGCATTTTGATCCAATTTTCATATTGATGACAACTCACATGAGTTGTATCTGGATTCAGTAGTTTCCTTTGGCAACAATCTTGCTCATAACTTGACACATTTTAGTTTGCATCAGTTCATGTCTTAGATTTAGAGCCTATGGTTAATGATCCTGAATCACATCAAATTCTCATAGGGTAACATCTCAATTCGAGGGCCATTCATTATGGCTAATATTCCAAAATCTTCATGGTACTTGCTCCTAGTGTCACCAAAAATAGTATAGTTGGACATTTTTACACTCACTTGAGACTTTCTTATGGACTTTGGCTTGATTTTGCCTAGATTTAAAGTTGTAATGTGATCATCACATTCACATTAGGTCTTGGACCCTTGAGAATCATTAAGACTTCTAGGATGTCTTGTAAAAGTGTTGTGAAGTGTTGTAACCCACTTTCACACTTTTCTAAGACCATTTCATTATAATTCATTTAAATAACTCCTTTTTATCACTTACTAAGTCTTATTTCAAAGTTTTGTAAGGAGTTGTAACAAAATATCATGCTTTTCTAGACTTGTCATCACTAACTCAACCCTTTCTTATGTTTAAATGACCCCTTAATGCACTTCCCGGCCATACTTAAGTGTATTTTTTAGAATATTCTTGTTAAACCTTATTCAATACACTTTAATTTCAGATACCCAGTAAAATTTCCCTGGTGGGACCAAGTTGCCACCTAGGGCGACTTAGTCCCACTAGGCATAAAAATCAAAATAATTTCAATTTTCTAGTGAAATTTTATTCTCTTATCCTTGAGGTCGGCCTGTGATGTGTTATTTTCAAGAAATATTATAAAATCAAGTATAAATAAAGGGTTTTTCCTCTCATTTTACACCTAATTCATCCAACCCTCAAGCAATTAATCTCTTAATCATTTTCAAGCATTCAAGCATCTCTAAACATTATCAAGAAATCCATTGGAGCACTTCATTGCATATCTTCAAATTTCAACATCAAGGGTTTGGTGAGTTTACAAGATTGCATGTTGTTTATTCATCATTCTATTTCCATTTCATTTCATTATCTAGGTTTTGATTACCAAATCGAGGTTTGACGAAGGCAAACCCCTATTCTCTAACCCTTAACCCTTTTTCCGCTCTCTGCATGTGTGTTTATAGGTCTTGTATGTAGATTTGTCAAAGAGTTTGGTGTCAAAATGTGGTCAACAATATATCAAAGTCATCAAAGTCAACAAAGAACTAATTGAAGCTTGGAGACCTATTTCAACCCATTTTCTATGGTTTTTGAACTGAACACCTGTCAAGAAGGGAAGTGCAGACCGAAAGCTATGGAATCTTGCCCCAAATTTATCAAGATTCATAGGTGGATGAAGTCACCATCTATGGCGAATTAGTCCCACTACCAGGCCTGAAAAGTGGATTTTGTATTTCTGAGTTCCCATTTGGCAGATTCTTGTTCTAACAGATTTTCTTTCAAACTAGACTAAGTCACCCAACTTGGCACAAGTGTTCCATTCATCATTTTGAATCAACTATGTAGGATTCCAAAGCCTCTGTACATTAGACTTCAGATTCTAGGTGCACCTCTCGAATCTTGTTTAATTGTATTATCATTTTCTTGCATTTCTAGGTGTTTTCGCATACATCACTGTGTTTTCAAACAACTTGCATATATTAGGTTTTGCATTAATAATCATCTTTCTTTTTTAGTTTACTGCATTTAGAAATCATATTAGACATAGTACATCCATCCTTGCATGGATTTTGATTGTAGACATTAGCATTTTGGGTCCATTTCTCTCCTTTTAGGTGAAAAACCCTAGAAGAGTTAGAGAACCATTGGATACCCAAAATCAATGTCCACATTTTGGTGAACCCGACTTTTGAACTTTTTTTCTTTTGATTTCAAGTGCATCTTAGGTATCATTTTCATCAACATTGCATTAGGTTTTGCATCCTAGGGTTTTAAAAATTGTATTAGTGAAAAGCTCATATAGCTTACATTTTTGCATTTTATTTCATTGGAAAACTACAAAATTCATCATTTTCACACTGTAGTTGCATCTATGCATCTAAAAATTTATCTAATTGAATTTAATTTTTTTGACAAATATAAAAAAAAATAATCACTGGGTGACTTAGTCCTCCTACACATTTTGCACTGTAATTTATGGTATTTTCGACACATTTTCTACTTTTATGTTTCATGTTACTGCATTAGTGTCACAGTTTCCAAAATTGTAGTTATTAGCATTTTATTGCTCTTAGTTTACTTTGCATTTCAATCCAACCACATTTAGAAACCTTTTCATGAGTGTTTGGTGTCCTATTGCTAATACCTTAGTGAGATGAAGCTCAAGACTCATGTTAACCCACAATAATACACTCATTGTGGATCTCAGATTGTCTAACACTTCAACTCCTAGTATTGTAACTAGTAAACTAGGCATGGACCCTACCTTTAGCAATGCTTTTCCTTCCAATAACATTCAAGTTGACACATCAAATGATCACATTCTGCAAGATAAATTCATTAACATTTATGAGGACTTAACACATCTTCAACATAACATGTGTCTTGAAAACATTTCAACCACTACGATTCCTACTATAGAAAACATCCATCCCCTGATTGAAAGTGATGAAGACATAAACCTTATGAAACAAAATTTTGAGATATACCACAAACATGCTCCTTCCACCTCTAGTACATCTCAACCAACAAACACTGTGGTTAGTCAAGGAGGACTTAGCACTCCTCCTTCCATAGTAGCATCCATACCTACCTACACAATGTAAGAGAATTTAGGGCATCTCGTAGAAACCTCCAAGAACAATAGTGCCTTTAGTAACTTTTTAATTCCGATTAGAATGCCTCAAAGACACGCATACAACTATGTCCAAAAGCAAAAACATACACATTTCATTTCCCACATTAATCCTTCTAAGAGAAGCACATGTAAATTCAACAAGCAATAATAGATTTCTAGAAATAGAACCAACACAAATGAAAGATAAGACAGAAAAATCAGAACACACAGATTTACGTGGGGAAAACCCTTTCGGGTAAAAAACCCCACCCTCCAAAGTTTGAGCCATTGTATTATTCAGCAACAAAAGGTTACAATACTATTTCAGGCTCTTAGCCTTTTCAGAGATTACATCTTGTTCATTCTAGAAACAATCCTAGTAGCAAACTCTCCCTCTGTACATTTCTGATCAACCTCTCAAACCAAACAATCTTTGCACTGTTGCAATACCCTCAACAATATACAGTACAGATCGACATGAGAGATGGACCATGGCATTCGATTCTTGATTAGGAGAGATTTTGGCAGCATAACCCTACCTCTCTCTTTTCTCTGTTTCGCCTCATGGCCTCGGCCTTCCAACTAGCCACTCGGCCCTCACTCTATCACTCACCTATATCGAACACAACAATTCACCAGAACATAGTTGTTTTCATTTCCTCACAAACAGTTCATCTTCCACGCAGAAACGGTCGCAACAAACAGTTCACATTCTGCCCTCTCTGATAGGTCCAAGTCACACCACGTAGGACAGTCTTCCAATCGGTCAACAACGTTCACCCTGTGTCGCATGTCGGTGAGACACTAACCGTGTCTCCCCGATGCCACAAAGCCCAACCGTCGATATCGCCAAGAGTCATCACTATCGGCAAGAGGTTACACCGAGTTCAAAAGTAGTCGGCGAGACAAACCACATCGCTGAGACGTCATACCGATGACCACCACATGTAGCGCTATTCGACAAGACCATCGCTATTCGGCGAGAGGTCATACCGATGTTCAAAACTCACATCGACATCACATTCCCATCGGTGAGACTATCACTATTCAATGAGAGTCATAACAAGTTAAGGAGTCATATCGATGTCCAATACACCCATCGGCGAGACTTCCACATTCGCTAAGAGTTCCAACGAGCCTTCATGTTACTCCAATCTATCTTTCGCTTTGAGTCACCCTAATGCAGATCATCGGCCAGAGTCACATCGACAATCAATGGGGGCACCAACTCACATCTTATCGGCAAGACAATATACATCGGAGAAAGGTTTCACGAAGTCCCAACTCACACGAAAGAAAACTCATCGGCTAGACCAACACTCTCGGCAGAGGGTCACACCAAACACAACAAGTCACACCGATGACATCCCTCACCAAGAGTCTCCCCGACATCCAATAAGAGTATCCTGTCGGCCAGACATCTCCCATCACCAAGACACATTCTGATAGGAACAAGTCATACCGATTACTACATCGGCCAGATAGACCAAGGGTCACGCCGATATCGGCCAGACTTTCTACCTCGCTGAAACATCATTCTGAACTATCCAAGGTTACACTGATCTGGTTATACCAATCGCCAAGACATTCCAGACGTCACAACATAGTTCAAATCAACTAGCAGATTGGCCAGACATCTCAACACAACGAACCATGCTTACTTAGAGGTTTCATCCTATGAGATTGAGGCACACAACTCCAACACAAAACTCCCCAAGTTGCAATAGTTATGCATGTTCTATCCTCTTCCACTATACCATCTATTGCCATTCCATTCACTTTCCCTACCACTACATACACTCCATCACCACTTTCCCTTCCACCCCATACCACTTACACTAACACTCTCAACACATAACTTTTCCAAACCATCTCCTCCATGCAAAAACAAATATCCACCATCAACCAAAACTAGAATGGACCACCCACCTATTATGTCTGAAGCAACCCACTATCTTTGGAAATCCTATGAACACCGATACCACAAGGAATAGAGATGCCTAGATTTGAAAAGTATGGAGTGAAGGGAAATCCTACTAATCATGTTAATGCTTACACAACCTTATGTAGTCACTTTGTCCTTGATGATAAACTATTGGCCAAATTATTTCCTAGGAATTTAAAAGACACTGTCTTAGAGTGGTTTTCATCCTTACCAAATAATTCAATTTGTTCATTTAATGAACTAGTTGATGCATTCATAATTCTTTTTCAAGTCCACATGACTCCCAAAAAGACATTGGCTAATTTAATTAGATGCAAAAAAAATGTGGATGAAAAGGTAATTGATTTCATCTCATGCTATAAGTCACTTTATGCACAACTTGATGTCAATATTCCTTATTTGGATCTCCAAAAGATGTTCATTGAAAATTTACAAATTCAAATACAAGATAAATTGACCATGATGAAATTTCCCTCTTTCATGCATCTATGTACAACCCTTTGTGACTATCACAATTCAATTAGTAGTCAAGATGCCAAGTCCACTTCTAGCTGAATTGAAAAATCAGAACATAGCATTTCAAATAATTCACAACCATTTCAAAAACAAAACAAAAGGTTCTTACAATTCAATCCCCCTCAACAACCAACTCAACCCATCAACAACCAAGTAGCAGCTGTTAAAGCCGCGATACCTTATAGTTATGGAGATCCAAAACTATAGTTTACAACTTTTCCAGACACTCTTCATAACACCATGTCCCAACTGTTGCAACAATAGATGATTACTTTACCTATTGTTAAATCACTAGATCCTACTAAGCCTTTGCCTCTTAACGCTTATTGCCATTATCATAGACAAAATGGACAATGACATAGAACAATGTAAGCGTCTTAAGCACTTAGTGCAAGACCTCACTGATTTTGGTCGTTTATCTATTTCAAATGTTAATGTTAAAGGAAATGCATCTATTGCCCAAGCTTGGATCAAAATTTTCATTTTTTTACCAATCCAATGCCCAAACATAATGTTTCCTTTGTCAAAGCTAGTGAAACTTAAAACAATGATGTGATGAATGTTCATACAATTATGGAACATCCTAATCCTATTCCACATACCACTACTATTATTCTTATGAATGATATGGTAGGTGTGATAGATGTTATCCCTCGTAAGGGCCAACATAAGAAATCTCTTGATATTACTTTCTCTTCTAAGGACATCCTTCCAAATCTTCCTAATGGTCCTCTTTACATAGTCGGTTGTATTTATGATAAGCCCACTAATGGGATACTCATAGATCCCACCTGTGGAGAGAATGTGATCATTGAGGAATTTTTGGTATTACATGATCTCTAGCAAGATGATTATGAAAAATTGAGAGAATGGATCAAAACACACAATAGTTTCGCTTGCCCTATGATAGGATCGATCATCCTCCCACTACAGATAGGATAAGACATTGGATGTTACATTCTTCGTCATCCTGCAGTCGGATCAGTTTCATTTGAGGCTAGGCCATCCATGGTCTCGCTCAATGAAAGTTGTCCCTTTGGTCATACACAAATGTTTAAAGTTTTTGCTTGACAATGACATATTCACTGTTAACCATAGTGGCTTTCACCCTTTTTCTTCTAAAGGAAACTTCTCCAAGTAGAAGCCTTTTGTCTTGATCCCATGGAACCTATCACACCTCGCAAAGACTTCCTTTTCATTGCTTACCAAAAGTTTAAAGCAAATAAAATTGCAGAATTATCTCTCCACAACACGTCCCCATCCACTTCAACACTCCTATCCTCGATGAAACAATGTTGCAACCTGACCAAGAACCAACCCATCCAATGCAACCAACACCCAAAATCTCCCCCATATCGTCTAAATGACCAAGAGGTAATGATAATAACTTCGTCATGCCTCCTCATATAAAACAAGTTTATAAGGTAAAGGAGAAAGTGGATGAACAACCTTCCACGGTTTCTTCAATTCCCCCCCTTAGGGAAGAAAAGCAACCAATGGTTGATCAACCCACTCTTTCAAAAACACAACTTGACAATAAAACCAAATGAAAAAGAGGAGCTAGGTAGCATAGGTGTCGACGTCGTGCCCTTGCTTGAAAGTCACAAGCTGAAGAAAATAAAGAAAATAAAAATCTGCACTTGACAGAAGCAATGCATGATGACCCTCATCCCCAATCACAACAAAACAATCCAATACAACAAACACAACTCATGATAAACCCTTCATTAGACATTTTCATCCATCCATCTATTGTGATTAATCTGGATGACGATGATGGGATTACTAAAATTGACGAAGATGTGCATAATGATCTGAATACATTATTTTCCTCTTCCATGAGCTTAAATGAAAAATCCCCTACAACAAGTGTAGAACCTGGTACTTCCCCTAGTTCGACACTTGAACTTGTCCCTTTAGCTAGTTGTCCTCCCTCGACATATCCTAAACATGATTGGGAGGCAAATGACTTGCTCATCGATTGACCTGCATCTTTCTTACTAGTCTTTTTCATTTTCATTTTCTTTTTATTTTTATTTTGCATGTGCGTACTCATGCTCCCCTATGATTCTCTATTTCATGTTCTCTTTCTCTCTCTCTTTGTTACATTCCTCTATTTTTACCTTCATTCTTCTATATGTCATACATCACTTTTTCTTTTTCCTTTTGACTTTGTTTTGTGTTTTTCTTTTGGGGATGACACAAAGAATTGAGATGCCCTATGTCTCTTCCATGTTGACCCAAAAGGTCTTTCTATTTTCTTTTTCACCTATGTGTCTCTTCCTTTTGGGGATGAAGCAAAGCATTGAGATACCCTATGTCTCTTCCATGTTGACCCAAAAGGTCTTTCTATTTTATTTTTCACCTCTTTTTGTGTCTTCCTTTTGGGGATGATGCAAAACATTGAGACACCCTATGTCTCTTCCATGTTGACCCAAAAGGACCCTTTTCCTTTTCTTTGTCTTTTCTTTTGACTTTTGTTGTGTTTTCCTTTTGGGGATGACACAAGGCATTGAGACCGCAATGTCTCTTTCATGTTGACCCAAAAGTTTCTCCTTTTCTTTCGCCTTTCTTTTTGCTTGTGTTTTCCTTTTGGGGATGATGCAAAGTGTTGTGACACCCTATGTCTCTTCCATATTGACCCAAACTGATCTTTCTTTTTCTTTGTTTTCGCTCTCTTTGTGCCATTCTTCCAATTCTATGTATTTAGGGAATGATGATAGTTCCTAGCTCTTTACAAAACATTGCAGCAAAGAACATATTGACCCCAAATCCATAGATCCCTTATGTGTTTAGTTTTTTTCATTTCGGGGGTAACCCCTTTCTTTTTCCTTTTCTTCGCATGAAGCAGCCTTACTTAGAAACATATGGCTAGCCATAGGGGCTTTCCAAGCTGGCTCTCATGTCTTCTTTGTTTGAATTTTTCCTTTGCTACTTTAAAGTAATTTCTCACAAAATGGTGTGTAGAAATTTTTTTAAAGTGGGGGAATACATTGGCATTATTCATTTGCATTCTTCTTTTTTTCTTGGTTCTTAGTGCAACCTTGTTACTTCATATGATGTGTTTTGTCGCTTTTTGGATGACATTGGGTGTGATGTCCTTCAAGAGCACAATCTATCTTAGCATATTGCATTCCTCTTAGTGTCGTAATATGACACACTGCATCCCCTAAGTTGTGAATTTTCTATTCTTTAATTGTTCCTCTCTTGGAGACATTAGACACAATGTTCCCTAGGTTATAGATCTCGCATGAACTAAACAAGAATCCTTTGAATATTCTTTTGCATGTTTCATTTTGCATTTAGATGGCCACCTTGCATAGCATAGCTTGCATGCCTATAATACCATCACATTTGTTCATGAGTTCTAAGCATACGAAGCTTTGCTTGTCTCATGAAGCATGAAACAACATTTTCCTTTGTGGCGCTTTATTAAAGTTATCAGGAGGTATAACTTTGGTATGGTTGAGTGGGAAGCCCATTTTTAGGCATGAATTTTTCCCATAGCCACCTGCGTGTGTGTGAATGCATACCAACCATGAGTGTATGTTTCTCACCTTTTGGGCCTTCTCACCCGATGGACAACCATGAGTTTCGTCATCCCAGAGAGAGTATTCATTTTCTTTTTTCAAACAAATAGCCTAGATATGATCCACAACATGATGGAAAAATCATCAAAGCTTGATCTAACTTTCATTTCCTTCAATTTCTCTCTTTCATTCATTTTCATCATTTTCATGTGTGTTCCTTTGAGTTTATGTTTGGTTTTCCATGGGATCTTGATCCTGGGGGCTTGATCATCCCTCTTGATTGTTGTTATCTCATCTTACCAGCATGAGTGCATTTGGATCCCTCTCAATGTGCATGTTGGGCTACTTTAGTATGAGTTTGAAGCAAGTTCATCCTTTCACTAAAGTGGGGGCTTAATGTGTCACCAAAAAATGTATAGTTGGACATTTTTACGCTCACTTGAGTCTTTCTTATGGACTTTGGCTTGATTTTGCATAGATTTAATGTTGTAATGTGGTCAACATGTTCACATTAGGTCTTGGACCCTTGAGAATCATTAAGACTTATAAGATGTCTTGTGAAAGTGTTGTGAAGTGTTGTAACTACTTTCACACTTTTCTAGGACCTTTTCATTATAATTCATTTAAATAACTCATTTTTATCAATTAGAAAGTCTTATTTCAAAGTGTTGTAAAGATTTGTAATAAACTCTCATGCTTTTCTAGACTTGTCATCACTAATTCAACCCTTTCTTATGTTTAAATGTACCCTTAATGCATTTTTTAGGCATACTTAAGTGTATTTTTTAGATTATTCCCATCAAACCTTATTAAATACACTTTAATTTCTGACACCCAGTAAATTTTCCCTAGTGGGGCCAAGTCACAATGTGGGGCGACTTAGTCCCACTAGGCACAAAAATCATAATAATTTCAATTTTCTGGCAGGATTTTATTCTCTTATCCTTGAGGTCAACCTGTGATGTGTTATTTTTAGGAAATATTGTAGGGGTATATTCATGATCATCATGGAAAAAATAGGCCCTTAAGTGGTGAAAATTCAAAAATAGAGTTAGACAACTTGACATAAAAAATGAATAAGTTATCTATATTATTTCAAAAACATGTAAGATTAGAATTTGTAGCAAATTGAATGTAGTTTCTAAACCGCTAGGTTCATTTAAAAAAAAATCTATTTGGTGAAAACTTGAAATTTCAATGAGTACTTAAATTTCAAGGGAAAAATAAGAAGTAGGTGTCTGCACGACCACCCTAACCACAATAAAAAAGATAATATTTTTTGTGATTTTAGATATAAGTAGAGGACTCACATCTTGATGTGATGCATATTTTTTTGTAATTTTTTCCAAGTAAATAATTAATTATGAATTTTTTATTACAAATTTTTTAAAAAATATAAAACTTGTATGTCTAATTCACCTTAACTTGGTCAAAACTTCATGAAATTCAATTTTTTTTAATCCTATAGTATGCAAAGCATAAAATGTGACACATGTTTCGGATTTAAAAAATGTAATATCGTTTGAAAGCTATAGATGTTTTTCAATCAACCTATCAATCATAACTTTAGTCGTAATTCAAATTGAAAATGAATAATTATTATTTATTAAACTCAAAGTAAAGCATAATTTATATAGTGGAAAGCTAAGAATTTCCTTTAAAAACCCTTTTCATTTCATCAATTTTGGGTAAAAAAAAGTCGTCAACCACATACCCTACACATACCCATCATATCGCCACTTTTTGACCCATCATGATCTTGCACATACCCATAGAATCAAGCATAAATGAAGGGTTTTTCCTCTCATTTTACACCTAATTCATCCAACACTCAAGCAATTAATCTCTTAATCATTTTCAAGCATTCAAGCATCTCAAAGCATTATCAAGTCATCCATTGGACCACTTCATTACATATCTTCAAATTTCAACATCAAGGGTTTGGTGAGTTTACGACATTGCATGTTGTTAATTCATCATTCTATTTCCATTTCATTTCATTATCTAGGGTTTGATTACCAAATCGAGGTTAGACCAAGGAAAACCCCTACTCTCTAACCCTTAACCCTTTTTCTCCTCTTTACATGTGTGTTTGCAGGTCTTGTATGTAGATTTTTCAAAGAGTCTGTGTCAAAAAGTGGTCAACAATCCATCAAATTCATCAAAGTTGAAAAAGCCCTAATTGAAGCTTGGAGACCTATTTCAACCCATTTTCTGTAGTTTTTGAACCAGACACCTCTCAAGAAGGGAAGTGCAGACCGAAAGCTATAGAATCCTACCTCAAATTTCTAGAGATTCCTAGGTTGACTAAGTCACTATTTGTGGTGAATTAGTCCCACTGCTGGGCCTAAAAAGTGGTTTATGCATTTCTGAGTACCCATTTGGTAGATTCATGTTCTGACAGATTTTCTCTGAAACTAGACTAAGTCACCCATCTTGGCACAAGTGTCCCAGTCAACATTTCTAGTCAACTCTACAAGATTTCATAGCCTCTCTACATCATACTTTAGATTCCAGGTGCACCTCTCCAATCTTGTTTAATTATATTATCACTTGCTTGCATTTCTAGGTGTTTTTGCATACATCACCGTGTTTTAAAATAACTTGTATATCTTACGTTTTGCATTAATAATAATCTTTCATTTTTCATTTTATTGCATTTAGACATCATTTTAGACATACTACATCCATACTTGCATTGATTTTGAGTGTATACATTAGCATTTTGGGTCCATTTCTCTCCTTTTTATGTGGAAAACCCTGGAAGAGTTAGAGAACCCTTGGATACCCAAAATTGGTGTCCACACTCCTATGGATTAGTTTTAGTCATAGTTCCACATCAACATTGAGAGACACATAGCTTCTAGATTCTTTCATCATATCTTTCCCTCTTATGGGGGGAATTTCTTATGTATTTATGTGATGGATGGTGTACTTGGGGGGTCTTATGGAATCCTTCATCTTTCATCACTTGGTTGCATTCTCTATTTCTTTTGTATTGCATATGTGCATGGGTAGCTAACATGGCCTTGTAGTCAGGAGCCATTCATACTTACATGGACCCATCCTTGCATTATTTGCATGTTTCTTATTCTCCCTAAGTTACACTTAAGGGGGCTGTTTGTGTAATTAAATATTTAATTACACTTTATTAAGTTTACTTAGGTCCTAATTAGGTTTTACCTTTAGGGTTTTGCATCTTTCTTTATAAAAGAAAGTAATCTTGTGTAATTAATTATTCTCAATAATATTATTTGCACATCTTTTATAAATTTCTCTTACATCTTATTTTTTTCTCCTTGTAGAAGGCTAATCTATGTTTTGTAGGTGATCATGGTTTTATGAATTTTATTTGGAACTCTAATAGATCTAGGGTTTGAAAGACTTCTAACTATCATAAGGTTTATTGTATAAGAATGTCAAGTTCACCAAAATTAAATGTTTAGAAAAGGGGAAATTTACCCTAGTTCTCTTTAATATGAAGGAATCTATGATTTAAGGGTCCTCTTCCAAAATTTCATTAAGAATCTTTCAAAACTAGAAATCCAAGAGACTTTCAACGTCAATGGTTTGTCAATAAGACCTAGGTTGGTGGGGATTATTTTAAGGATAGTAGCTATTATGCTTATGAATAATTTGAAATGATGAAACCAAATCAAATAAATGACATAGCATGTAAAATGTAGATTCCCGAAAGTACACAGAGTATAACAACAATTTTTAGGTAGATTTGGGAGATATCTAAGGGCATGTACCTATCACAAAAAAGTTGATTCTAGAATGTGCAAGAGGACCAATTTTCCCCTATGTGAATGGCTCCTTGATATAGGGGTGATCCCATAGTGGTTTTACAATTTTGGCCAAACTAGACACCTAAATAATTTTTTTAACTAAATCTTCACTTTCGGCACCTATAGTAGCTAATAGTGAGGAATTTAGAAGATGATGCAAACTAGAGTTTTTGAAATTTTGTCTATATATTCTAAATATATTTCTTTCAAAAATTGGAATCAAATTGCACTTCTTTTTCCATCTCCCTTGAAAACTAGTTTTTTTTTAGAAAACAACATTTTTAAAAAGTGATGCTTATCGATATCTATAAATTTTTTCCATGAAGGATAAAATTATAATTTTTTGAATTTAGATTCAGAGCTTCTGATATCTAGTGCTTCCAATTTGGTTAGATAGTTTTTATTGAATATTTTTTCTTTAATCAAGTTTGAATTCAAACCCATTATAATTCAGACATAGTGCAACTGTATAACGGTAACTTTTTTTGTATGTATCGAAATTCATTTTTTTTTCTTTGTTGATCAAGGACTTCAATATCTAGCTAATTAATATTTTAAATTTTTTTTAATAATCTGCTATTTTTTCCACATGTGTAGAGCAGAGAGAGCTTGATTTTCAAGAAAAACCTACATTCACGAAATAAAAAATAAATATAATAATAAATTAAATTTATTTAAAATTATACTTTTTGGAAAACTTATAATAAGGACTACATACAAAAAAAATTTTAATGAATTCATTTGATCCCCCAAAAGGTAAATCAAAAGTGGTTTTTTATCAACATTTTGATAGGTGTAAAGGAGACTCCATTATAGGTATGGTTTAAAACTAGCGGGGTTCTATCCAAAGGGGTTTGATCTAAGGTAGTTTCATCAAACCCTCTTTCAATTGGAATGCTTTAAATGGAAACTTTTAAGGCTTAAATCATTATATTTTCTAAAAATATGTGATTTCAGCAAAAATCATTCCTCTTAAATTGTAAACTGCTTTGTGGGATCACCCTAGATTCTAAAAATACATTTTACTATCCTCTGGTACCCAATCTGAGATGTTGATTTTCACTTGCAAGTTTGTCAGAATGACAGAAATAAATTCTACAACTTAGTTTGTGTTTCTTGGAAAGAATGATGACAAAAAATATAAGAATGCAAATTATCTCTTCAAGATCTCTTCAATCCTTCTTCAACCTGTAATCTTCACATTCAAAGAGGGGAAAATGTGTAAGACATCATCTCTTGTGGCCTTGTTGATCTTGTTAGTTGTTTGTGCTTTTGTCTTATATTTTATGTTATTTTATGTTATAGATAAGTGATGGTTGTTCCTAAATAATAAAGATGATCATATTCTTAATTATCCAATCTAATTAATGGTTGTTATGATTTCTTGTGATAGCCAAATGAGTTCCATTTCTTGTCTATGTAAGCACGTAATGATCAAGATGTTTAGTTATTGGTAATATCATTGTGTATACTAGGTGGAGTACATTATGTTAGGTGATTATATATTATGGGTGTGAGTAGGTGTGAATATAAATGTGATGAATGATATTCAATATTTCCTTATTGTAGTATTCATTTGAAGATAAATGGATTATTGAAATAGGTGATGAATTTTTTGATAATAAATACTATGATCAATTATTGCTTGACTTTAAAAGGTATTATGCAAGTAGGGAGTGCTAAATTATGTGTTGCTTATAAAGATTAGTGGATTTAATTATGTAGTTGATTTTTTTTTGAAATGTTATTTTCCATATGTCGTTTGCCTCAATTTTTATTAATCCTGAGTAATACTAACACCTTTTTCTAGTTGATTAAACAGGTGAAAATTAGCCAATATTGATCAGGGGGTCACATAGCTACTTCCTTTATGTTATTCTTATGAATTTTTGGTTTTGTCAAGGATGTATGATTTAACCATATTTTGTGTAGTAGGGGTTGTGTGTATGTGAAAGTTTTTTTTATTAGTCCCTTGAGTTGCCTTTTTAATTTGACAACTTATTTAAAATTCCTTATGAAGTCTTTATGTGGTCCATATTGTTTAAAAAGTTCCCTAGGTGGTAGGTTTATTAGTTAAGGGTCTTTTATCTCATAAAACCCCTATAATAAAGTCTAAAGCCCACTGTAATTACCCACTTATGAAAAGTGGCAAAAATTGGAGTTGGTTGGGTGGTTGGGAAGTTATTAAAAGGTGGTTTCATTTCCTCTTCTATTTATTCTTTCTCCTTGTGAGTAGAAGGGGATTCTTTCTTTTTCTTATTCTTCTCTCTTTTTTCTTTTGCCTTGCTGGGAGGGTGCAAAAATATGGGGGGCCAAAAAGTGGCCAAACATCTTTCAAATTTAAAAAAGTCATAACACGAGCACATTGTAACACACTCACATTATGGCTTGGTGTTATTGAGCCTTATGCTCAGCAACACCAAGGCCATAACATGCTCACATTATAATGCGAGCACATTATAGTCAATATAAACAAAAAATAAGCAACTTCATTCCATTATGTATTCTACATTTTCCCATTTATCTCTTGCCTACAAACCCTTAAGAGTGCACTCGAGTTATAGGAGGTCCCATTCTTCATAGATTCTTCATCAAGTCTTCAAAAAATCTCCACCGAATCTTTTCCAAAATGTTGCCACAACATCAGGGAGGTCGAGTGAGTTTTTATTGTTTTTTGTGTGAATTGGAGATCAAATCAATAAATCCTAAATTCAATAAAACATGTTCACTATTCAAATGAGAGTACAATCAAAGAGAACATAAATCAAATCAAACCAATCTAACCTAATTTACCTCACCTAAAAAAACCTATCCTTACTCAAATTTCAAAAGCATAAGATTATTTTGTTTTGTATGATATGTGGATTTCTCATAAACTTAGCATAACCTTGTTGTACAAAAGCAACATGTAAAATTAGTAGACTTCAGTTGTTGAATCAAGGACGGGTTGAATGATCAAAGGATATTTAACTTTAAGTTTTTAGGACATGAGATCAATGGTGTGAGATGTAAGATGAGATCGACAGATGAAGATTGATGAGAGATCAAGATTATCATGAATTAGTTTGCATGGAAATTTGAAGTGAATTTCACTCACTATTTTTAGGAGTGATCAATAAATTTTGTTTGGTTTCTAGATTTAGGGTTTAGAATCATAAAGATAAGACATACTATTATTTATTTTTAGAGGAATGTGCAAACTAAATATATTAAATATTTTATTTAATTTTGGAGAAACAATTAGCTAATTAAATAATTAAGAAAGTATTTAATTATGAGAAATGTGAAAGAATGCATGATTATAAGAAGAATATTTGGATTAAACAAATAAATAAAATCTATTTAATTGAAGTGGATGAGAGAAACTGGATTAATTTATTAAACGTGATGGAAAGAAAATAATTAATTAATTAATTAATGAGGGAAGATTGGTTAGTTTAGTCAAATAATTGGAAATTATTTAATTAATAGTGATGAAAGGAGTGATGGGTGATAATGACTAGAAACGATGATTTAGAAGAATGTGTGATGCATGTTGATGGTGGGAAATAATGAATTAGAAGAATGTGATAGAGATTTTTAAGTGTCTACAGTTTGTCATGTGCCCGATTTGATCATTGTTAGCAAGCATATGAAATTTAATAAGCCCCGTAAAATGGAATTGTATGATCAATTCTATGATTTATTAAGCACTTGACCTAAACCTATTCTCTTTATTATTTTTTGTTAGGAAATATTTTTTTCTATTTTTACATTAAAAAATATATTTATTTTTATGGAATTACATAGTTATTTTTAAACATCGTCTAATTTAGCAGTTCAAGGTCAATTTTAGTCAATAAAAATAGAATAAATATTTATCACTTTTTTATGTGAGATGTAAAATATCATTAATTATTTGCTCATTGAACAAGATGATTAACTAGATGTGATATTCATATTTAGATTCCCAATATATTTTGAATTTTATAAAAGAATATAACACCTCTTTAAAAGTTTCTCCATCTACAAAATTGTATTCATTATAAAATGATCAAAATATATAGATATAAATATATCCATAAAAAAAAAAATACAACAAAATACCTTTAATTTTCTAATAAATAATATACATGAGACTTCCTACCTTTTACCTTGCCATAAGATAACCATTTTTAACAACTAGGGGAGTGGAGCACCTTAACTCTGCATTTTTCAATTTCTTACTATATAATTTCAAATCAGTCCCAATTTTGTACAACAATTTATTTGGCAACTCACCTACTTAAAAAAATTAATTTTAGGTCACATCATCAAATATGATGCCACATCAACATGCTTTTTGTTGAGGTATCTAAAAAAGCTAAAAAAAAAAGTGAATAGTGGTGTAGTAAGTCATGTTTTATTGGTGTGCTGATGTGGCATCACATGATTTGTCAGTGTGTGTACTTTATTGATAAAAATTGTTTTGCAATTAGATATTAAGGTACTCCACTATGGGACCCACTGAAGACTACTTCTATCTCCACTATTGGAACCCACCCTGGACTATGGGCCCTCTCCCTTATGTCAGTTCAAAGAGAACTATCAGATGAAACAGAACCTTACACTTTGGATACCCATCATCAAAGAAATAGAGAATCTGGGCATGGAAACATTGCACCAAGAGTAACATTGCAAAACCCATTTTACCCTTTATCAAAAACATTGCACCAAGAGTAATGACTGAAGACCATATACAGAATTTTCCATTTTTACAAGACAAGAGAAGATTTGTGTCTTTTGTAAGATGAAAATGGTGAAAACAGAAAAATATTTCATTCTAGATTGCACTTTATAAAGAGATATCTGAATGAAATATAGAACAATCTCTTTTTATGACTCAATCTAGATTGCACTGCATACAAAGGTATCTGAATCAAATACAGAACAATCTCTTTTTATGACTTATTCAACAAAGAGAAGATGAAGAAAACAGAGAAATTCATTATGAAATTGAATCTATTGTATCCCTCATTTCATTATTACTGATACTTCAAATGGCAGAACCTAGGCTGTGGTGACACTGCACCAGCTCTCGAACATATAATTACAAGGAACTGAAGCTTACATTTAGACCCATAAAATAACTTTCTTGGAAAAGCATTAAAAAATCGGACATGCACATTCATAAATATGAATTTTTAAAGAAAAACTTATCTATAAACAATGGGTTATCCACGTAAATAGGATATGTGGCAGATAATCTACTTCCAAAGCAACCAATCCGGGCCACTTCCTCCTTTTGCTCAAATTCGCTGGGGCATATCACAGTCACACACTCTCCTATTCGTTCCTTTTCCCTGCGCTACTTCTCCTGTCTCGCGAATGAAGATGATATAAATGGCCGCCATCATCATAACTATGTACACAGTTATGACATATGGCGTGCGGAAAAGAGGCAGAAAAGTGTAGAGAAGTGGGAATAGTAAAAATCCCAACAATGCCCACAAAATCTTGAGCCATGTGATGAGTTTGTCGCGCTTCATATTGTACAAATCTTGCAGTTGAAACAGTAGAAATGCAAGAGCCAAGCATGAAATTGGAATTAAAAAAAAATGTAATACAATCCGGTCTTTGCCATTTTTAGCCCGGTTCATTTATTGGGTTCATTTAAAGCTGCCGAGAATGAATGGGTTTACCTTTTTCCTTTATGATTTACCTGACACCCATTTTAAAAATCCCACCTATATTTCGGTTTCTAATTTGGTTCACACCCACAATTTTAAGAAAGTCGTCGGCTGCATATTATCTCGCTGTTTGTTTTTAATTGCTAAGAAATGTTAAAAAAAAGGTATTGGTGGGTACGTGAGAAATTTATAAAGCATGTCTATTGGGATTACAAAGTTATTTTTTTTAATTGTTTTATTTGGTTTAAATTTTTGAATTCATATGCAATTTAAAATATTAAATATTAAATTTTATTTAATATATTTATTTTACATAATTTTTTTATTCATTTAAAATATGAAATATAAAATATAAATTTATTTTAAAATATATAATTTAATGAAAATATTAAAATATATATAAACATAAATTTAAGTTTTAGTGTTAAATATTAAAAAAAAAATTATTTTAAAAATTATTGATTTTCTTAAAGAAAATTGACACAAAATTAAAAAAAATCAATTGACATGCATTATTTTTAATGTAAAATATAAATTGTAAAATACATTATATAATACAAAACATAAAGTTAAATGTTGAATTATAAATCTAAAATCTAAAATATATACCTCAATAAAATCTAAAATCTAGAATATATACTCAATCAAAATATAGAATATAATAATTATAAAATTTAACAAAGAAAATATAATTTAAAATATAGAATATAGTTAATTGTGAAATTGCTAATTAATGTAAGAAAAACTATAAAATAAACTATTGGCAAAACTATATAAATTTAATAAAATTAAATATAATATGGTTTAATATTGTATATGTTTTTATTGTAATATCAATTTGAATTAAAAATTCACTTAATAATATCTAGTCATTTATTACATTATTTTGACTATATAGCTATCAAATATCAAATTATTTACATTATGTAATTATATAAATAAACTGTAGAAATACAATATATGAAGTATAATCTAAACACAAAAAAATATAATATAATTGAAATTTGTATAGATTATTAATGTTAATATTTTTTGTAATAATATAATTATATTTTTTCAATCAATATTTAATTAATATTTAAATTGTAATACTTTTTTATTCAAATATATATTAACATAATAAGTTTATTGATGGCCGGATAAGACACATGGGCAACCTCACAGGAGAACGGTGATGCAGGCTAGGTACCTTGATGGTCATCTGCCAAACTAACCCGTACATCTACAAACCATCCCCAAGGTGGACAAGTCTGATAGAGGACTTTGGTTTGTGAACTCATAAAAGAAGACATGCCCATTTGCATGAGACATATCTACCAAACTAGATCTGCACATTTATGGAATGAAAATTGGTTGGTGAAGAAATCATTTGAAGATGCATTGAAGACTGAAATGTGTGGATTTGACATGAAAAGGCTATGGAGTAGAGTGAGCAAATGACATCCTATGGATGATCACCTCCTTTAGTATACATCTAGTGAGGAAAGTATAGTACCCCTTGAGAGACTTAATTCCACCCTCAAGGAACCATATAAGAGCTGCCAATAGTGGAGCGTGTTGGAGGAAGTATTAAAGAGGCTAGCTAGCACCTCGTAGCTCACAATGTTTGGTGGTTATTTCAACAGAAGGATTTCACTCTCTTACACATAGCAATGGAGACCCTGATTAAGCTCAGGAGTGTGAAGAAGGAAGCAACCTTCTTTGGCTTCATCACTGACTAGAGACTTAAGAATATCTGCCTTAACAAAGATATTCTCTATCTGGAGGCGGTAAAAATGGTAATTGGGAAGAAGTTTTGTTTCTTGAGCAACAAGATGAGAGCAAACTCAGAAATATCTTTGTGCTTCCTGGCATCACTATTGGACTTAAATGTCCCCAAGCTCAAGTGCCTAGTGTTGTTATAGATGGTTTTCAATGTAGCTATTTTGGTAAATGATGTTGATGTAGTGGCGGTGGCGCAGTCGAGAGTGGGGATCCTACTTCTAGATGATAATGATAAGATGTTTTTGCAGAGTGTGGAGGTAGTATGGCATCCCTTCATCATGGATGTGGACGGGGAAAGTCTTGAACACCATAGGAAGTGGGAAACAAATGGCTATAATTTTATGTGTAAGAGGTTGGGCCTTGAGGCAGTGGTGGGGATTCAGTGGTGCAGGGAGTTTGTGGACCTGGTGGAGACCACTAGTTTCTATGACGATGAAGACTAAAGGCCAATATGGGTGGACAACTGGTATTTTGTTTGGGCCATGATATTATCACCAGTATCGAAGGGGTGGAAACGTGTTGTAGCCTGTAGAAAGGATTTTGGTATAGTTTTTTGTAATTGAGAAGGCGTGTAATTTGCAAGATTGGTTCTGCTCAAAATCATGATGGGCCAAACGATGTAAATTTTGTTTTTCAATTAATATCAGCAGCTTTGTAGTGTCTTATAAAAAACAAACATAATAAGTTTATTATTTATTTTTATTATTTTCAATTATTATTTTTATTACTCTCTATTTTTAAATATATTTTGACTTTGCATTTAGTTTATTACATAATTTTCTAGTATGTTGAATCCCCCCTCTTTATGTTTTTTTGAGATCTTGTAAGTGGTAATCTTAATATGTACGTAATTGACAATAAGTCACAAAGGGAAATAAATGATAATGAAAACTTAATTTGAAGAATAATTATTGCCTTTGTAACGTAAACCAAAGAATAGTGTGAAACCAATTGTAGTCATGTACCCAAGACTATAGGTATAAAAATTCTCTTACTTTTAATAATAATTACATACCTCAGAGTTATGAATGTAAGTATACACAAGAAAAAATTAATTCAATTTTACTAATCAAATGATCTAAGTAGTACATAAAATAGTTGATGTAGAGAGCACCTCTACTCCCTCTCAAAGCACTCTTCTCGGTCCAATGACCTACATGTTAATTCAAAAACATCCACAAAAAACTAAAGATGCAACAACTAATAATCAAAACAAAAATTAAATTCAGAACTTAGATCCATTCACACAACAAACATGCACCCATAATAGGGGTTGTAAATAACCACCCTCCTTATTCTAGTTCTCATTGATTTTCCTCATCATCTATAAATGCATTGTAGCCTCCTCTTTATTCACTCCCAACCTAAAATAAACCCAAAAACCTCTGCCTCTTGCAAGAAGGAAGAACAATCCAAAAAAAGAGCCAATCCACAATCAACCATTAGAAACACAAAAGCATGAATAGGAAAAAAATGTAAATATTTGATACATAGTGGGAATTCACAATTAATCAATGGTTACATTATCTTCCTTTCCTTTGAAAGGTTTTGAATCTCCTTGTTTAGAAGAGTCTAATTTTGTAAACTTAATGAGACCTCCTTCAATGATCCAAGTGTTATTGGAATATGATAAACCCACCCATTTTACCAAATACATCATATAATTCTTGGCTCTTGTGGTAGAAATATTGGTGTCCACTATCATTTCAATTTTCTCTCTCCTTTTTCGTGGCAATGTACTCAACAAGTTGTTCAACACATCTTCATAAAAAAATTGTTTAGGACTAGAGTGGTAAGGGGAAAGATCTGCAACATTGAAAACATGACTAATATCTAAATGTTCATGCAAATTTAATAGAGGCATTCTCATTAATTTTCTTTAGTATTTTGCATGGTCCCACTTTTGTGGGTTTTAATTTGTTATAAGTGCCTTGAGGAAACCTTTCTTTATGCATATACACCATGACTTCCTCACCTTACTCATATACTTTCTCTCTCTGATGCACAACAACATTCCTTTTATACTACTCATTGGTTAGTTGCAGCTTATGCTTCACTTGTTGTTGGATTTTTTGTATGTTTCTTCCAACGTACTCTACATCTCGGCTAACCCATTTCTCATTTGGAAGATCAATAAGATCAACAAACCCCTTAGGATTGTGCCCCAAAAAAAATTGGAAAGGAGACAAACAAGTAGACCTATTGATGCTTGAATTAAAAGAAAACTTAGCTTGTGCCAAAGTCAAATCCCACTACCTTGGATTCTCCCCAACAAAAAATCGAATAAAATTACTCAAACTCATGTTTACCACCTCAATTTTCCTATCCATTTGAGGATGATAGGTTGAACTATACTACAGTTTATTGTCAAGCTTCCTCCACATAGTCCTGGAAAAGTGGCCCAAAACTTAGTATCTTGATCACTAGTAATAGTTTTGGGCAATCCATCCAAGTGAATAATTTCTTAAAAAAGAATTCAGCAACCTTACTTGCACATCAATAGCCTTTTTGTAGGGAATAAAGTGGGCCATCTTTGAGAATCGATCAACAATAACGATTCAAATAGAATCAGTTCCTCATTCAATATGAGGTAATCCCAACATGAAATACATGAAATACATGAATATGTAAATCCACGATCCCTCAAGAATGGGTAAGGGTTTGTATAATCCTTTGTTTTCTTGTCCCCCTTTAGAAACTTGACAAAATCTACATGTAGAAAAAAAAATATCCATGTCCTTCCTTAATTGAGACCAAAAAAAAATTTCACGTACCAAGATATAAGTTTTTTCCATTCCATTGTATCCCCACAATCCATTTGAATGCATTTCTCGAATCAATTGTTCTCTCATGGATCCTATGGGGATGGGTACGTGCAGGATCATCATGGAAAAAACAAGCCCTTAAGTGGTAAAATTTTTAGAAAAATCATAGGCAACTTGACATAAAATTTTGAATAAGTTATCTATATTATTTCAAAAATATGTAAGAATAGAATCTATAGAAAATTGAATGTAGTTTCTAAACTACTAGGCTTATTTATATAAAAAAAAATCTATTTGGTGAAAATTTGAAATTTCAATGCAGAGTACTTAAATTTGTGGAAAAATAAGAAGTAGGTGTTTGGTCATCCACCCTAATGAAAAAAAATGATAAATTTTTTTTATAATATTTTAGATATAAGTAGAGACCTGTCCGATATGATGTATGTTTTTGTAATTTTTTTCCAAGTAAATAATTAATTATGAATTTTTATTACAACTTTTAAAAAATAGAAAAATCGTGATGTCCGACCACCTTTAACTTGGTCGAAACTTCATGAAATTCAAATTTATTTTGTTATCCTATATGTGAAGCATAGAATGTGACGATGTTCGATTCAAAATATGTGATACCGTTGAAATCTATAGATGTTTTTCAATTAGCCTATCAATTAGGACGTTAGTCAGAATTCAAATAGAAAATGAACAATAATTATTTATTAAATTCAAAGTAAAGAATAATTTATATTGGTGGAAAGATAAAAATCTCCTTTAAAAACCCTTTTCGTTTCATCAATTTTGGGTAAAAAAAAAGTTTTCAGCCACATACCCTACACATACCCACCATATCACCACTTTTTGGCCCATCATGATCCTGCACATACCCAAATACAAAGTTTCAGTCCTCTAAATAAAAATCCACCTAGATCAAAAAGTAATCTTCAAAAAATGTATCCCTTGTAACAACAAGACTATTAAGGGTAACAATAATTTTGCTAAAATAAGGATCATTTGCATATTCTCCCTTCATTTCTTTGAACCCAACAATCTCATCGGTCATTGAGATAAGTGACATCTTCTACTTAAAGCATCAATCACTACATTAGTTTTCCCACTCAAATGTTGAACCAAAAATGTAAAATTTTGCAAAAAGGAGATCCATTTTGCATGTTTATTTGATAATTTGGAATGGGAGTAGATATATTTCAACGCTTGATCATTTTTTAACAAGATGAATTCTCAATGTAATATGTAGTGCCTCCACTATTTCAATGTTTGGATAATAGCATACAATTATTTATCATAAGTACCATACCTCTTTTTGGCATCATTTAGCTTCTCACTGAAGTAGGCAATTGGCTTTTCTTCTTGACTCAACACACCCCTAATGCTTATTGATGAAGCATCACACTCAATGGTAAAAATATTTTCAAAGTCTAGTAAGGCAAGGATAGGGGCTTTTGTCACCTTTTTTTTAAGTTGCTAAAAACTTCTCTTAGCTACTTGTGTCCAAGAAAAATACTTTCCTTTAGTACAATCAGTCAAGGGAGCACTTATCCCCACTAAAATTTCTAATAAACCTCTTATGAAAGTTTACCAATCCGTGAAAAATCATTATTTTTGTAATACTTTGAGGGATATGCCATTCAAGTATAGCCTTAATCTTTTTAGGATCCATGCTTACTCCTACTGAAATCACATTTCCAAGGCAAAATAATTTATCTTTAAAAAAATCACTCTCTCAAGATTGAGAAACAACCGCTCTCTTCTAACCATGTCAAAAAAAATTTGAAGATGTTCCAAATGTTCTTCCATGCTCTTGTTGAAAATTAGAATATGGGTGATCCCACAATACTGGTTTACAATTTTTGGCCAAACTGTACACCGAAATGCTTTTTTCTAACCAAATCTTCACTTTTAGGCACCTATAGCAGCTAAACCGTGAAGAATTTGAAGATGATAGAAACTAGTGATTTGCCACATTTTTTCTATAGATTCTAAACATATTTTTTTCAAAAAATTTGGAATCAAATTGCGCTTCTTTTTACATCTCCTTTGAAAACTATTTTTTTCAGTTAATAACATTTTTAAGGAGTGACGCTCACCATATAACACACAACATTTTTTCCATGAAGGATGAAATTCTTTTCTTTTTGAATTTAGATTTATCACTACAATATCTAGTGCTTCCAATTGGTTAGATAGTGTTTTATTGAATATTTTTTCCTTAATCAAGTTTCAAAGTAAAACCAATTACAATTTAGACATAGGTGGACCGTATAAATGCATAACCTTTTGTATGTATTGAAATTCATTTTTTTTTAGATCAAGGACTTCAATATCTGGGTACCAATATTTAAAAAAAAAACTGACAATCTATTTTACTCATGTGCATTTAGAGAGCTTGATTTCTAAGAAAACTCCATGTTTAATAAAACTAAAACAAATACATACAAAACCCAAAGCCTATGTTTAAAATTATATTCATTGGATAGCTCATTCCAAGGAATACCATCATCCAGTTGGGTCTATGAATTCTCCTCCATTTTCATCCTCAACCCAAGCTTCGAAGCACAAAATTCTAGACTTTTTTGGTGCCAGAGTGTGAGAAAGTGCGAAAAGGGGGGTTTGGGCGAACTAGGGGCTAGGGGTTCGCTCGAACTAGGGTTCATTCGAACCCCCTTTCAAAAATGATTTTCTCTATGTTTTTTGGTGCCAATGGGGGGACCTTGCATTTAATTGGTTCACTCGAACCAGGGTTCTATCAGACCCTATTTTGGTTTGCTTGAACCAAAGAGTTCATTAAAACCCCATAAACTATTTTTTTTTTGCATGGGGTCATTTTTTGTAACTTTTCCTTCCTCACTCAAAGTATAAACCACTTTTGTGGGTTTACCCATATCATCAAAATAGATTTGATAAATTTTCCTATATATGATCTAAATACCTGTTCATGGTGCACATAAAGGTGGCAGGGGCATCAAACATGCCAAAAGGAATCACCAACCATTCATATAACCTATCCTTGACCTTGAATTCTATCTTCCATTTATCCCCTTCTTGAATTCGAATTTGATGCTAACCACTCCTCAAATCAATCTTGGAGAAGATCTTAGCACCTAAAAAACATTCTAACATGTCATCCATTCTAGGAAGGGGGTAACTATACTTTACTGTGATCTTGTTGATGGCTCTATATTACACACACATTCTCCATTTTCCTCCCTTTTTAGATGATAGTAAAGCTATTGTGGCACAAAGGCTCATGCTCTCTCTTATGAACCCTTTTCTAACAATTCAAAAATCTTCCTTCTCATTTCTTCATTTCATTTTAGAGATAATTAATATGCATCTTGGTTAAGAAACTTGGATCCTTGTACTAAGTCAATATGGTGAGTAATACCTTGTGAAGGAGGTAAACCAATAGGAAGATCTGTTGGAGTAATATCAAAATATTCTTTTAAAAAAAATTGCATCTTTGGTGGAGGTTGGACTCTACTAGGATCCCTTACTTCTTTTGGGCATAACAAATAACAAGTTGATTTCTTTCTTTCATTGAAAAATGTCTTATAGCTTGTTGAAATAATTTTTATATTTCAAATGCATCTTCTTCTTTCCAAGGTTTTAAGAGTGTTTTCTTTCCTTTGCATTGAACCTCATAAATATTCTCTCTACCCTGATGGATTACATTTTGGTCATATTGGAAAGGTATGCCCAACAATAAATGGTATGCATCCATTGGTACAACATCACAAAGTAATTCATCCATATAAGGACCAATTTTGAAGGCCACAAGATAAGATTTATCCACCAGCACACTATGATCCTTCTTTAACCAATAAATTTTGTAGAGATTATATTTTGGAACACAAGAAAGTTGTAATTTGTCAATCATTTCCTTACAAAATTATTAGTATATCCCTCATCTATGATCACCTTACATATACCTTTTCCTTCCATTTGCATTCGGTTCAGAAGACACTTTTCCTCCTCTAATCAGCCCCATGAGTTTTTTTGTCCCTATACATCAAATTTCTCCTCAACATTAGTTTCTCTCTTGAATCTACTCTAGCTTCTTCAACCCAATGTTTTTCTTCCTCTTGTACTACCATCACTATTTTGGGATTTTGAGGGAAATCATAGCCTTGTGGGATTCATCACAAATAAAACACTTTAAAGTATTTCCACTCACCAAAATTTGAGATCAGTCCATGTCCTCTACCCCTAAAGCTTCCTCCAAAAATCTGGCTTCACAGGCTCATTTTGGCTCTTCATCTTTATTAGACTTGGAGGAACTCCCTCTTCCTTTGTTTTGGTATTTATCACTTCTCTTAACTCTGAAGTTTTCCATTTTGACTTAGCTTCTCCTTTTCCCTTAATGCATATTCATAACCTTCATCCAATGTAGGCACTTTCAGCAACACAAGCAAATCCTAGAGTTAAAACTTGATTCCATTCACATACTGAGTTTCTACTTGCTCTTCACTCGCTTGTGTATTAGTTTGTATTTGAAGTCTCATGAATTGTTCAATATAAGCATGTATTGACTAATCCTTTTGTTTCAAACTTTGGAACTCTTTAAACATTTTTTGTTGGTAATCAGAAGGCAAGAATCAAGCTCTCAAATTTTTCAGCATCTTAGGCCAAAGCCTAATTTTATATTTTCCATATCTTTTCCTTGAAATCTACACATTCTCCCACCACAAGGCTGCATGCAACAATTTTCACTCCTTTTGGATCATCCTCATCAATGGCCTTCATGTCAAAGTACTTCTCCAACTCTTGAACCTAATCTAGAAATGCATCTAAATTGATCTCTCCTTTAAAATCGGAAATATCAACCTGTACCTTGGAACATTTACTTTTTAAGGCTTCAATAAGCCTCTTGATGAGGTCTACTACATTGGAAATGTTTCTATAAAGGCCTGCATTCCTTCTATACCTCTTCCATCTCAATTCACACATATGCACCTCTAGGCCATTGTTGATTTCTCTGATACCAAATTGATGTAGGGAGCACCTCCACTCTCTATCAAATCACTCTTCTTAATTTAGTGACTTTCATGTTAATTGTGAAACATCCACAGAAACCAAAAGATGCAACAACAACTAATAATCAAAATAAAAATCAAATTTAGAACTCTTATCCATTTACACAGAAGACATGCACCCATAAGAGGGATTGTAAACAACCACCCTCCTTATTCCAGTTCTCACTAACTTTCCTCATCATCTATAAATGCATTGTAGCCTCCTCTTTATTCACTCCCAACCCAAAATAAACCCAAAAACTTTTTCCTCCTACAAGAAGGAAAAACAAGCCAAAAAAAGTGCTAGTCCATAACCAACCATTACAAACAGAAAAGCATGAATGAGAAAAATGTAAAGATCTAATAGGCATGGGGATTCACATTTAACTGGTAGTTACATTAATAGTGTAAACATTGAATCAGTTAATAATCAATAATACAATTGGGTTATGAACCTCATTTATAATTATATTAAATATAATTAGGCCACTAAGCCAATTTTTGTACTTATACTATGTAAATAAAAAGTATAGTATGCAAATGAAATCTCTATCTTGCATTTGCAAGCTACTCCCTTATAGTGTTATTAAAACCTATAAATTACATAAATTACATATTAAATTAGTATAAAATTTAACCATTCAAAATTATTAGAAAATAATTTCACAATTTATTTATCATCTCTAGTTTGCATTGCATGAATTATTGCTATTTTTTAGTTAAGATTAATAGAAAATGGTAGCAAATGTTGTTCAAAGTTTTGTTGATTATCTAAAACTGCAATGCCATGTGCATTAAATAAATCAACATAGATAGAGAGTTAAGTGTAAGAATACATGTAGTTAATCTAAATAATATGCATTCTTAATTACCTAAAATGGTTTGTTGATGGTTTAATTCAAGAAGTTGAATTTGATACTTATTTTATTAAGTATACAAAACTGGTTAAAAGTAGGAACAAAAGAATATTGCATTTAATGAATGAAAACATTTGATAGTTAGAAAACTACCATCTATAATTTATATTTGATCTACTGTTGTTTGACTTAGATCAATAGAGAAGGGTGATTGATGTTGTCGAGTATTCTTTTCATCACCTACAACTATAATAACATATTATTAACATGTGAAATAAGAAAAAGAATTAAATTTTGAATAAATGTACTCATTAAGTTGTTTTCTAATAATACCCTTTCTTCTTGTATTTCTATGCTAGAATAATTGAAGATCTTTTTCTTCTTTTTCTTTCTACCACTTGTATTGGGGAACTAAAATTCTTCATGCTCCTCAACTCTTTCATTCAAGTCTTGATGAATGGCATTGGCTCTTCAATGAATTGAATGGTTTTTGTTCATTTTTCTTGGACTAAACCATGGTGATATTCATTTTATAGGCATGTTATCTAAGCCAAGGATTAATATAAATTTGGAAGACAAAGCAAGAGATGCATTGAGATCTTTTCTAAATCTCTCATTGTATTGACTAATTTTTTTTCATCTACCCTGCTTGGTAAATGTGGGAGTAGTGAATTTAAATAATCAATGGAATTATGAAAGTTATCATTAGAAGCATCTAATTATTTCCATCAATATATAATAGAATTAATAATGATTTATTGAAAGATATTTAGAAAGTCCGCTAATATTTCATTAATAGAATGGTGATATTAAAATTTACCAGTTCTTTGGTCTTCACCAGTGACAACCTCAATCATATATATTTTTTTCTAATTGAAGAAAACCATCTTTAATTAGAATAAGAATTAAATAATATAAGAAGGTCATAAAAAATGAATAAATATTTTATTAGAAAGATTAAATCTACATTACTAGTGGTATTATTCTCATGACTATTTTTTTTTTAACACACTATTGGCATCATCAACGAATGGACTAACACCATCTATAATTCAATAAGCTTACTTTAGTTATATTTCAGAAAAAGATATAGTAGTCAATAAAATATACAATATTTAATATTCAAATGACATGTACCAACAACTTGATCATGCTCAATTGATATGTTTCACTTTATGAGATATAAAATCTTCATGGCATGCTTGCATGTGTTCCCCTTTATTTCCCACTGACAGTCACATACATACAAATTTGGTCCAAATTTTCTTACAAAATACCATTTCATTGGAAAAGATTGACTTATTATCTTGTATGTGTTAGGGAGTACATCATATGAATAATAGTATGTATCTAGTATTTTTTTCAACCTCTTTGTTGCAGTTATGTAATATCTTTCTTTTTTTAAGTTAATTAAAAATCTGGATAATTGCAAATTTATTTTATTTTTATAAAATGGTTCTACCCTATGTAGAAGTGTATGGATAAGCCAATCTATTCTTCTTGTTCATTTATTCACATGGTCACTTAGATAATGGCTCTTGATGTGGAAGTGGTAAGACTCTATGAAAGCATTGGTTTCTTGATTTGCATGAGAGAAGTTTCAAAAGATTTGTTCCCACATTGTTAAACAAACAAGCATAACAATGTCTTAGTAAATATAAAAAATAATTCAAATTATAATGTAAATACATAGGGAAAATGATGAGTTTGAAAAAATTACCAATATGACCCTCATCATGACACCAAGATTTCTGAAAGTAATCAATGAATTTCTTTTCTTCTTTGAATTCCTCTATGAATCATTTTATTAGTTGAGTACTAATGTCTTCATTATCACTCATTACATACATTATCTCACCCAATATATCAAACATGTTTGTTCCAACATCCTTCTTGCTAGCATATATGGATTATTAAAGACAATATCAATCTATGACATTCAAAAGTGTAATATTTTACATATTTTAACTAAGTTTTTACTTACCTATACACATTTTTCAGACATGGTCTATGTACATGCCAAATACATAGAAGCACTCAACAATTGAAGGATAATCTATTACAAGGTGTGTGCCTTTGGTCTCCTTGTGTTGTATAGCTTAGCACTTAGGCTTGTGAGATGGCCTAACCACCTCCCATGGATTCATTAACTTTATCAATTGTATTGGGAATTAACAAGTTGATCTTTTGGTGCAACAACAACCATTTGTGCAACATTTCGTACCAAAGCTTGGGTCATGGGTTTGAACCCCTCACTTACACTAGGGGGATTTTTGTAATGTATGTTCCCTTTGTCTCCTTGTTTTGTGCAATGTAGCACTCGAGTATGTGACATTGCTTAACAACCTCCCATGGATTCATTAACTTTGGTGGTTGCATCGAGCATTAATAGGTCAATATTTTGGTGCAAAGACAACTATCGCACAACAAAATCTACAAGTTATATTATAAAATTTGATAAGTAACATTGTAACAAAATGAAACATTAAATTTCAACTAGTCTAAGCTTTAAAATATGAAAGATGTATTCTTATAAAATAAATATTCATCTATTGTAATGAGTGAATTTAGTTTAAATATAGAAACTAAGATCAATAAAAACCTAATGGATTCAATTTTGGCAGTAGCATCATCTGTCATGAATGCATTTACATGTCAATATTCTTTACATAGTTTGCATTGCTTAGAAACTTCTCTTAACCATTCATTTATAACCTCCATTTTATTTCTCAAGGATATGACCCATGTAATAGGTACACAAGCCTCTTGTTCATAAAAACAAGCAAGGTATAGAAATGATACTACACATGAACAAAACATCCATAAATTAATAATTTTAAATAAAATAAATCAATGATTAAATTGAAATCCATAAATATAACTAAAATTTTTCTACTTACACCAAATTAATTTGTTGAGAATGTTGAATCCATTGCAATAATTGAGGGGTGATCCCATAAA
>VDFB02000013.1:160638058-160674104 GCA_007258455.2 Sequoia sempervirens | reverse complement strand
ATCAACACTATCTAAAATAATAAATATGTAAATTTTTAGTGACAGGTTTAAGGTTGGGTTGTATGCCAAATAGATCAAACCAAAACCTAAAGCTCTAGAAATGTCACGTTAACTTCTAGTTGGAATTATTTTGCGATGGACATTCATCGCTTGTGGATGACCGATAAAGTTCATGAAATAACGACTAGGGTTAGAAGATACTTTTAATTGCCTAAACGAAATTCAAAGTCCGTCACGTTACCCTCTGCTCGATTAACATATCCTTGTAGATGTTCTGAAGAGAGGAACACAAGAACATACAACTTTTGTGGTAAGTTAGAAGTTATGTTCTATCATATGATGAAGAATACGGACTAACAAAGAACGTGTTCCTCAAACAGTAATGAATATGTTAATGAATTACGAATCAAATTCTTGATCTCAGACTAACTCGAGGGCAGGATAACAAAGAATGTTTAGACTAGCTTCGGATCACAAAACGGATCATATCTGATATCAACGTTATAAAATCTATATTTCGCTCTGCTTAATCTATATTCAGAAAACATATTGAAATTTAAATGGCGAGAAAATTGATTATTTTTAAACATTAAATCATTATTTTAAATCTTTATACACTGTAATACAAGCATAATAGAGCAAGTGAACATTAAATTAAGAATCAAAGGCGAGCATTTGAACGAGAAGTTCATAAATGACAAATAAATCTAACCAAACATACGGATAGGAAACAAAGCAAAACAGACAACTTCAAGCGGGAATCATGGTTTCTTTCCACGACTGGTATTAAGAATATTCCTGAAACAATTAGTTCTCAAGCAAACTATTCAGTTTCTCGACCAGACATATTAAATATGTTAAAGTTATACCTTATATTTGCCCCATTGCAAATGATAATAACAGTAAGCCTATTTAACCTGGTAAGATCTTTCTATTCATCTTCACGGGTGTTGGCAGATCTTGAATTTTGCGAGGTTAATGTGGCTGCAACTGCATGAAGCTTGAACAACCAACGAACTGGGTCAGAGCATACCAACAGCCCATCACTCAGTATATTTATAACTATATTCTAAGGTAAGAGCAGACTATTATATTTAAACAGCTGTATATTTATAAAAATAAAGAATTCCACATTACGAATAGGGAGAACGAACTTTCACATGAAAATCAAGAATAGTATGTTCTTGAGTAAACAATTAAGATCTAACTCCAAATCAAAGATGAAAGATAACTGCAAGCCCAAGAGGGATCCTGCAAGAATATCCATGAGAAATGCAAATGCAGTTAAAGATAGACCTGATAAGTTTACACAGATGTAAATTATGCTTCATAAGCGCATTACCCACTTCAGTGATTCAATTACGTAGCATAAGAATATAACTCACTTCCAAGATTCAATTACGAATAGGAAAATCGAACTTTCACATGAAAGTCAAGAATAGTAAGTTCTTGAGAAAACAATGAAGATCTATCTGCGAAACAAACATGAGAAGAAAACTGCAAGCCCTAGAGGGATCTTCTAAGAAGATAGATCTGATATGTTTACACAGATTGAATTATGTTGCATATGCGCACAACCCACTTCAGTGATTCAACTACGTAGCCTAAGCACATAACCCACTTCCATTATTCTATCTGTCCATGGAGTGAGTTGAAGCCAACTAACCAATATATGGAACATGGACGAATAATTTATTTTATTTTTATTGCCAGATATGTCTGGAGAGTAATTGAATAACATAGAAATTCCTGGTATCTTTTCCAAACCAAGCTTATTCAATAGTTCTGAACAAGTCAAATCATGTAATGCAGTATCTTGCTCCAAAAGAAAATAACGAACAGCACAATACTAAGTGTGCTGCCTTCATTACACAGCAAGCAGATCCTCCAAAAGATCTGCTATACACACTAGCCCTGAATGTTTATTTGGCATTACCTTTAGGCCCTATTCTCCCCCTCCTTATTATCATCCACGGCCTTACACTCTAAATTGATTTCCTTATTTTCCACCATTACTGGCTCTGGCAAGATGCTTGTGTCTTCAAGGATAAAATTATCGAACAAGTATTTTATTGAATTGTCCCCGATGGAACCGCCAAAGGTAAAATGCTGTTTCAATTTATCAGCCCAGACCTCCTGATCTTTCTGTCTCTTTCTCTCCAGCTCTTTGTCAATCTCTTTATTTCCTGCGTATGATGCAATCCCAGAAGCATAGATGGGAAGTCTTTGAAATACAATATATGATATTGTTGCATCCAAATCCCCATTCATCAGCTTCAGGGCATCTTGAATTCTAGCGGAATTTGCCATTCCTAGAGTTTGCGCCTTAAGCCATCGTACAGTATCCTCATCATATTCCTCTTGATATGGCAATGCCGATGATAATAATGGCGGGCCCTCTAAATCCAGCTTTTCTGTCGTAAGGCCTTTTTCAAGTCTTTCTACTGTCGTACCTAACAGATATTTTAGTGCATCATCCGGATTCCCCTGGTATAGTTCCAGCGCAGTTATTGCTTCCTCAACCGTTGAACTTCCAATTGTTTCTTTCAAAACCAACCTCAAAATATTCTGATCATATTTCTCTATTCCAGGGTAAGAGGCTAATGCTGATGTGAGCTCTGTATCATTCATTTCGCCTTGTCCCTTTGTCACCTGCTGAGCAACTTCATCGTCTTCAGTTTTGATGTGCAGGCTATTGTAATGGCTGCCATTATGATATGATAAACGTATGGCAGGTGCATTTGAACCATGAAAATTGTCTATGTTGGTGATTTCTGTTCTCCCATCTTTTATCAGGTAGAGATGAATGTTGGTCTTAAAGAGCAGTGAAGCTGCTTGAAGCTCCAAATTGTCACCCCATTCTCCATCACATGCCATATCTTCACAGTAGCCTTGAAAATCTGTTTCGTCTCCTTCAAAGAAATCTGTAAAATCTTGAGGATGTTTCTTCATGTAGTCCACCACCTTCCGACGATATGTTTTATGCAATTCTTGGTCACCACACAGTTGATCTGCTAGAGCTCTGAACATACAGTTCCCATCTCGTGCAATATCCACAATTTTCAGCCCTAATTCCTCGAAGTACGCTGTATAATTATCATCATAACATGGAATGGATTGAAACCTAGTTCCAGTTTCTTGATTTTTTTTCTTCATTCGCATGTCCACTCGGTAGTTCCTTTTGCTCTGGAAATCAACTGCACTCTCCTTGTTGCCTTGGTTTCCTTGTTGTCCAGTTATGATCTCCTGGTTATATATTTTTCTTGGATATTCTGCTTTACTCTCCTCCTCATCTTGTTTTCTGCCCCATACAGCGTTACTGTCCACATCATAACTGAAAGTGGGCATTTCCAATCTACCCTCGTCTACCATTTCATAGCTTTGCCAGTCAGGCCAACAGAGGCGTTTTAATATGGGCATCAACATACTCCAACCTCTGAAAATTGGCGGAATCGTATCCCTGTCCTTACTCCTTCGTTGGCAATCAACCTTGAAATCCATTTCGCGAATCCATCGCCCAAGCGCCTTTACATAACTGTTCACAATCTTGAAAACTCGCCATGATAGGTTTACCCTGTTGTCATTACCATCTTTCTTCATTGATCTTTGTGGCCTTTGAAATGGCATGGCTTTGCGATTTTTCATATTCTTAAACTGTGAAACACTATTTGTTCAGTCATATAAACTTTACAGAGCTTCAAATGACAAGAAATCACTATAACCTTCTAAACTCTGCATGCCCCACGAAACTCTTCAATACAGTGCTACTATAAACATAAAGAATCAAAACCAAGGTCTAAAATGGCAGTCACATCGTGAAGAAATTTTGCCAAATGCACGACAGTTGGAATTCATTTCTTGTCTTTCTTGGTTAAAATATCACAGAATGGAATTTCTTGTTATATAAGTGTGACATAAATGAAGTCTCTGACAAAGCCGTTGCCGTTGAAGGATGAAATAAAGATTCTGTTATTTTTCTGTCTTCATGGTGAAACCAAATACAAAGTTAGAATGCCTTGGCATTTGCTTACGAATCTGAATACGGCGTCTTCAAATCAACTCCAAGAAAAGAACTAGAAACCCAAGTCGCTCCTCTATGGCTATATTCACGCTTCATGACTGCCCAATTGGACTTTCGATTTGAAAGTCTCGAATTTAAGCTATCTAGTTTTATACACGCAATTAAATAGCAAATAGCGACAATTAATAAAGGATATGGTTTTCATAATCATGACACCATTTTTTTCACAATGTTAGTTCTTGTTACTTCCTACAAACATAATGGTATGACTCTATGTGTTATACAATTACTGGCGAGAGTTTCATATATGCCTATAAATAGAATAGCATATTTAATAAAATTCTTATTTATTAATTTTAATATTTAATTATGTTATTTTAAATATAATTTTTTGAAAAAGAAATATGTTTGTCTTATTTCTTAACACTTTCTTCATCTTAGATTAGAATTGTATTTTTTATTATGTTCCTAGTTTAGATCATAATTGTGGTCTTGTCCTTTATTACAAAACTCAAATTTTAGTTTCTAAGGTTAATCATTTCAACATAAGACTAGTGACTATTAGTGTTAACAACGATGTTGAACAAAAAGACAAGGAGGAACGAGAAACCTCACTTGATGCAATCTAGGATGATTGGGCCTTCATCTGTTAGAAGGTTCTTGTGGTATGTTTACCGGTCTTTTTATTTTTTGTTGTTTTTTTGTTTCTCTAGACCTGCATGCTCTTTGCAATTTCTTCAAGCTTTTATGCCCTCATATTGCTTACTTAATCTAATTTTAATGTTCTAAATTTTGGGATTAAGGCCGTTTCCCTTCTTTTTTAATCAAAAACATCAAAAAGTTCAACTTGTTCATCTAAATTTTATTTTTTAAAAGTATCATTTTAAGATAGATTCACAGGAACATATATTGTGGAACATGAATCAAAAGATCATACAAGACAATCTCCTTTTATGATAAAATCCATCAATTCACATTACACTTAAACAATCAACAAATAAACATTAATTTTTCTTCTTGTGAAGTCTTTTTTAGCATTATACTTTCATAACACACAACTACTGACTCATTGAATTTTATTACCATACCTTATATCTTTTCATTGCTCATAAATCAAACCTAAGTGCCTATTTATCTTCAAAGAAGATCCATTCATTTATGTATATACATAAAATGATCCCCAAGATGTCATTTCAAACAATATTAATTTTGATACATTAGGTATACACAAAACACACATTTTTAGAAGTATTTAAGGTCATTTTTGGTAATGGAGAAAATATTGGTAGATATTCATAATCGAACCATATGCACAAGGTCATAGCCATGATCTTGTCAAAAATCCTTAAAACCTTAGGATTTAATTATTTTGAGTGTCTTATAAGTGCAAAACATACTCACAAACTCCAAGGCCCACCTAAAGCTCTAGTCTCTTGCACACACATACATATAATATCACATCTACATCATAGTCTATTTATATTTTACTTTTCCATTTTTGGAACCTTTGGCCCTTAGTCATACAAGGGACAAATAAGCCTACCAAACCATGCATAAATCCTTAGACCCCATTATGAACATAGTTTTAAAAAATCTACCTTGACTAAAATTTTAATATTTCTTCTAGACTAATCATATTTTTAACTTATAATAGCTATAATAAAGCGAGTTTTACCAAAAATAAAGTGAACAAGGCTATTTTTTAAAATATGTCAAAAAACATTAAGTATAATTGTCTAAATTTAGTGTTCCTTTTATAATATTTAAACTAAATAACTTTTACATACTAATTCCATTTTTGGTTATATTTTTATACTTTTTATCATAATTTCATGAGTCCAATGCTCTACATAATTTTTTATTTCACACCATACTTTGCATGTTTATAACTAATCATTGGATGCAACATTTATCTACCATCAAAGAACAAAACACGTAAATAAATCACTTTCACAAGTCAAAGAGAAAAAACAAAAACCATAAAAATTCTATAAAAAATTATTTTCAAGACACTACTAAGAAGAGAAGTTTATAGAACATTTTTCTTTCTATGTTCTTTTCTTGTTGTGCATGTTTTTAAACCATTTCTATGAGGGATTGAAATGATAATCACACATTTTAATTTGGATAATTGAAGAAGAAATGTTCTTTAATACTAAAGGATGGTGTACATGAAATGTTGGAAAAAGGGAGAAATCACTAGTTCCCTTTAATATGGAGAAGCTATAATTTAAGGTTCCTCTTCCCTCATTTCATTAAAAATCTTCCTAAACCACAAATCCAAAAGACATTCAACATCAATGGTGAGTCAAATAGACCTAGGTTGGTGGAGATTTTTTTAAGGACAGGGGCAGATTATGCTTAATAATGATTTAAAATGATGAAACAAAATGAACTATAACATGTAAAATATAGATTCCTAAAGTACATAGATTGTAACAACAATTTGTAGGCAGACCTAGGAGATATCAAAGGGCATGTACCTATTACTAAAAGTTGATTCTAGAACATGCAGGAGGACTAGTTCACCCATGGGCGAATGTGTCCTTGATAAGGCTTCTGAAAATGCTTTTTATAGTCCTCTAGTGCTAGATCTAATATTTTGATTTTGATTTGCAAGTTTATCAGAATGACAAAAATAAATTCTACAGCTTAGTTTCCATGTCTTGGCAAGAATGATAACAACAAATGCAAGAATGCAAAATTGCTCTTCAACATCTCTTCAATCCTTATTAAACCTATAATATGCACATACACAAAGAGAAAAAAATGTTTTTTGGTGTCATATAGGGGTTTTCCTTAATCAAACCCCGTGAATAGTGTTCCCACTTTCACAATGGCAATGTCAATGATAGAAAACCTTGAATGGAAAGGAAGGAAATGATGATTGAGCACTTGTTGCAACTCACCACCCCTCAATGGATTCCTTGAAGGACTAAAGTTATACACATCTCTTCAAAGTAATTGGATCTTTCTTTCTTGATTTTCTTGAATGGTTGAATGCATGAAGATTGCAATGTTTGTTAGCCTTAACAAGACAACTTGAACACACATAAACTTGGACAAGTTGTTAGGATCTTGGTTCCTAGTACAAATGACTAATAATGCTACTCCTGAATGCTCTTCACAATAATATTTTCTCAATAGGATTTATTTCAAAAATCTTTTTAGATTTCAAATAATAAAATGACTGTGTATTTATAAGTGTTCATCTAATTCCCTAAAAAATAGATTTCAAAAGACAACACTTAAAATTTGAATTTGGATCATTAGAAGGACTCCAAAAATATATTTTAAATTGGGTCCTAGCACATAAATGGAGCCCATTCGTCCATGGGTGAATGGGTCCTAGCCTATATTTCCAAGATAGACATATTCCATGGAAAATAAAATATTAAATGCATTTATGTAATGTTGGTTCTCCTTTTGGAAAATGATAAGAATAAAGCTTTGGAATGTATAATTGGACCAATTATAAGCTTAATTAAGTGAAATAAATTAAGGGACCTATGTTATATGTCCATAAAATATTTCCATAAAATATCAATGCTACACTAGGTTCAACATTTGTGAATAAAGTGAAGCAAAAATGTCAACTTCACCTTAGGGGGTGTAAACAAAACCCACCTCAGGGGATTCACACAAAACTCACCTCAAGGGGTGGAAATAAAACTAGCCTCAAGGGTTGAAAAAAAAAATCACCTTAGGGGGTGTTGTGGTAATGAAAAAAGTATCCCTCTACTTTTTTGTGCTTGTTTGGGTCCTCGTTAAATTGAACAATAATGTTGCCTTGATTTAGTGTTGTAATGTGTTTAAAAAATTCACACTAGGTCTTCGGTCCTTGTAAACTAAATGAACTTAATTGAACCTTATTTAAGGTGTTGTAAAGTGTTATACCACACTTTCACACTAATCTATGTTTTTCATTATTAATTGGGATTATTTATGCCTTATTTGGCCTTATTTTGCATCCACAAGCCTTAATTAATGCATGTTTCAAAGGATAAGCATGACATAAAAAAAAATCCAATCATAATTTAGGTGTTTTTAGATTGTGTGGCCCAAATTTATTGATCAAGGACTCATACGTCACCTTGGATGTATGAGACCCACCTAAGTTTTGGGGCCCTGATCCTAATTTTCCATCATTCTAAGAATTTTGGAAAATGTATCCCATAGTTAAGCCCAATGGGACTCATACGCCACTTCTGGCATATGAGTCCCATGTGGCCCAAAATTAAATTTAATTCAAATTATTAATGGGATTTTATCCTCCTAGATCTGATATGGGCTTATACTTTTGTAATTTCAAGAAATTTGTCATAAACAAGTATAAACACAAGGTTATTATACTCATTTTTCACCTAGCAAGAAATCAAGTGATCCTTACTATAAATTTGAGTTCATCAAAGCATTCAAGTGTTTACAAGAGCATTCAAGAGCCTTCAAGAGCTTATTATCAAGTATTTTGGAGCATTATTCAAGTATCAAGCATCATGTCAAAGTCATCATGCATCATGTTTATTTTTTAGCTAACAATTGTGATGTAGGGTTTCATGATTCAAGCAAGCACTCGATTCAAGATTTACAACATTCAAGCAAGAGTCAAGATCTTCATCCATTGGATCCATTTCATACATGTTTGTAGAACTTTATTTCTAGGGTTTGGTGAGTTGTAACATTGCATGTTGTTCATTCATCATACATTCATTTCATTAGAAGGTTTGATTACCAAAATGTGGTTTGACCAAGGAAAACCCCTTTCCACTTACAAAACAACATTTTCCCATCATTAGTTTGTGATTTGTAGGTCTAGGTTGAAGACATATTGAAGAGCAAGTTTGGAGAAAGTTGTCAAACTGGTCTCATCATCTACAACATCATTGAAGGATACTTATAGAGCAAAATTTAACATTTCAGATCCAGAAACCAGGTTAAGAAGATAGAGTAGAGGTTGAAGAGAATATTCAAACTTTGACTTTTTGAAAAGTTCAAACTAGACTGATATGCCACTTTTAGCATATGATTCCTAGTTCAGTGGATTTTATAGATTTCAAGTGTTTTAGACATATCTCTACTAGATTCTTATTCCTACCCAAAAACTCTAATCTAGGACTAAACCACCCAAACTAGCATATGAGTCCTAACATACATTAATTTAGTGTTTTTAACATTTCAAATCTTCATTCAAGCTCCTACAAGTTTCCAGGTACGCACCTCTGATCTATCATCTTTTTGTTTTCATTTGCATGCATTTCTAGGTCATTTCTTATAGTTTTGAATTCATTAAGTTCCATAATTAGATCTTGCATGTCATTTGTCTTTCTATTCCCTAGCTTGGTGGAGAACCTTTCTTTAGTCATTGATCATACCCTAGGAAACCCTTTAGCATATCTCTTTCCTTCATTCCATCCTTGGATTGAGATCTTGAGGGTTTCCTTGAGTGAAACAAGATAGTGAAATAGGAGGAGCCCTATCTCTTCAAGGATAGAAACCCTCTTCCCATTTTTTGATGTTTCATTTTTGTGAACCAACATTTAAAACATCTTAATTCTGATTTGGAGTGCATCATCATCCTATATTTAGCTTGCATTAATATTGCATTAAGGTTTGCATTATTTAATTGGCATTATAGGGTTTCTAGATCTTGCATTAGTGAAAGTGCATATAGGTTGCACTTTTGCATCTTGTTTCATTGAAAATCACTTTAAATATAAATTTTCACTTATTTTAGAGATCATACAAACCATAAAGCATAACTTTCACTTAGAATTTTCTGAAATTTGTGCAAAAACCCTAAACTAGGACTCATACGCCCCTCTAGGAAATTTAGTCCTAGCACAAGTGATTTTTCTAGATTTCTCAGTATTTTGTAGTGACTGTTCCTCAACATTTAGACCTTTGAAAAACCCTATTTGGGACTCATACACCCCTCTGGGTGATTTATTCCCATCTCAAATTTTAAACTGCATTTTACAACATTAAATTCTATGTATTTGTGTTTTAGTTTGCAATGTTTATGTTTCATCCATTTCATTGCACACACCTTGATTTGGTTCATTACGTACATTGCATAATCTCAAACTTTCATTTAAAAATTTTACTTTAATTTCTTGCATTGCATTTCATCATGGATATGTGCTTTGGTAAGTTGTGGATGTCCTTAAAGTCCTTAGTGGATGTGTCAATTTGTGCTTTTGGAAATTACCTTAATGAAATTATTAAAGTTAGTCATGCTCACTCAACAACTAATGCATGCCCTCCTCGTGATTTTGACATCATTGGAGAAGATGATGATAGCATGAATAATTTCCTAAATGATTGTGTTAACATCCTTGAAAACAATGCATCCTTCTATCCATCGATGAAACAACCAACACCCCCTACCATCCTACCACTTGAGATTCTTGGTTACTTACATCCTGAAACTAAGGTATAAGTTGAGTCTAATTTCCCTACATTAGGTGAACCTATTTCCTCTAATCAACCAAACATTCAACCATTTGACCAACACTCCCATCAATCTAGAAGAGACATATGGAAAATGATTCAAAATATTAAGAAAATGAGGATCTGATACAACAAGTGAACATGAAATTCATCAACTCTTAGAGAAAATACCAATTGAAGATACTAAAGGATTATGATATCAAGATCCTGCTCCCAATATTAGTTTCCTCCTTCCTAAAGAACAACCAATGCTTCATTATGATGATAAGGATGACAAGATTGTATCAGGTCCTCCCCTCAACATTCCACTTGAGAAGTTGGTGAATCTAGCAAGCGAAGAAGGTCTTTCAAAATGAAGAAACTACAATTCCCTTGTCCACCATCTACAACTAAAAGACATTTACAAATACTTCTACATCAAGGAATGAATACATTACCTCCCATAAGAGAAGATCGAAAACCAAATCCCAAGAACACAAACACATCACATTGTCAATATCACAGAGTTATTGGACATAGTATTGATGAGTGTTGTGCTTTAAAATAAATATTTAAAAAGTTTGATATCATAGAGATAGTCCCTTAAAATGGAACCCCTTTTTCTCCTTTCCATGTAATGGTTATACGATCTTAACATGTTCACTATTACATGCTTTATAATCATTGAAAATCATTTCTAGATGCAAGGAGCTCTTTCTCTTGACCTATCTTGGTTCATCCTTTCCTTGCACATAGTGGGGGCATGGGTTAGTAAGCCTTCTCCTAGTAATGCAGTTGTCATTGTTCCTTTTCCTAGTTGTGTACCTTCTGTATATGATGAACATGATTGGGATGTAGATGGCCTACTAATAGGTTGACTTGCATGTTCCTTACTAGTATTTTTCTTTCTTTCTTTTTTCTTGTTCTTTGTGTGATTACATGTGCATAATATGATCCCCCATGTTATTATGTTTGATGTCTCTCTCTTTGTGCATTCCTTTATTTTTATCTCCATTCTTCTCTATGTCCTAATCTTTTATATTTTTCATTTGTCTTGAGTTTTCCTTTTGTGTATGATGCAAGGTGTCGAGACATTCAAGTCTCTTCCATGTTGACCCAAATATTTCCTTTATCTTTTTCATTTGTCTTTTGTTTTCCTTTTGGGGATGATGCAAGGTGTCAAGGCATTCATGTCTCTTCCATGTTCACCCAAAAGGATTTTTCATTTTTTTTGCTCTCTTTGTGTCATTCTTCTTATTCTATGAGTATTTGGGGAATGATGAAAGTTTCGAGCTCTTTAAAAATATTGTAGCAAGAAAATATTGATGCCAAATCCATGGATCCCTCGTGTGTTCGTAATTTTATTTTTTGGGGCACCCCCCCTCTTTTCTTTTTTCATGACGTAGCTTTATTTGGAAACATATGAATTGGCATAGGGATTTCCAAGTTAGCTTTCATGACTTTTTATTGTTATCATTTATCATTTTCTACTTTAAAGTAATTGCTCATAGCATGGTGTTTAGCAATTTCTTTAAAGTGGGGGAATACATTGACATTATTCTTTTTCATTTCATGTTTCATGGTGTAGTCTTCATAGTTCATGTGATGTGTCTTTTTCTTTGTGGTGGCATTGGGTGTGACGTCCCTCAAGAGTGTGATCTCTCTTAGCATCTTATATTCCTCTTAGTGGTATAATGCAACACATTACATCCCTTATGTTGCAAATATTCTATTTCTTGAGTGGTCCTCTCTTAATGACATTAGGAAAAATGTCCCCTAAGCTAAGACCTTTCATGAACTAAGGACTCCTTTGAACATTCTCTACATTGCATTTGCAATTTCGGTTATATGGCCACCTTAAACAACACACCTTGAATTCCTATGGATCCATCTTGTTTGTTCATGAGTTTCAAGCATACAAAGTTTTACATGCCTCATGAAGCTCAAAGTTCATTGTTGTGTGGTGCCTTATCAAAGTTATGAGGAGGTATAACTTTGTTCTAGCTGGATAGGAGGCCAAACCGAGGCATGACTTTCCCATAGCCACTTTCTTATGTGTGTGAGTGCATACCGGTCACGTGGATGTGTCTCACTCTTTTGGATACTCACCCAACGACAGCCAAGAGTTTCATTGCCTTAGAGTGAGCGTGCATTTTTTTTTGGAAAAATTGCCTAGATCTGATCCACATCGCAATGAAAAAATGGTCAAAGCTTGATCCACCCCTTTTTTATTTTGATTTTCTTTATTTGTCTTTAGTAGTGTATGCTTGTGCCTTGTTTTTGCTCCTTATATCATTTTGATGGGTTTTATTTTTTGCCTATATTGGTTTGTCATAGGATCTTGATCTTAGGGGATTGATCACCCCTCTTGATCACGGCTATCCTATCTTTCTGGTATTGGTGCACTTGGACCCCTCTTGATGCGAGTTTGTCAACTTTAGTGTGAGTTTGAAGAAAGTTACTCATCTCACTAAAGTAGGGCCTAAATGACAAAAAAAGTATCCCTCTACTTTCTTGTGCTTGTTTAGGCCCTCCTTGTTAAATTGAACAATAATATTTCCTTGATTTAGTATTGTAATGTGTTTAACACATTCACATTAGGTCCTGGGCCCTTGTAAGCTAAATGAAATTAATTGAACCTTATTTAAGGTGTTGTAAAGTGTTGTACCTCACTTTCACACTAATCTAGGGTTTTCATTATTAATTGGGCTTCTTTTTTTCCTTATTTGGCCTTATTTTGTATCCACAAGCCTTAATTAATCCATCTTACTAAGGATAATGTTGACATAAACCAACATCCAATCATAATTCAAGTGGTTTTTGAGATTTTGTGGCCTAGATTTAGTGATCAAGGACTCATACGCTAGCTTGGGCATATGAGTCCCTCCTAAATTTTGGGGCCCCGATCCTGATTTTTCATCATTCTAAGCATTTTTTTAAAAAAAATTCCCATAGTTAAGCCTAATGGGACTCATATGCCACTTCTATTGTATGAGTCCCATGTGGCCCAAAATTAAATTTAACTCAAATTATTGGTGGTATTTTATCCTCCTAGATCTGATGTCAACTTGTAGTGTTGTAATTTTGAGAATTTTGGCATAAACATGTATAAATACAAGGTTATTTCACTCTTTTTCACCTAGCAAACAATCAAGTGATCCTTATAAAAAAATTTGAGTTCATAAGAGCATTTAAGTGTTTAAAAGAGCATGCAAGATCCTTCAAGAGCTTATTATCAAGAGTTTTCTGAAGCATTATTCAAGTATCAAGCATCATGCCAAATTCATCATGCATCATGTTTATTTTTGAGCTAACAATTGTGATATAGGGTTTCATGATTCAAGCAAGCATTTGATTCAAGATCTACAACATTCAAGAAAGAGTTAATATCTACATCCATTAGAGCCATTCCATACATGTTTGTAGCACTTTATTGCTAGGGTTTGGTGAGTTGTAACATTGCATGTTGTTCATTCATCATTCCTTCATTTTATTTCATTTCATTATAAGGTTTAATTACCAAAATAGGGTTTGACCAAGGCAAACCCCTTTCCACTAACGAAACAATATTTTCCCTCTCTTTAGTGTGTGATTTTTAGATCTAGGTTGAAGACATATTGAAAAGAAATTTTGGAGAAAGTTTTCAAAGTGGTCTCATCATCTACAACATCATTGAAGGACAGTTACAAAGAAAATTTTGACATTTCAGATTTGAAAACCAGGTTAAGAAGACAAAACATAGGTTGAATAGTAGAGCCATACTTTGATTTTCTAAAACGGTAAAACTAAACTGATACACCAATTCTAGCATATGAGTCCCAGTTCAATGGATTTTTTCAGATTTCAAGTATTTCAGACATATCTTTGCCAGATTCTCGTTCCTACCTAGAAACCCTAATTTGGGACTGAATCGTTGAGACTGATGTATGAGTCCTTGTAGACATTAATTTCAATTTATTTAGTATTTTAGATATTCATTCAATCTCCTATAGGTTTCTAGGTGCACACTTCTAATCTCTCAACTTTTTGTTCTGATTTACATGCATTTCTAGATCATTTTTTATAGTTTTGTATTCATTAAGTTCCTTAATTAGATCTTGCATGTCATTTGTCTTTCCAAACTCCTACTTAGTGGTCAACCCTTCTTTATTCATTGGTCATACCCTAGGAGAACCTTTAGCAGATTGCTCTCCTTCATTCCATCCTTGGATTGACATCTCTAGGGTTTCCTTGAGTGAAACAAGACAGTGAAATAGGAGGAGCCCTATCTCTTCAAGGATAGAAACCTTCTTCCCATTTTTTGATGTTTCATTTTGGTTAACTTGCATTTATAACATATTAATTTTTATTTGGAGTGCATCATCATCCTAGATTTGACTTCCATTAAGGTTTTCATTAGTTAATTGGTATTTTAGGGTTTCTAAATCTTGCATTCGTGAAACTGCATATAGGTTGCACTTTTGCATCTTGTTTCATTGAAAGTCATTTGAAATCTACATTTGCACTTAGTTTTGAAATCATACAAACCAGAAAGCATAAATTTCACTTAGAATTTTTAGAAATTTGTGCAAAAACCCTAAACTGTGACTCATGTGCCCCTTTGGAAAATTTAGTCCAAGCACAAGTGATTTTTCATAATTTCTGGGTATTCTATAGTGACTATTACTCAATATTCAGACCTTTGAAAAACCCTGTTTAGGGCTCATACACCATGCTAGGTGATTTAATCTCATTTCATATTTTAATCTACATTTTACAACATTAAATTCTTTGTTTTTGTATTTTAGTTTGTTGTTTTAGTTTGTAGTGTTTTTGTTTCATCCATTTCATTGCGCACACCTTCATTTGGTTCATTACATATACATAATGCATAATCTCAAACTTGCATTTAGACCTTTTACTTTAAGTTCTTGCATTGTATTTCATCACATATATGAGCTTTGGTAGGCTGTTGAAAATAATGCATCCTTCTATCCATCCATGAAACAACCAACACCCCCTATCATCCCACCACCTTAGATGTTTGGTTACTTACATCTAGAAACTAAGGTACAAATTGAGTCTAAGTTCCCTACAATAGGTGAACCTAGTTCCTCTAATCAATCAAACATTCAACCATTCTACGTTAACAAAGTGACCAACACTCCCATCAATCTAGAAGGGACATATGTAAAATGATTCACAATCTTAAGAAAACAAGAATGTGATACAAGTGAACATGAAAGTCATCAACTCTTAGAGTAAATACCAACTGAAGATACTAAAGGATTAGGATATAGAGATCCTCCTCCCGATATGAGTGTCCTCCTTCCTAAAGAACAACCAATGCTTTGTAATGATGATAAGGATGAAAGGATCATCTCAAGTCCTCCCCCTCAACATTCCACTCGAGAAGTTGGTGAATCTAGCAAGCAAAGAAGGCCTTACAAACTAAAGAAACTATAATTCCCTTGTCTACGATCTACAATTGAAAGACATTTATAGATACTTATACACTAAGGACCGATTACTTTACCTCCCATAAGAGAAGATCAAAAACCAAATCCCAAGAACATAAACACATCACACTGTCAATATCATAGAGTTATTGGACATAGTTTTGATGAGTGTCATTCTTTAAATGAAATATTTAGAAAGTTTGATATCATACAGATAGTCCCTTAAAGTTGGACCCCTTTCACTGCTTACCATGTAATGGTTGTAGGATCTTAACATGCTCACTATTACATGCTTTACATTCATTGCAAATTATTCTAGATGCAAGGAGCTTTTGGGTATGTGCAGGGTCATGATTGGCCAAAAAGTGGCGATATGAATTACGACTAAAGTCTTGATTGATAGGTTGATTGAAAAACATCTATAGCTTTCAAACAGTATCACATTTTTTTAATCTAAAACATGTGTCACATTCTATGCTTCATATACTATATAAGATTAAAAAAAATGGATTTCATGAAGTTTTGACCAAGTTAATGTGGTTAGACATACGAGTTTTTATATTTTTAAAAAATTGTAATAAAAAATTCATAATTAATTATTTACTTTTATTGTAAAATCTTATAAAAAAAAATATTATCATTTTATTATGGTTAGGGTGCTTAGACAGACACCTACTTCTTATTATTTCCTGAAACTTAAGTACTACTGCATTGAAATTTCAAATTTTCACCAAACACATTTTTTTTTTATAAATAAACCTAGTAGTTTAGAAACTACATTCAATTTTCAATAGATTCTATTCTTACATATTTTTGAAATAATATAGATAACTTATTCAAATTTTTACGTCAAGTTTCCTAACTCTGATTTTTCTAAATTTTTCGCCACTTGAGGGCTTGTTTTTTCCATGATGATCCTACACATACCCTTCTCTTTACCTATCTTGGATCATCCTTTCCTAGCACTTAGTGGGGGCATGGGTTAGTAAGCCTTTTCCTAATAATTCATTTTTCATTTTCCCTTTGGTTAATTGTCCACCTTTTGAATTCATATGATTAACACGATTGGGATGCAGACGACATACTAATAGATTGACTTGCATGTGCATTACTAGTATTTTTCTTTCTTTTCTTTTGTATGTTCTTTGTGTGATTGCATGTGCATAATGTGATCCCCTGTGCTATTTAGTTTGATGTCTCTCTCTCTCTCTTTGTGCATTCCTTTATTTGTATCTCCATTCTCTTTTATGTCGTAATCTTTTATCTTTTTCATTTGTCTTTTTTTTTCCTTTCAGGGGTGACGCAATGCGTTGAGACATTCAGGTTTCTTCTATGTTGACCCAAAATATTTCCTTTATCTTTTTCATTTGTCTTGTGTTTTCCTTTTGGGATGACGAAAGGTTCGAGGCATTCATGTCTCTTCCATGTTGACCCGAAAGGATTTTTCTTTTTTTTCACTCTCTTTGTGTCATTCTTCTTGTTCTATTAGTATTTGGGGAATGATGACAGTTCTGAACTCTTTAGAAACATTGTAGCAAGAACATACTTACCTCAAATCTATGGATTCATCATATGTTTGGAATTTTATATTTTGGGTCAGCCCCCCATCTTTTCCTTTTTCATGACGTAGCATTATTTGGAAACATATGACATGGCATAGGGCTTTCCAAGTTAGCTCTCATGTCTTCTTTATTGTTAACATTTATCATTTTCTACTTTAAAGTAATTGCTCACAACATGGTGTTTAGCAATTTCGTTAAAGTGGGGGCATACATTGATATTATTCTTTTCAATTTCATGTTTCATGGTGTAGTCTTCCTACTTCATTACTATGTTTATTTTATTTTTGGTGACATTGGGTTTGATGTCCCTTAAGAGTGTGGTCTCTCTTAGCATATTATTTTCCTCTTAATGGTTTAATGCAACAAATTCCATCCCCTAAGTTGTGAATCTTCTATTCTTTGATTATTCGTCTCTTGGTGACATTAGGCACAATGTACCCTAAGCTAATATGTTACATCAACCTTAAGAAAGACTCCTTTGAACATTCTCTACATTGCATTTGTGATTTTGGGTATATGGCCACCTTGCATAATACACCTTGCATCTTATGGATCCATCTTGTGTGTTCACGTGTTTCAAGCATACAAATTTTTTCTTGCCTCATGAAGCTCGAAGTTCATTATTGTGTGTCACCTTATCAAAGTTATGAGGAGATATAACTTTAGTTTGGTTAGACAGGAAGCTAAACCGAGGCACAAATTTCCCATAGCCACATGCTTGTGTGTGTGAGTGCATAGAGGCCACATGCGTATGTTTCTCACTCTTTTGGATACTCACAGAGTAGAAATCCTAGAGTTTTATTTCCGCAGAGTGAGCATGCATTTTTCTTCAACAAACAACCTTGATCTTATCCACATCATGATGGATAAATGATTGAATCTTGATCCACCCCTTTTTATTTTATTCTTCTCTCTTTCTCTTTGGAAGTGTATGATTGTTCCTTTTTTTTGCTCCTTATATCATTTTCATTTGTGTTCTTTTGTGCCTATGTTGGTTTTTCATAAGATCTTGATCCTGGGGGCTTGATCACCCCTCTTGATTTTGGTTATCCTATCTTTTCGACATTGGTGCACTTGGACCACTTTGGATGATGCGAGTTTGTCTACTTTAGTGTGAGTTTGAAGCAAGTTCCTCCACTCACTAAACTAGGGGCTAAATGTGGCAATAGAAAAAGTGTCCCTATACTTTTTCATGCTTTTATCGGCCCTCCTTGTTAAATTAAACAATAATGTTGCCTTGATTTAGTGTTGTAATGTGTTTAACACATTCACATTAGATCTTGGGACCGTGTAAGCTAAATGAACTTAATTGAACCTTATTTAACATGTTGAAAAGTGTTGTACCACAATTTCACACTAATATAGGGTTTTCATTATTATTTGGGCTTGTTTATGCCTTATTTGGCCTTATTTTGCATCCACAAGCCTTAATTAATGCATATTTTTTAGGATAATCCCGACGTAAACCAACATCCAATCATAATTTAGGATTTTTTAGATATTGTGGCCCATATTTGGTGATCTATGACTCATACACCACCTTGGGCATGTGAGTCCCTCCTAAATTTTTGGTTCGCAATCTTGATTATGCATCATTCTAAGAAGTTTTGAAAAATGTGTCCCATCTTTAAGCCTAATGGGACTCATATACCACTTATGGCATATGAGTCCCGTGTGTCCCAAAATTAATTTTATTTCAAATTCTTGGTGGTATTTTATCCTCCTAGATCTAATGTCGACTTGTAGTGTTGTCATTTCAAGAAATTTGGCATAAACAAGTATAAATACAAGGTTATTTAACCCATTTTTCACCTAGTAGGAAATCAAGTGATCCTTATATAAAAATTGAGTTCATAAGAGCATTAAAGTTTTTACATGAGCATTCAAGAGCCTTCAAGAGCTGATTATCTAGCATTTTGGAGCATTATTCAAGTATCAAGCATCATGACAAAGTCATCATGAATCATGTTTTTTTTTAGCTAACAATTGTGATGTAGGTTTTCATGAGTCAAGCAAGAATTTGCTTCAAAATCTACAACATTCAAGCAAGATTCAAGATCTACATCCATTGGAGCCATTTCATACATGTTTGTAGCACTTTATTGCTAGGGTTTGGTGAGTTGTATCATTTCATGTTTTTCATTCATCATTCCTTCATTTCATTGCAAGGTTTGATTACCAAAATGGGGTTTGACAAAGGAAAATCCTTTTCCACTAACATAAAAACAATTTTCCCTCTCTTTAGTGTGTGATTTGAAGATATAGGTTGAAGAAATATTGAAGAGAAAGTTTGGGGAAAGTTGTCAAAGTGGTCTCATCATCTACAATATCATTGAAGGAAATCTATAAAGCAGAATTTGATATTTCAGATCTAGAAACTAGGTTAAGAAGATAAAGCAGATGTTGAAAAGAAGATTCAGACTTTGAATTTTTGAAAAGTTCAAACTAGACTGATACACAACTTCTAGAATATGAGTCCCAATTCAGTGGATTTTCCATATTTCAAGTGTTTCAGACATATCTCTACTAGATTCCTGCTCCTACCTAGAAACCCTAATTTGGGCTGAATCTACCAAATTGGCATATGAGTCCCAGTAGATATTAATTTCACTATTTTCAACATTTCAGATCTTCATTCAAGCTCCTAAAGGTTTCTAGGTGCACACCTCTTATCTCTCATCTTTTTGTTTTGATTTACATGTATTTCTAGGTCATTTCTTATAGTTTTGCATTCATTGAGTTCCATAATTAGATCTTGAATTTGATTTATCTTTACAAGCCCTAACTTGGTGGTGAACCCTTCTTTAGTCATTGATCATACCCTAGTACAACCTTTGGTAGATCTCTTTCCTTCATTCCATCCTTGGATTGAGATCTCTAGGGTTTCCTTGAGTGAAACAAGATAGTGAAATAGGAGGAGCCCTACCTCTTCAAGGATAGAAACCCTCTTTCCATTTTTTGATGTTTCTAGTGAAAGAATATTTCACCTTAAGGGGTGCAAATAAATAATTTCAATATATTCCCCCACTTTAAAGAAATATTGAAACACCATGTTGTGAGCAATTACTTTAAAGTAGAGATTGATAAATTCCATGCAACAAAATATGATACAAGATTATTTGGAAAGCCCTATGCCAATAATATGTTTAAAAAAAAAATACATCGTGATAAGGTGTTGCCCCTATAACACAATACCATGAGCAACATAGAAAGGTACACTAAGGGATCTATAGATTTAGGGTCAACATATGTCTTTGCTACAATGATATAATATATTTCAAAACTCTCATCATCCCCAAAATACTCATGGAAAAATGAACTTAAAGGAGGAATGACACATTAGATAGAGAAAATAAATATTCTTCTGGGTCAACATGGAAGAAACCTAAATAGCTCACACCTTCCATCACCCAAAAAGGGAAACACAAGATTAAGAAAAGATAATGTTTACGACATATGGAAGAATTGAGATACAAATAGAATAATTTAATGAAAAATTCATTTCCTTTGTATCATTGTGCCAATAGAGCAACAAGAGTCATCCAAAGAAAAATCACAAACACAAAAACATGCCAAGCAACATAGTACGAGAGATCACATTACATGCAAGGAAACACAAATAACATAGAAATAAAATATGAAGTAGTGTATCAAATGCAATCCAACCTAAATTAGGTTTTCCACATCCCAATATTTCTCATCATAAGGAAAATAAATAACTATAGGTACTACAACAAGTGTTGTGCTAGGAGCATCACCAATTTAAACATGTGGTGGGTCACTCTCAACAGAAGGATCATCATGGTTTCCCCCATCTAAATTCATAGAAGTGGAAAATAAAAAATTTAGCTCATTATGCACTTCTTCATAAATCTTAGCAATCTTATCATCATTATCAAAATTTATCACAATAGGAGGTTTTATAATTATTTCCTTTGAATTCTCTTGTTTTAATTTAATGTCTTGTTATGATGGAAGTTAAACTGATTCTTGAATTTTTTCCATGGGTGTAGGAGTTGTTTGTCTATTCTATTCTTCTACTTTGGGAGTGATATAATGACATACATGCCTACTCTCTTTAACATTTGTATTTCATTTAGCACAATTTTCAAGTTGTGATGGTATAGGAGTGAGATTATCAACCATTGGTTTCTTTTCTTCCCTTAAGGGAGGAACAGGAAGGAACCACCAAGGGTTGGGAAAGTTTTGTCCCTTTAGGTTTATAAAATTATCTTATCTTTGGAGGCACAAAAGAAATCATCTTATTGTCTCTTGGTCTGTTGTAGGAAATGGGTAGAGGAATTGTAGTGATTTTTTCTTGGTTACTTGGAAGGGCTTGCGGCTCAATCATATGTTTAATAGTAGGTTGGGGAGAAGGGATAACCATGGACCATGGAATATTACTAAGAGATAATTTTTATGCTTTTCCTTGAATTTTTATATGATTTGAAAAATAAATCTACATGAGGTTTTATAGGTTCCATAGGACTATGCTAAAAGAAATATAATGCAAAATTTATATTGGAAGAAAAAGGATTAAATCCACTATGATGTATTGTAAATATCTTGTCCCCTGAAGGAAACTTTATGCACTTATCTCTTATGTTATTTTTCAAGTTATCAATGAAAATTCATTGAAGATCCACATTGGGGAGGTTGATATTGATTTGTGAGTAAAGTAATTGATAACATTCTATAAAATTTGTGACTTTTTTCTCCTTGTTGTTTCTTACACCTCATTATATCAGGTAGAACCATAATCTTAGGACCCATTTTTACTTGGAAATGGTTAAGAACGACATCAAAAAAGCTCATTGAATGAGTGGTTTGAATTATTTTATAATGAAAAAAACCATTACAAGGTTGTTCCTTTAAAGGACCTAGGAAAGAGTTTAGGCAAGAGCCTATCTTCAAAAATAAAGTCACTATATAAGGTTGTATATGTTGATACACTATTATTAGGGTCTCCTTTACCACTCTATTTCTCAAAAGGAGGTACCTATATACCTTGTGGGACTTTTGTTTTCACTATCTCCAATGACAATGGGCTTCATTTGACATATTGTGAAGGTTGTCCATTTTTATTTTGGTTTAATGTTACTATTTATTGTTGAAGGGATGTGACATTTTGCAAGATTTGGTTTATGATAGAATCATAGGTTGTTTTTTGAGATGGAGGTGAATATATTGGAGCTATATATATGTTAGGTGGACAACTAAATTGAAAGTTTTTGAGAGGTGATGTATTTGGAGATATAATGTTTGGGTGCACAAAACTAAAAGGATTCCCTGATGGGGGACTCAAAGATACTTTCATATATTCATTTTATGTTTAAAAAACTTGTTTATTTTATTAATTAACATGACTAGCAGTAGACTATAGACTAATATATTTATTTGCTTTGCTTTATGTCTAGCTAATTTGGTAGATATATTTGAGGTAATGCTCTATATTAAATGTGTTGCTTTTGTGATGATATTGATGAGTTAATTATGCAATTTTAATCTTTTACTATCATAATTGGTATCATATTCTTAAGGATGTCATTCAAGGTATTTAAAAGACTGATGATTGATGATAAAGTTAACTCCCCGTTTAATCAAATGACGACAATCATGCCATTGATTGGCCAAAACTGAATGATGAATCACTAAAGTTTAAACTCAGCTTCTTTTAGTCAATTTAGGAACTTCTAGTCCTAGTGTTGATCCGACATTTCTATCCATGTCTATTCTCAGTCCTGTTTTAGTCTTTAGTTTAGATGCCTTGAATCTTGGCAGTTAATGCCATGTTTTTAATTCAATAAGGATATAGTTATAAATATTCATGTTTAGGTTGTAGAAAGGAGCTAGATAATTTTTTACTAGAATCTTGTAATGGTAGCAATACTCTATTATGCGTCCCTATTTTGATTAATTTGAATGAAGATAAGAAGTTAACTCGAATTACTGTGTTAGAGATCTTACCGAAGGAAGAGCAGGGCCCACTCAACCAAAGGAATTGATCTTGTGTGGTATTATTCTGAGTTTATTTTGTTTTTGATCATTAATATTAAAAATATGGAATGTTAAGTTTGTTTGAATCATTTTTCAGTTCGTTGGATGTTAAAATCTGGAATGCTAATTCTATTTGAATTGTTTTCAACAACTGTGTTTAAATCTCTTTTAAGTTTAGTTCATCATGGTTAGAATGGTTTGTTAGATTCGTTGTAAAGTTTATTGAGTTAATTAGATTTAGATGTTTTTTGTAGGAATTAATTTTGGTAATTATCTATTGAGTTTAATTGAAGAAATGATGGGAACTTATGGAAAGATGAAACTGAAATTTTTTTGGAATTTATTTATGGAAATTAGTATTTATGTTTTCTAGATTAATCATTATTTCCTTGCACTTTATTTTTGTTCTTTAAAAATACCATTTATTTTCTGGCAAATCTTAAGATAGATTTATTTGAAGTAAATTAGAATTAAAGTAAATGCTAGTCTTTTTCATGAATTAGTCTCAATCAAATCAAATGAAGTCAGAAATAAGTCAACGGAACTTTAAATTAGGAAATAAGATAGAATTTATCCTTAGGAATTAGTCACTAAAGTTCAACTCTTGAGAGCTCCTGAAAGCTCCTAAAGGAGCCAAATCGACACCTGAAGTCATTGTTTACAATGCAAAACCCCCCTAAAAATTGTGGAAAACATCCTTATTGCATATAGCTCTGAGACACACCTAGTTCAATAATTAATTAACTAAATGATGCAAGTTGTGACATCAATGACCTTGCCCATCATTTTTGGCATCGTTGCTAGGGACTAAAAGATCTGGCTATTAAGTGTGAATCCATAGTGTTGATAAGGAAGTTAGATTTGAATTGTGGATGATACAAAATAGAGACCATCTAGGGAGGTTTCTTCCATGAAACATTGATTTTCAAAGAAATATTGATTTTGATCAGGAACTGGATATTCAACAACATCAAATCAAAAATCAAGAGGATAATCAAGAACATCATATTGAAAATAAAGAAGAGAATATAGATCCATTTCAAGAAGAAGAAATGGGTGACCAAACAGTACGTCCCCCAACAAATAGGACCTTTTCATATCCTATAAATCTTGAAAGATAGATTGGTGAGCCTCCTATGAAGAATATTTCACCCTCGATTTTACCTACCTTTAGGGGAAAAACTTCAGAAGATCTCGATCAATTCCTTTTTGAGTTCAAAGTTTTATGCTAGACCTATGATTATGCAAATGATAACCAGAAGTTGAAGTTATTTCCTTCTACCTTGAAAGAGTCAGCTTTACGATGGTTCATGGGTTTAGGTGTAGGAACAATTGGAACTTGGCAGCAAATGGAAACTAAGTTCTTGGATAAATACCAAGATTACTATCGAGTAAGGGATAGGAAGGAGGAATTGTTTTGAATAAGGAAATGGAGGAAAAATGTTTAGAAGATTATGCTGATAGATTCCATTTTGTGCACCAGAGGTGTACTAATGGGTTGGATGGTGAGATTAGCAAAACAATTTTCTTGAGAGGAATTGATGATTTATCAAGAGAGTCTTTGAATTTTATGGGGAAAGGATACATTAATAAGCTTTCCTTGGATGATATTGCTGAGATATGTAGAAACTACTCTAGAAGTAGGGTAGGAACTAGAAACTCCAGAAGAAACAAGGCACAAACTACTAATGTTTCAGACGTAATGGAGGAATTAGGAAACATGAAAATTGGTTTACTTCTTCGTCTCAACATCCAAGGAGATAATAAGAACAATGAACCTTTGTCTATTTATTGTTCCAAGTGTAGGGGGAAACACATTTTAAGAGAACGTCCATTGAATCAAGTTGATATATGTAAGATTTGTGAGAAATAACACTCAACAAGTTCTTGTAATATCTTGGTTGGGATTAAGAGCAATCTGAAGAAACCACCTGTCATAGAGGAAGAGCTTAATTATGTTGGCCAGAGACCCCAAAACACAACATATAATGCTAATCAAAGGAAGTATAGTTCTACATCTAACTAGAATCAAAACCCTTAGTAAAACCAAAACCAATGGATCCCTCCATATCAACCATAACCACCACCTACATATTAGGGTCAACCTGAATGGATGAATCCTCAATGGAACTAGTCACAATGGCAAGCTAATCAGTAGTTGCAATGGCAATCAAATAAGCCATCATGGCAACAAAATATGACATCGTTCCAACCATGGAAAAATCAGGGGAAAAAACATCCCTAGGGACAAACATGTCCAACAATTAATGCCCCTAATCCTTCTAATGAGTAGGTAAAATAGCCTCAATTGCTAGCTCAATCCAAGAAATACCCATAATGATGCAAATCCCCCTAATTTGAACATGATTGATGCTAATTATATTCAATTGAGAAATCAAACTGTTCAATCTACACCAACAAAACAAGTTCAAGAAGGTGGGAAAGATAACAAGAATTTAGCAGAAAAACAAAAATTTGAGGAAGAACAAAACATCAATCAGGCACCTTACCTTGAGAGATTGAGGGAAGAAAAAGTCACTCCTCAAATCTCCCAACCAATTACATGAATGTTGTTGATTCTCAACTCCTTCGTGAGTTGAAGAAGATAAACATTGAAATACCATTGTTACAAGTAAGAAGACATACCAAAGATAAATCAGTTGGTAAAACCCCTTTGCATGAAAACTCCAAAAAGAAAGAAGAAATTACATCCCACAATAAAAGTTGGGACAAAACTAACTGATATATTATCAGGAAGATTGCTTCCCTAGAAATATAATGATCCTGACAGTCCTGTAATAACCTTGAGTATTAATGGAATAGAGATATCCATTGTTCTAATTGATCTAGGAGCTATGTTATCACATCTAATACTTTTGAAATGTTAGGAATGACAACTATTCATCCAACAAAAACTTTTTTATGGTTAGTTGACCAATCTACTACCAAACCTAAAGGTATCATAGAAGAAATCATGGTCGCCATTGACACATGGGATTATCCAGCTAACTTTTTGGTTCTTAAAGCTAGAAAGAAAGATTCTAGTTATCCAATCATCTTGGGGAGACCATGGTTAGCTACTACTATTTCCTTAATGGATTGTAGATCTGGAAGTATGATAATTTCAAATGGTTAGAAACAAAAAGAATTTTCACTCTATCCACCAACACAACCATCAATTCAACTAAACACTCAAATTTGGGTTGATGAGGATATAGAATCAGAAGGTGATGGCATTGTAGAGTTAGCTATGGTTTCTTTGGTTGAACATATTACAGAATGTGAAGTACAAGAGTTTACTTCTGAAGACATTAATCCAATTGAGAAAGAAAAATGTCAAGCAACATTGCATCAACAACACTCTTGTCCTCTGAATACACTTGTTGAAAATTCCCTAGATTCTAAAAATGGAACCAAATAAATTCAAGTTGTTGGAGATAAAATTCTCAACATTAATTCATCTTTATCCCCAACACAAGAAAAAAAATTGAAGGAAACTTTAGAAAAACACACTAAAGCATTTTCTTGGGAGTATACGGATATGAGAAGAATTCATCCTTCAATTTGTAGTCATCACATTTACACAGAAGATGTAAGACCAATCAAACAAGGACAAAGGAAAATCAATCTTGGTCTTCGTACATTGTTAAACAAGAAATAGAAAAGCTACTCAAAGTAAGGTTCATTTACCCAATATCTGATAGTCAGTGAGTTTCACCATTGGTTATTGTCACAAAGAAAAATGGTAAATGGCATGTGTACATGGATTATAGAGAATTGAATAAAGCCACAAAGAATGATAACCTAACAGGCAACAATTAGATCCAACTAGCTCCTGAAGATCAAGATAAAACTACTTTTACCTATCCTTGGGGTACATACGCTTATACTGTTTTACCATTTGGACTGTGTAACACACCAACCACTTTTCAAAGAGAAGTCCTTGCTATCTTTGTTGATTTCACAACTTTGTGTGTCAAAGTATATATGGATGACTTTACAGTTCATGCAAAAAAAAGTGAGGAAGCCCTTAAGAACTTAGAAAAGGTTTTGCAATGATGTAAAGATCACAGGTTGTCCTTAAATGATGAAACAAGTTCAATTATGATGACAGAGGATATTGTTCTGGGACATCACATCTCAAAAGAGGGGATAAAAGTTGATCCCAAGAAAGTTGAGATCATATAGAATATTGAAATCCCTAAGAAAAAAACTGGTGTTTCAAGTTTTCTTGAGCATGTTGGATATTACAGAATATTTATAGAAGGATTTAGTAAAATTGTTGGACCCTTGTTTACATTGCTCAAGAAAGAAGAAGAGTTTGTATGGACTGAAGATTGTCAAAAATCTTTTGAGACAATTAAAATAGCTTTAAAAACTTCTCCAATTATCAACGGACCTATTTGGGGAGAACCATTTCACATACATGCTGATGCATCCAATTTGGCTATTGGAGTAGTATTAGGACAAAAAGATGACAATGATGCCATGCATGCAATCTATTAGGTTAGCAAAAATCTAAATCCTGCTGAAAGAAATTATACAACAATAGAAAAAGAATTTTTGGCTATAGTATATGAAATTAACAAATTCAGACATTATATTACATGTTACAAAGTTTATGTACATACATACCATGTTGCAATTAGATATTTGATGAAAAAGATTGTAGTAGGTGGATGCATTATCAGATGGTTACTGTTGCAGGAATTCAATGTGATTGTCATAGATAAGCCTAGAAAGGATAATATTGTTGTTGACTTCCTTTCTAGATTTTTTTTGCAGGATGATCAAGAACTAGTGGATGACACATCTATAGATGAACATTTATTTGCAATATCAATTCATCCACCATGGTTTGCTGATCTGGAAAATTACCTTGTAATAGGGAAGTGTCCAAATCACTTCAGTCATAAACAAAAAAGAAGGTTAATTCGTGAAAGTTCTAGATTTTAGTGGATTAATGGTCTTTTATTTAAAATACGCCCTGATCATGTTCTTCACCGATGTGTAGTTGAGTTGGATGTCTATATTGTAGTACATGCCTCCCATCATGAGCTAGAAGGAGGACACTATTTGATGGTAAGAACAGTTCATAAGATCTTAGGAGTTGGTTACTATTGGCTATCAATGAAAAATGATGATACATTCTTTGTTAAGCACTGTGATGAATGTTAGTGGATGGGAAGACCCACCCCAATAATGAAAATGCCATTTTAGCCAGAAATAGCTCTGGAACCATTTGAAAAATGGGGAATCAATTTTGTGGGACCTGTTGATCCACCTTCTAGAGGGAAACATTATATACTTGTTTGTACTGATTATGCAACAAAATGGGCTAAGGTTAAAGCATTGCCAGCAGCAAGAGAGGATAAAGTTGAAGATTTTTTGTACAACCAAATTCTTCAAAGATTTGGTCCACCAAGAGAAATTGTTTCAGACCAAGGACGACAGTTTGTATCAGTAATGATGGAAGCCCTTTTGCAGAGATATCAAATGACCCATAGCAAATCTTCACCATATCATCCTTAGGTGAATGGAAAAGTTGAAGTCACTAACTAATAATTGGAGAATATCTTGACAAAGACTGTTTCGTTAAGGAAAATAGACTGGGCAAAGAGGTTAGATGAAGTAGTATGGGCTTATAATACCACATGTAAAACAATAACTGTATTTTCTCCATATGAACTTTTATATGGGGAAAAACCAGTCATGCCAATATAATTTAAATTAAGAACATTGAAAACAATAGTAGAAGGTGGAATTGATTTACCAGAGTCTGAGAAAAGTAGAATTTTACAACTCAACAGACTCAATGAGATGAGAATGGAGGCTCTTCAGCATAGAGAGGTAATTCAGTAGCAAAGAAAGGAATAGCACGATAAGCATATTGTGTCTAGACAGTTCAAGGAAGGAGATTGGGAATTATTATTTGACTCCAGATTTGAAGAGTTTAAAGGGAAATTCCATAAAAGATGGTTAGGACCCTATGAGATAGATCAAGTATTTGAAAATGGAGTTGTTCAATTAGTACCAATTGATAGAGAAAAGAGAGTTATGCTAGTTAATGGTCATCGATTGAAAACATATCATAAGCCAGCATCAAAGGAGGAATTTGTAGATGATCTGCAACACAGAATTGAACATTTTCTCATGGAAGATATCTCTTCCATGAGAGAAGATCTTTGAACCTTCGAAGAAGGTATGAATAAATAAGGTAAATTGAAAACCAACAAATGGTGGTTTACCTTGGGAAAAATAAAGTAAATTGAAAACCAATAAATGGCGGTTTGCTTTCGAAAAAAAAAGATGACTGAAAACCAACAATGGCAGTCTATCTAAGTTAACTCATGAGAGTTCCTAAAGGCTCTTGAAGATCTCGAAGGCTTGCAATAAATAAAGGTGCACATTTAATGTGAATATTATTCTCAAAATATTATTTTCTAAAGTAGTTAAACTAATGTAAAATAGGTAAATATTTATGAGTTTAGAAATGTCTGCCATATTGTTATTAATAACTATAATGAATGTCATTTAATCATTTCAAAAAGTGGCAGAAAATTTGGTATAAGTATGATGTGACATTCAAATGATGTACGTAATGATTATGGGTCATGTTGAAATTCACCTATCTTTTCAAATTTAAGCTGACATGTGTAAGGAGCATCACCAACTTTGCAAATTGAATTGCAACTGCAAAATTGTGGTATGTGAATTGTTCGAGGCCGTAAAGGAATTTAATGCAAGGAAATAATGACACGCCATGTCATTTTTCAAAATAGCTACTCCAAAAATAAGAAAAAATCATTCTAGATATTGTTAAATAGTTTAGTTGCCAAGTTGAAGTCTGCCATTATTGAAGTCTATCATTTTTGATAGAAAAGATGGGGAACAAAAGAAATGCAGAGCCAAAAAAAATTGCTATTGATTCTAAAACCAAGAGGATATTAAGAGAAGCAAGATGGTTGGATTTTAGTTTGTAGTATGAAGGTTTTCAACAGGAAATTATGGAATTGAACCAGAGAAGGTTTTTAGTAGGAAATTATCGAGGAGAGATCATTGAAGTTACGCCTAAAATAATAAGTGAAATTTTAGGAATTCTTGCTGATGAAAAAATAGTTAATAAGGGCCAAGTAAATTTTGATAAATTGTTGGCAACATTTCATCAAGAACCAGAGAAGAAACCTAAAATTCTTATGCATAAAGGAAATCAATGAGGAATAACTCATAATAGCCTGGAAGAGCTGTGGAGAACTACTACAATGTGGGTAATGAAGTTCTTCACATGTGAAGGACAATATGGCACTGTATTAGGGTCAAGGATGCGACTGTTAATACATTTGAGGCTTTATAACAAGCTAGTGCTTAAGCATTAGCAAGTGTGGAGGAAATCACAAAATTAAAAAATGAATTGTAGTTAAAAGAAGAGCAATTAAAACAACAGTCCATGAGGTTTCTTTCTCAAGAAGCTTCTACTTCCATGGCCCCACCACATTACCTTGCTCTACCTCCCATTCCATCTAATATTCAATTAGATGTTCCACAAAGGACTCAACATAGATATCTCTCTTTAGCAGCCCTGAAATTCAAGCATGAGAATGATCAATTGAAAAAGCAATTACAAAAATTAGAGGAAGAAAGAAATGAAGTTGAAAGAAGACTTGAGCAAGCAATAGACATAAGTTTTGCAATGTTTTCAATGAGAAGACCATCAAAGATATATGCTTTATTTCTCAAGGAGAAATTTTTGCAATGGAAGCTCAATGAATTAGTTTTAAGGAGAAGCCTTGATTATCATGGGTATGTGCAGAATCATGATGGGCCAAAAAGTGGCGATATGATGGGTATGTGTAGGGTAAGTCACTGGCAACTTTTTTTTAACCCAAAATTGATGAAATGAAAAGGGTTTTTAAAGGAGATTCTTAGCTTTCCACCAATATAAATTATGCTTTACTTTGAATTTAATAAATAATTATTATTCATTTTCTATTTGAATTAAAGCTAAAGTTTTGAGTCATAAATTGAAAAACATCTATAGCTTTCAAATAGTATCACATTTTTTGAATCTGAAACATGTGTCACATTTTACCTTCACATACTATAGGATTTAAAAAAGGTTAATTTCATGAAGTTTTAGTGGTTAGATATATATGAGTTTTCATATTTTGAAAAATTTCTAATAAAAACTTAATAATTAATTATTTACTTGAAAAAAATAAAAATAATATGCATCACATTAGGACATGATTCCTCTACTTATATCTAAAATATTATAAAAAATAATATTATCATTTTATTGTGGTTAGGGTGGTGGATAAACACCCACTTCTTATTTTTCCTAACTCTGATTTTTCTGAATTTTTCTCCACTTGAGGGCCTATTTTTTCCTTCATGATCCTGCACATACCTTCATAATGACCAAGATTTTCTGCAAGATTACTTCCATAGCCACCCTGATATTCAAAACCAGATGTGTGATTTTTTCCAGCATGGGTTTTTGATGGGAGATAATGGTGATTCTTTGTTAAATTTTTATGTTGGTGAGCTACAAATTAGGTCCTTTGTTTCCTTAATGTAGAATCAAGTTGAATGGTCGAAAAGGTATGGTTTACTAATGAGGCCCAAAATTCCTCATGCACATAATTATATTAAAATGGTTTGATCAATTGTAAGGAAAAATCACATCAATCCTCTCTATGTTTCAAATTTGTTGAATAATATATCTACTTTCCAAAATGTAGAAGGGGAACTTCCTCTAGTGGCTATAAATTCATGTCAGGAAAGATATTTCACCATCCCTGAGACATTGAGAAGAAGAAATCCTATAAGCCCAAACAACATCAAATGGAGCTTGATAAGTGTTAGGCATATCATCTCATTGATTGAAAAACAACATGAATTATGGGTTGATATGCGGTTCAGAATGCCAATTATCATCATTCCCTATCCAAAACTCAAGGCACCAGACAATATTCTAGAGGAGGTCATAAAACCCTAGTTTGAGAAGATAAAGGAAAACAATGGCTTTGCAATCAAGACCAAACTACCACCGCAATACAGGGAATGAGTATTTGACTTTGCCATTCAGGTGGAGGTAGTGAACAAGGACAAAGAAACCAATATAATTCTTGACAGAGAACCATGAGGACATGGTTCAAGAAAAGTGGGGAAGAATGATGAGGGGCTAAGAGATACTTTCATAGTCATTTTATGTTTAAAAGACTTGTTTATTTTATTAATTAGCATGACTGGCGGTAGACTATAGACTAATATATTTACTTGCTTTTCTTTATTTTTAGCTAATTTAGTACATATATTTGAGGTAATGCTCTATATTAAATGTGTTGCTTTTGTGATGATATTGATGAGTTAATTATGCAGTTTTAATCTTTTACTATCATAAGTGGTATGATATTCTTAAGGATTTTATTCAGGGTATTTAAAAGATTGATGACTGATGAAAAAGTTAAACTCCTTGTTTAATCAAATGAAGACAATCGTGCCACTGATCGGGCCAGCTGGACGATGAATCACTAAGTTTCAAATCAGATTCTTTTAGTCGGTTTAGGAACTTCTAGTCCCAGTATTGATCTGGGGCATTTCTCTCTCTGTCTATTCTTAGTCTTGTTTTAGTTCTGGTTTAGTCTTTAGTTTAGACACCTCGAATCTTGGTAGTTAACACCATGTTTTGAATTCAATAAGGATATAGTTATAAATACCCATTTTTAGGTTTTAGAAAGGAGTTAAACTAGATGATTTTTGACTAGAATCTTGTAATGGTTGCAATACTCTGTTTTGCATCCCTATTTTGATTAATTTGAATGAAGATAAGAAGTTAACTCGAATCACTATGTTAGAGATCTTACTAGAGGAAGAGAAGGGCCCACTCAACCAAAGGAATTGATCTTGTGTGTTATTTTTCAGAGTTTATTTTGTTTTTGATCATTAATATCAAATCTAGAATCTTAAATTTGTTTGAATCATTTTTCAGTTCATTGGATGTTAAAATCTAGAATGTTAATTCTATTTGAATTATTTTCAACAACTATGTTTAAATCACTTTTAAGTTTAGTTCATCATGGTTAGAATGGTTTGTTAAATTTGTTGTAAAGTTTATTGAGTTATTTAAATTTATATGTTTGTAGAAATTAAGTTTGGTAATTATCTATTGAGTTTAATTGAAGCAATGATGGGAACTTATGGAAGGATGAAACTCAAATTGTTTGGAATTTATTCATGGAAATTAGTATTTATGTTTTGTAGATTATTCATTATTTCCTTGCACTTTATTTATGTTCTCTAAAAATAACATTTATTTTCTAGCAAATCTTAAGATAGATTTCTTTTAAAGTAAATTAGAATTAAATTTGGATTTCAAATTCTAGATTATGAATGAAAGAAAATGTTATTTTTTTCCATGAATTGGTCTTAATCATGTCAAATGAAGTCATAAATACTTAAGTCGACAGAACTTTAAATTAGGAAATAAGATAGAATTGATCCTTAGGAATTAGTTGTTGAAGTTCAGCTCCTAAGAGCTCTTGAAAGCTCCTAAAGGAGCCAAGTCGACACCTGAAGTGATTGTTTACAGTGCAAAACCCCCCCAAAAATTGTGAAAAACATCCTTATCGCATATAGCTCTGAGACACACCTAGTTTGATAATTAATTGACTAAATGATGCAAGTTGTGACATCAATGATCTTTCCCATCATTCCCAATGGAGATACCCAAGTTTGGACCTATATTATTATTTGGTTGCATCATTGTGGTAATAGTTGGATTTGGATATATTGGAATAGAGGTTATGTTTGTAGGGGGGGATTTGATTTCCTCCTTGGCTTTGAGTGTATCCCAAATCTTGAGCACAAGTAGCTATTTTTGGAAAATGACCATCAATAATATGGCCTAAGCTGCACACAACATCTAATCCTTGGTCATTATCATGCATTTTCCTCATCTTTTCTATGATAGGAGTTTTAGTACCAATAATATATTCTGTAGTCACATAGTCTTGAAGTTTTTCTAAAGCTTTACCCAATTGTTTGAGTTTCTCTTGAGGAACATGGGAAACCATGGTTTCAACATCAATAACAGAGTTGATGTCAAGGTAGTCACGAAATGCGGTATTAATATAGATTCCAAATGGGTTGAGTAATGTCAGCACTTTGTAGATTTGGAAAACCAAAGATCAACGATGGATGTACAGTCGCGGGGATGTCATGAGTCTCGAGGCTATGTCTTACTAGAAGTATTGCAATAGGACACCAGCTTGTAAAACTCATGCAAGTTTTACCACACAAAAAGGGAATCCAAGATGAATACCAATATACTAAATAAAGACAACTAACAACCAAAAATAGGAAATAGCAAGTACAAAAAACATCAAACACAATAACAAAGGTCTTAGAAAAAGTTTGTTTAGCCAAGATAAATTAGGACAATATTTTCCTAGGGGTGAATGAATCTTGCTTAGGGGTTTTGAGAAATGAAAGTTTAGCTATACACTAGACTATTTAAAGATCTTGAATGTACTTGAAAATAGTTTAAATGGTAACTTAATTTACAAAATTTTCTTAATGTATTCTAATTTGATTGTCAAACGCAAGTATGCAAGAATGTATAATATGTTTGAACAAATTTTGATGTAATTTTTAGATCTAAAATATGATAATTGACTGATTTAAAATGTAAATACCTAAAAATGATAACTTTTCAATGAAAATTTTGATTTTGAATAATGTACTTTATTTTCCTTTGTGAAGTAAATGTAAAATTCTTTAGAATGCAATTTTTTAAACTAGAATAGAGATCTACAAGTATAGGGAATCTGAGCAGATAGAGATATAAATGTGTGCAAAAATTTATAGAAGCACCTATACAAGGATAAAGGTTTCCTAGGGGTGAATAAAGTATATTTGTACATGGGCTTGAAAAAAGAATTAAAATGAATATTTGAGTTAATTAATACATGATTACTATTTCTAGTTACAAAGTGATTTTATAGTGATTTTTTTGTAATTTTTTATAAAATTGTCATGCTAAAATTTTCATTAGAAAAACCCCTTTTTTAAGGATGTATTAGATCTAACAGAGATACCTTAATTCTAATATTATTTTTAACAAAATTAAGTGTACTATATATACGTGTATATAAATTTTTATACCATACTAGATAAACCTCTATTTATACAATATTATTATATCCAAAATTGAATTATTCACACATAAACATAATTACTTGGTGAGTGTAATAATATTATCATTTTATATAACTAAAAAATGTGTAATATTAATATTATTATTTTTATATAGTTATATATGTGGAATCTTAATATTTTACTCTGCATGATTATAATTCATGAGAGTTAAAGCTATTATTTATGCATCATTCAATAAGTGTAATATTAACATTTTCATTTAATATTACTATTACTACTTTATATAATTAAATATGTGGAATAATAATATTGTTACTTTGCATATATAAATGACATCATTCTTTAACAATGGATAAATATAAAGATTTTCCCATTAGGTAGTTCCTATTTGTTTGCATAGTAAAATATTATTTGGCTTTCATACAATCTTTTTTTACTAT
>VDFB02000013.1:160594030-160637958 GCA_007258455.2 Sequoia sempervirens | reverse complement strand
AACAAATTTTCCACATAATCGAGTTCGTGCTCACCATCAAGATTGCATCTGGTTCAATATCAAGAAAATCGAACACATGGGTAATGTTAGGTTCTTTGTTAGCTTTCCAACGATGTAATTTTTTTCACTTTCTAACAATGTTAGGCCTTCATCCATAATTTCTTTTTTTTGTATGTCCGTTTTTCTTCAAAAGCAGTGTCTGGTATTTTTTTCACTATAAATTAACTTCATTCATCGGAAATTTGAAATAAATTACATTTTTAGAAACTAGACTCATTCTACAATTTAAAAAATAAAATTTTAAAAAAATCTATTAGTTCAAAAAAAATTAGGGAGCCACGGTAAAACTTGCCTTTTTGGGAAGTGCCCACCCACTTAGAAAATTAATAAAAAATCAAATATTCATTAAAAATTATCATAAAATATCCAGTCCTTACTACATACTATTATCTAACTTCTGACTGGAGCGATTTTAAAAATACTACAAAAAATTCCACCGTGCTCGGGTCACACAAGAGTTGCTATGTTATGTTTTTCTGAAAGAAACAACAGCAATTTGTGTGTGTCCCTCTTTTGAACCCGTTAATCTCAACCATTTTCAAAATAAATTAGTAGTTTAGAAAGTAGACTCGGAGCATTGCGGTCCTTGTTTTTGTTCCGTCAAGAAATTTTGAGTGTAGCTATCCTCAATTTCATGTCCAAGGTCAGTATTTCCTGATTTTAGAAAAAAAGTGGCCACTTAAGCCCCTTTTTTGGGAACCATCTTGGTGCACTTACCCATAGGTTCAACCTTATTTTAAATTTTCTTTTCAAATTATTCTTGGGTATGCAGATTTCTCTTGTTAGATGAGCATTCAATATTTACTTCACCAAACTGATCCATGAATAGTATCTCAAGCTCTTGCCATGAACATATGGAATGCAATGGCAAACTAGAAAACCAAATTTCAGCAATATCTTCTAAATTTATTACAAAAAACTTCATGATAACATCTTCTTCTATTATTTGACATTCTTCCATCAAATCAATGAAACCCTATACATGTCTTAATGTTGATTCTTCAAGATCTCCTCTAAACTTAGGAAAAATTTCATTAATTCTTCTTGGGACAAAATGTGGGTAACCTCAGATTTTATTAAAATCTAAAGGGTTGTATCATTCACTAGTGAACACCCTCCTTTGAGGAAATGATTGTGTTCTAGGAATGATATTATAGCATATAGAGGGAGAACTAGGCAACAATACATATTTGCAAATAAAATTTATTCCCTCTACAACTATTCAATTCAATACCATTTTATTGTAATGCTCAACTTCACTAAATAAGGGAACCAAAGATTTCTAGAACCTTCAAAAATGGTCTTCATACACATATTTTTTCTTCATGAAACCAAAACATGGAAAATACCTGGATATGTTGTAGTTGTAGATTTTTCTTTCTGACTGGAAATATTTGTAGATCTGAGATTTTCTTCACAACTTCATCAAGTTCTTTAGATAGAGTCACCACCTCTCTTCACAGAGGACTGAACTTCAAGTAGTATGAAGCTATTTAAAAGATATATTTCATTTTGGGTCTTCTTCAATAGCAAAGTCACACATAAACTCATTTAAAGTTGATGCAACAAAATCACTTCCAGGTCTCAAAACTTCCATATCTGAACCTGATGTCCAGCTTTACCAAATTTTTTACTCTATAAGGCAAGATGATCTTCTATCAGAATTTTCTCAAGTTACTCCCTAGTAGAGGCACCAATTATGTTGGTTTCCAAATCAATAGATCCACTAAATCCTAGAAGTAAGCCACATTTCATGCTCAAATTTAGTGTAGGATTTGGCCAATGAATAGAAAATGAGATTGGAACACATTTCCACTACTCTCTAGGCTCTATAGGACCTAGGGGTGACCCTTTTAGCAATACTTAAAGATTCATACAGACACTTAAAAGTGTATTGCTTAATAGATAATTCTCTCACAAGAATATGCTAAGAAACATGAGATATCACTCAACATTGGCTAAGATATTTGGAAATTTCATTAACTAGCATGGAGAACATGGTAAATACCAATAACCTATAAAATAGGAAAAACAAAATTGAATGGTTTAAAAAATTTTGAACTAGATTTGGGTAATATCATAGATTAGTGCCCAATCCCAAGGCATGGAGTTAGATCTAAGATGATCATGAATGAAAGTTTAAACAAAAACTTATCTCAAAATAGTGGCCCTTTAACATTAATGCCTTACATTAATGTAACCTCTCATATCACTACATAATTATACTTAAAAAATCCATTTCATTTCCTCAAAACCACAATAATCTGCATATAGAATTTAATTCTTTGCTTGAAGAAACATGTACACAAATCACACAATTGCAAAAGGATTGCAATGAAAAATAAACATATCATTGATATTTTTAATCCATATGAAATTTGAGAATACAAAAGGGAGAAAACTTCTACAATATTTTCATTAATATGTTCAAACTAACTGACATTGTTGTAGAAATTTGTACATTCATTAATTGTAAGCAAAACTCCAACACTCAACTAAACATTTTCTATTTCCTTTTCCCTAAACTAGAAGTTCAAAACCCTTACCAGTGAGAAAGAATGAAAATATATAGAAGAAGAAGAAGCCCTAAAATCTATCTGTAGTTGACATCTAGCAGGATTTCTCCCCTTGATTAGTAATTGCCACCGCTTCAAGAAAAGCCCCATTTTGAGATCTATTTTCCCGCTTCATCACTCACTTGGCCTGCAATAGAAAAATACTCCCTTCTTGAGAAGACTCATTCCTCATCATTCTCTGTAGTTAAAATTATCTTTTCCACCGTCAAAGCCCTTCACTCTGAAATTTACCTTGACCATCAAAAACCTTCACTCAGTTTACCCTGCATCAAAAAATATTTGTTTTCCTCCATGAAATATTTTACTTCTTTTTCTACTTGGATGCACATTACATATTCACATCCCCCATTCCTTCTACATTTCTCCTTTTACACCTTATTCCTCACCATCAAAACAAAAATTAAAATTCCCCTTTAAATATTTCTCTCATGCATCCTTTATTCACATTGAAAGTTTTGCACACTTAATAATGAAAGGCCTTTAAATATTTACCGAGCACTTTACCTTTAATACTTTCATGCCCAACAAATGATTTTTTTGTTTTTACGAGTGAAGGATTTTAAATTTGTATCAGGCCATTCAAAAAAAATTTACTTGCACTTTCACTTTTTCATGTTTAAAATATTTTCTTTTAAATGTGACAACATTTACTTCTTCCATCGGTCACTTAAAATATTAAGTAATGCATTTAAAAAAAAATTCATTGGGCCCACCAGGAGCCATCCTACCAATCCCCGCTCTCTCGTTTCTCTCCAATGAAAACAACATCCACACACATGGGCTCAAGGGAAAACAAATTATAAAGCGTTAAATAAAGCATTATAATTGTCAAAGATGGTTTTATGAAATATTAAAATCCATACACCCTCCCTACTCCCTCGTCACTAATGTTGACGTCGGCATCTTTCCTCACGAGTTGGTGGGGAAAGGCAACATTAAACAGTGCTTGAGCCAAATAAAATAAAATCTAGGTGCCAATGCAAAAACGGAGCTTCTTGAAACAATCTGATACATTCTCACTTCCAATGCAAGCTGCTCAGAAATGGTGATATCACTGGGTCATTTTTTACAATGCACAGGAATTTTGATGGTTGCACTTGAGATTAATTCCAAACATGCCTAAAATATCTTCCCAAATAATAGGATAGGTTAAGGGATGAATTTAAAACATAAAATTGCAAATTTGAGCTCAAATGGACACCCAAAAAATGCCTCGAAGCTTAAAAACATGATCAACAATTTCACTCTACAACACCACCTGCTGCTTGAATCTACCCAAAATCCATGAGAGCCACCTCCATGGAGAAGAAACACTCCATTATTCATTGCAATATTCTCCCAACATTCTCCCCACTTGCCTAGAAGAAAATGTTGTTGTGAGCATTCACTCCATGAGCTTGCAAAGAAGATAATATAAAGTTGAAACTTTATAAAACTTTGATAAAATTTTGATATATCTAACTTTTCCAGAAAATTTCTTTATTCCCGTTCATTTCCACTTTAGTAATATTTAAAATATGCAAAATATTTTAAACATTAGCTTCTGCAACATTAGGAAAATGTTGATTTTTTAATTTCATTTGCGACCCATTTGGAGAAAATTCATTGCATACAAACCACGATACTTGGAGCTGCAAAAATTCATGTAGGGACATTATCAATTATTTATAGCGAACCCATTTCCACAAAACTTGCATTGCTAAAATATTTCTAGGACCTCCTTTGTAAACTGGCCTACCAGATGCCTTTGTTGTGATTGAAATGCATCATATGATCTCCTATTTTGATGAAAATGGAGTTTGAGATGTTTTGGACCAAAATGAGAAATGAGTTTCTTTTATAATTGTAAAATTTTAAACTTTTTAGAACACCAATTTTGGCCCAGTTGTAGTCAGAAGACAGTTAAATAGCCCATCAAAACTCATCTTGGGAGCTTGAAACTGAGCATGCATGTAGAAACTTGAACCGAAAATTCAATGCAACAAAAAACTTGGTAAAATACATGCTTAGGTGTAGGATAGTAGCATCCAAAGTGGCTCATTTAGAATTTTCTACTACACTTGTCAAAAACCAATTAGGACTCACTAAGTCAGCATCTCGAAAAAATGCCAAATCTTCTCCTGGGAAACTACCAATGGAAACACTAAATCATTTAGGTCCATTGAGTATTTGTGCAAGAGGGATTTCCTTCAATCCACATTCTTCAAGAGATATTAAGGGTCAAATTTGACCTCCCTGAAATATTCTAGAAATGCAGATGCACAAACAGGACAAATTGCATTTGATTTTGATCTGGTAAAAATATCAAACTTCATCCTGAGACTTTGAAACCAGTCAAGAAGAATATGAATATGAGTGGAATGTAGAGAACCAATCCTTTTTTCATGATGATCATGTAGCTGTGAAATATCAATCTGAACAGGAGACTACTTCGTAGGCTTGAGAGTATGCAAACAACAAAATAGTCCCAAAACCCTCCAACTTCTCTCATCAAAACCCTTTGAAAAATCATAAACTCATCATAGGAAGCTAAAATCAAACATACATGTTCACATATGACAAATTAATACAGTCACCAAGGGATTTGGCACGAAAGTCAATTGGTTCCAAATTATGACCCTCCAAAGTAGGTCGCTAGGGTAGATTTTTCAAGTGCATTTTTGAGTGTGCAAAGCAATTTTTTCATCATGGGCACTTGAAATTTTGCAAAATTTTACAGTACCAATAGGAATCATATGCCACCTTGGGTGTATGAGTCCCCCTAGGTGGGACCCATATGCTAGAGGTGTCGTATGAGTCCCATTTGGGGAATTTTTAGGATTTGAGTAGGAAATTCAACTTTTTAATTCAAATTTTTGGTTGATGTTAGCTTTTGAGATCTGAATAACAGTAAACTAGGTGTAAATGCCTATATAAGAAAGCCTCTAAGTTATTATTTCATCTAATCAAGCATTTTAAGAGCAATTTTGAGATCCAAGTATTTAAAAGTCTTCAAGCATTCTTTCACAAGAGCATTCAAGTTTCAAGAGCAAGTAAAAGTTGAAGTCTTGGAGCAACATTAAAGTGTTTTTATAGGTCTTCAAGATCACTTTCATTCAAGATCTAGCATTGTCAAGGCTTGATTATGGTTGCCTATAGTGAATCATGATGGATTCTAGGTTGGAGAGATGCAACTATCCATCAAGCCAAACCTAGTGACTTGTTTGCTAAGTGATTCCATCCTCCATTATCACTCTACTTTCAACCTAAGGAAGGTGCATGCATCATCATGACTTATTAGAGTGGTTTGGCATCTCTCAAAGTGAGTCATTACATTCAATATTCATTCATGCATCTCATTCTTACACATTAGAAGAGGGTTGCATTACATTTTTAGATTTCCTAATCTTAGACACACTTAAGATTAGGATTTTTTTTCACATTTTCATTCAAGTTTCATTGTTTCTATCAAGGTTAAATTACCAAACTAGGGGTTTGACTGAGGAAAAACCCCCATAAGAAAATCAAGTATATATTTTGTTTTGCAAGTCTTTTTACAGGTTCAGATTCAAAAATCAAATTGGAAGAGAAGCGTAGAGGTTGAAGTGTAGATTTGAAGTTTGAATTCTTGAAAAATCAAAATGAGATTGATACACCAAAAGTGGCGTATGAGTCCCACTACAGGAAAAATTTCCAATTTTTTGTAGATCTAGAATCTACTATGCTAGAAACCTGTTCGAAACCATAAACCCTATTCTAGGACTGATATGCCTAGAGTGGTTTATGAGTCCCAATATGCCTTAATTTTAGGATTTTCAGTGTTTTAGAGCTTATTCCAATATTTTTTAGGTTTCCAAGTGCACACCTCTGATCTTGCAATTCTCTTTCCTGATTTACATGCATTTTTAGGTCATTTAGTGAAGTCTTGCATCATACTAGTGTTAAGCATTAGATCTTGTATTTCATTTTTCTTTCCAAGCTCTAGCTTGGTGGTGAACCCCTCAGTTTATAATCAGACCCTTAGACAACCCTATTGCAAGATCTCTTTCTCCTTTGTATATCTTAGATTGAGATCTCTAAAAATTTCCTTGAATGAGAGAGTGTGAAGATTGTTATTCTATCTCCTAAGTATAGAAGCAATAAAATTCAGCCTTTCACTTTGGTGTCCCATTGACTCCTTCTCATGTGAGGTGTCAATGTTGATAAGTGTCTTGAGAGGTGTCGACTCACTTTTGGCATCTCTTCCTACTATTTTGGTAGGAAACTTTCCACCATTCCATGAATGAGGATTCCTATCCTCATTTCATGGAGGTCTACTGCCTCATTCTTCCCTATTTATGTATGCCTTGTTGATCTAATTGATGGGTCAACTTTATGCAATCTTGTATTCATTTTTCTTATTATCTATTGTTGATTATTGTAGGTTCTTTTATATATTCACATAACAACTAGTTGATTCCTTAGCATATGAATTCTCATAGATTGTGCCAAAGATTTATAAAATACATCAATTTATAAATGGGTGTATTATCAGCCAAACCCAACACTATAGGTTTTTCAAATGGATACATCTATATAGACATGATATTTTTAATGGCCATCTACATTAGTGTTGATGGGTCTTCCAAAAATTCATGTGCAAGATCAAGAGGATATGTTACAATTTCTTATTGGACGTTGGTGGCATCAAAGGGTAGGGAATTTTCATCATATCAAGCTAGTTTCTCACTCAAAGATGGTTCTTTGTATGATAAGAATATGTTAAATTTTTTCTTTCCTTTTTTGACACTAATAGAATTAAGGAATGACTATATTGTGAAGTTTGTTTCTTGAAGAAAAGAAGGAATCTAGTGAAATCGATATGGATTACTTCCAAAATAGTTTGGTAGTTGTAGATCTAATAAATTTTACCCTTTGAGGGTCATGAGACAACTTGATGAAGCGAAGGATTATTTTCCCATAATTTAGGAGATTTATGATTCAAGATTTCTAGGAGGTGGTCATACATGAACTCTATAATTTAGATCAAGAGCTACATATTATTAAGGGCATAAGGTAGTTTAAAGGAATTACACTTGGTTCAAGATTCACATTTTCAAAGAAAAATCTCATAAATAATATGCAACTGTTTGTTTCAATCAGCATGTTTAATTGTATAGAATGTAAAACTTAAGGAAGAATGTTGGAATATTAAGTTTCAAGTTAATAAATTCATCTTACTTACTCATTGTTTATTTTTTATTATATATTAATTAGTTACATTATGATAGGTTGGTTGTTCAGGAAGTTATGATAGATAGGCTTTTTAAAATCCATACTTTAATACATTGAAAATGAACTCTCAATAATATTGTTATTTTATGTTTGATACTACGAAAATATACATTCTTTCTAATTTTTCCATTATGGGTATCCATATTAACATTTAGGTGAGTAATCCATGTTAAAGAAAGGATGGGATAATTAGTATCTCATGGATATTTAAAATGTAATATGATTTATGAAAGTGGAAATTAAGGTCCAATAAAACACTTTAGTATTTAAAATAATAAATAATAAATAATATTTCAAATCCTTGAAACAAACATTAATCAACTATTAATTGGTTGATAGGGTTGTCAAAGATTTCACTCACAAAATAAAAGAATGGACAATAGAAAGATAACATAATAAAAAATTGTGATAAATATTCAAAAGTAGTAGGACTACCTAAAAAATGGTAATGTTCAATAAAATAATAATAGATCCAAGTTCCCAAGAAGAGTAAAGGTACAAATCCTAATATCAAACCCTAAATCTTGTAAGATCTATCAAGTTCACCAAATAATAAAAAGAAAAATGATAATTCCCTAATGTTGATCTAGGTTGATTAAATGAAACACACACAATTAGTCTAAATTATATTAGATTAATTAATTATCAAATATTAATTGATAATTTAAGAATCAATGTTTGTTTAGGAAATTAAATGTGAATAAACAAATGAACTTTTTTCTCAAATGTAATGGAGATTGCATATGTTGGTGTTTCACATTCACCTACAAAGTTGACAATCTTAAAATGTAGACTATCCCCAAATATTGTGCCAACATGGAAATCTATGTAGGTAAATTTTACACCTACTTAGAAATTTTGCATCATGCCAATATGGTGTAACTACCTTAATCATTTTATTTAATAAATTTACACTTATTATTTTTAGTTTGCTCTAATCTCTATTATGTGTTAATTGCTAAGAACTAATCATTTTCAAAATACCTTGTGGAGATCATTAGATGACAATGTTCATGTTCTCCTAGGTCAACCCACTTGGTTAGAACCAACTTATGGTCACTAAAACAATTGAAGAGAGTAGGGAAAGATGCAAATGATCTATGTGTTAATTCTAATGCAATATTCTAAAGTCCTAATCCTTCAACCAAAGATTGTATAAATGCTTCTTGAATGTGAATAATTGTTCAATGAAAGCTTGATAAGCAAATGATACTAGGACTATGTGGTTAATGTTTATATGATTTATCTTTAAACATTAAGAAATAATAATTCATTATAGAAACATGTACCAAATTAGCTCTAAAGGGCTAGTAAGATGGCTAGATTGACTAATTCAACATGTGGGATCATTTCTATGCACTCTCGAAATGACATGAGGCAATGAATATAAAATCTAAGGCTAAAAGATGAATATATATATAAAAATTGGTTGAATAAAATGAAAGTACAAATAAATATTAACAAGATAATAATTAAAATCAAATACATAAAAATATCTATAAAATAAATATGAATAAAAGTGACGAAAGAATGCAAAAATATCTTACAATCATTATATAATCATATTAAAACATTCATACTCAATAAACTTTAAATTTTATATTGATAATGGATAATGACAAAGAGAACTTCAACATTAAAAACACATCTAATGTTGTAATGGATAATGACAAAGAAAATTTAAAACTGAAGATGATTCGTATATGGAAAACTATATGGACGATGAGATTTACTTTATTGTACAGTTAAGCAGACAGTCATAAACAAACGTTATCCATCTAGTCACAGGCGCGAGTGCGCGTCTTTTTTGGATAGCCCCACTTCTCTTCTTTATGTTAAAAAAATGAACTGAATGCACCGCACTTCAACTTTATAAGTAGAAATGAAAGGTCAAATTTCTTAATGAACATTTATTGAACAAGTCCGAACTCTATCTTGAATCATTAAATGATAACACCCGCATTATTTATGTGGCAAAACGTATTTCATAATAGTTAGGTTGAACAAATCGTGGGCCAGCCCGAAAAATATCCATTAGATTGGAAAATATTGGCATCTTTACTTTTACAAAATTATTTTCAAGATAGCCACCGACTATTTTGGCTAAATTTTGGATAAGGATGAAGCGTATACACGTTCTTTTCTTGACTTTGCAGAAGCAACACGAGGCGGCTCAAAAGTTGAATTATCCTGGCAAACAGCACTACACTTTGATGCAGACATAGAGATTTAATCCACTTATAAAAGGCCCGCCCACGCTATCTTTTGATGTATAAACTTTAATGCATTAATTGCTCATACTTAAGATGGTGACGTACAAGTCTGTAAACTTGGGAGGGTGGCTCGTTGTTGAAGGATGGATCAAACCATCTTTATTTGACAGCGTTGCAGACAGGGATCTCATGGTATAATACATTCATTTATCCATATTTGGTCTTTTAGGTTATTTTTGCGGTTATTCTTTACTTGTAGTCCTACATCTTTTTGCAGGATGGAACTCAAATTCAATTGAGATCTGTCACATTGGGTACCTATGTTACTGCAGAAGGTGGAGGCGGTCAAAAGATTGCGGTGAACAGAAATAGCGCTTCTGGGTGGGAGACTTTTACGGTATGTAATCTCCATATCTGTATTTTAGGTTGCCATTTTTTGATATGCACAGAATGTTTAAGCTCTCAACTGCAGGCATTATAGATCGTTGAAATTTGATGATTCTTTTTGTGTTAATTTTGACAGCTATGGCGTGTACAAGATGGAAGCTATCAGCTTAGAGTGTTCAACAAGCAGTTCATTGGAGCCAATAATGGAGGAGGAGATATTGTGAATGCAGTTGCAACAACAGCCAGCACCTGGGAAACATTCCAGATCATAAGGAATCCTTCTAACCCAAACAGAGTACATGTCAAAGCTCTAAATGGAATGTACATCCAGGTACTGATTACCCAGCCTAAGTGTGATTTATATTAGTGCATTAAAACTTGTTAATTGTATAACTGCTCACACTTAGACAATGATAACAAGTAACAACAAATTTATATATACTGGAGAATAGTTATAGTATTTATTGATTTAATGTTGTGATTTTAAAGTTGTTAGTGTGGATGATGATAATCTATAATGGAATGAAATGTATTTCTTAGATCTAAAAAGTTAAAAATCATGTGATGTCATGTGAGCACACCAATAAAACATTATGTAGTGCACAACTATCAGTCGACAGTTCTTTTTTTGGTCTTTTTAGACACCTTGACAAAAAACATGTTGATGTGGCATCATATTTGATGACGTGGCCCTTAAACCTTAGTTATAAGCAGGGAACTTGCCAAGTAAACTGCTGTAAAAAATTGAGAGTGATTTGAAATTTCCGACTAAGATTTTGGAGTGCTCAACTACAAGATCTTCTTCCCTAATGTGTTGTTACCAATAAACCATATATAGTTTGTTTAAATAATATTTTTTAGGAACTGCTGTAAAAAATTGAGAGTGATTTGAAATTTCCACCTAAGATTTTGGAGTGCTCAACTACAAGATCTTCTTCCCTAATGTGTTGTTACCAATAAACCATATATAGTTTGTTTAAATAATATTATTTAGGCATATGGTATTATACTATGTTTTCCTATAAAAATCTAAAATCTTTAATCACTAGTCCTTGTTTATTCTTACAATAAAACACATGTAAATTGATTGAGATTGTGTACAGGCAAAATCCCAAGATCAGTTAACAGCCGACTTCCAAGGTGAGCCAGGGTGGGACAATAACGCTGCAACATTTGAGATGACTATTGTCAAAGGTATGCAAGGCGAGTTCCAGCTTACAAATGGCCTTGGACCTGACAAGGCACGGCAAGTCCTCAATGTACGATCCGTTTCCCTCAACACCCTTAATTTGGATCATACTCATATCTCTATTTGGCATTACAAAGTTTAGTTGATTTTATATGTCTCGTTTTGCTAATCAGGATCATCGAAATTCTTACATCCAAGAGAGTGATTTTGCTTTTCTTACCCAAAACGGAATAAATTCTGTCAGAATCCCGGTGGGATGGTGGATTGCAAGTGACCCGGATCCGCCAGCTCCTTTCGTTGGAGGATCTCTTAAAGCTCTGGACAATGCATTCTCCTGGGCCAAGTACACTACTTAATTCTTATAAATATGTAAAACTAGAATCAAGGAAGGAAAGTGTAGTAGTAAAGTTTACTCTGAGTTTCTGCATCTTATATGCCAAAGCATACGTAGCAGTATAATTTACAATAACCATGAATAATGATATATGATCTGGGAATATAAACCTCTAATGTTTCTAACCATATTGCTGTGGAAAAACTCGGCAGCTTCTGCAATTTTTTAAATTTTTATGGGTTTTAGAATATCTCTAAGCAAGCGTCTTCTTTGTTCCAGGAATCATAATATTAAAGTTATAGTAACTCTCCATGCTGCTCCGGGATCCCAAAATGGAGACGAACACAGTGGCTCGAGAGATGGCTATATTGAATGGGATTCAGAAGAGAACATGAATAAAAGCCTCTCAGTAATTGAGTTTCTTGCTTCCAGGTACACCCTCCTATCGATGCTCGTTTTTTAATATGAATATGCCTTACAATCTTTACCGGCCTCGTCTGTCATTTAGTTTAAATGGAAAATGAAATATTAAGTAGAAATCTACATATTCTACTCGCTTGAACACACCCGATAGAAAGATGCATTCCCGTAATTTCGATCAATTCCCTGAACACATCTTGTTAAAGGAAATTATCAATTTTCTTATTGCAAAATTATTGGTAAATACTATTTTTATTATTTATGCTTTACTTAAAAGTTACCCATTTATATGATAATGTGGTGATTATTAAAAAATATCGAATTTTATTTTAATATACTTGAAGGGGTTGAGTTTAATTGGTTAAAGCTTTGTGTTTTCATTATGGAGATCTAAGTTCAAATCTAAAAGGGACATATAATGGAATTCTAAGTTGTGACTCTTGGTCTTACATAGCTGGCTTCTATTGTGAATGTGATTTCTAAATAAGTGGATTTCTAAGTTGTGACTCTTGACCTTCAATAGGTAGTTTCTAGTGTAATTGTTCGAAAGAAATTATTAGTCTCATTGTTGTGTTCGCATGTAGATGGTTTCTAGTGTGCTTGATCAAAAGAAATTAATATTAATATCATTATTATACAACATATTAATACTTGTATTAATAAAATACTTATAAATAATTACCAATATTTAACATATATATATGATTTATCAGCAATGCATTCCTTTTACTAATCTTCATATCTTTTATGCTTATAAAACTTCAAGCATTTCCTTATTCAATATTTGTAAATAATTTGTGGTTTCAGGTATGCCAATCACAGTGCTCTTTTAGGAATTGAGTTGTTGAATGAGCCTCGTGCACCTGACATCGCATTGGATAAATTACGTACATATTACACAAATGGAAATAACATTATTAGAAAGCATTCTTCCACAGCTTATGTGGTGATGTGTAATCGAATTGGTCCTGCTGATCCCAAAGAATTGTTCCAAATAAACAATGGTTTAACACGCACTGTAGTTGATGTGCATTACTACAATTTATTTGATGACCAGAAGTTCAAAGGCATGACAGTCCAACAAAACATAGACTATGTTTATGGTGATAGAGATTCAACTTTGAGCAGCCTAGTGAATGCGAATGGTCCTCTCCTCTACGTCGGTAAGATCTCATTAAACATGTTTGGAGTTTAAAATATGATAGACTACCAGAGGATTTTACCATGTAATATGTGACTTATGATGCGGGTTTCTTTTATTATTAGGGGAATGGACATCGGAGTGGGAAGTACAGGGTGCATCACAGTCAGACTATCAAAGGTTTGGACAAGCACAGTTGCAAGTTTATGGAAAGGCTTCTTTTGGATGGGCTTACTGGACATATAAGAATGTCAATGGTCATTGGAGCTTTGAGTGGATGATCAAAAATAATTATCTGCAGCTATGATCAGAAAGAATTATAAGTAATCAAGCATAATGATATGTCATTTCAATAAAATGTTAGTGACAATAATGTTGTTTCTGAACAATATTCGTGTATAAAAATAAGATAATGTCGATTTTGTCCTTATGAATTAATTTTTTTTTTTAAAAAAATTTGAAGTGTAAACTTCAATATATATTTAATATAAATTTAAACTTAGTTTAATAATTATATTAGTTTAAAAAAATATAAAATTAGTTTATAATTTTAATAAATTTATATTTTAGATTTTAATGTTTAATTATTGTTGGTTTTTAATTATTAATTTATTTTATCTATATATTTATATAATGGAAAAATTTATAAATGGATATTGTTTCTAATTTGCTTATTTTATTATTAAGAGAGTTGATAAATACTTACGTATTGATATATGACATAATTTTGTAAAGAGTTGGATAATTTTTTTAATGTTACTCATCTACCCCTTACATGCATGCATGCACACTTATCTTTCATTGTATTCCCTACATTAACATATTTTCATACATTTTTCATTTCCATATCTTAATTAAACCTATCTATTCATATATTTCTAAACATGTATTTTCTACCATGATTTACCCCATTTTTCAATGTAGCTCAAGTTTATCAACGCAAATTCACCCTAGATAACAAAACATGGTCCTTTGAAATTTAAAAATGAAGTTCAAATTCAGCACATTCCTAAAACAAAATTTCCTCCAAGGGGTAACTAAATACTAGCTTGCTAGATTTATTATCATGTGCTTGTTTGAAAGGAAATCAATGTATTCGTTCTAGACATCCATTATTTAAGAGCTAAATGTACAAATCACTCCCATTACACACTTTCATTAGGGAACTAAAAGAAATATAGCAATGTGTATGTATTCCTATCAAAAAATACATCTTTGAAAAGTGTTATTTTTTATCATCTACACACATTTATGTATGTTGACCTAGGAGGATATAACCGCATTTTGTACAATAATAGTCCTACAAAGATATCTATAAACATTGTCAACTCTTATATATGGAGAAATGTAAAAAGGCTTAAGATAGATAAGGTAAACAAAAGGATGGAATTTCACAAACTACTAGATCAATTTTGCATGTGAGTGGTATATCTGTGATTGTAGACTTGGACCTAGTATTAAGACTTATCCATAGTTTTAAGAAATCCCTACATAAAAAATGATAATTTAATTATAAAACAAATACCATATTACTACTTTGTCCATCACCTTAAGACCTGTAAAATTTTACACTTTGAAGATATAAGATCATTCATTCTTTGATGATAAAGTAAAGCATTATCATTTTTTAAAACTTACATTTCTTAATATATTATTGTAAATAGTCATACTTTCTATCTGAATTAGTATCATCAATTATTCTATGTTAAATATGTATGTTATTGTAATAGACTCGAGTAAGCTTAAAGAGAGATTATTTTCATTTACATTTTAGTGATCCTTATCTATCTTACACATACTTATCTTTCTTTTAGTGTTTCTAATTAATATTGTCATATCTAATGGTAACTATTATTTTTTATATATTATATATTCATTATGATTATATCTTTCTCTCAAACTTATATTCATTATGATTATATATTATATAGTACATTATGATTTTTTTTTATGTGATCTTCTCTCATGTTAATATATACCTAAATTGCATGTCCTTCAATTAAACTATGGTTTATATTTAACCCATCAAGGAACAATCAATATATGGATATATGACTTAATAGAACCTTTTAAATTAATTTATCATCCTCCTCATCTCTATTATTATTGTTTAATTTCATTTCTATGGTTGAGCCTCATATTTTGAGTCATGGTGGTATATATATATAATATTATGAGCTTGGGAGATTTGAAGAACAATAAATATGGATGATATGAAGTGTTGACAAGGTAGAGAAACAATCACATGATGCTATATATTTTAAGGTTGAGTATAATTATTTGAACTTTGGTTATAGAATTAGTGTAGAATTGTGATCTTTTACACTATGCACTAGGTGGTCTAAGATTGTGATTAACATTTATGTAGAGAATGGGTTGAGTTCTTTTTAGTGGGAAATGAAGCTGCTTCTTTTGTGGAGCTCATATATTGTTGTCACTATATAGACCATTGGTCCTCTTTGGATTGTGCAACCTACACATCCTTTTTGAGTGTTATTGCTTCTCAAATTCTCCATATTTTTTCATTTGTTGGTCCATAGCCATAGCATATCTTTGTGGCACATCCTCTCTTGTCTTTATCATTTTTGCATAGTTCACATCAACTATGTGTCTCACAATTAGGTGGTATAATGATGTTAAGAAAGGTTTTGTGGCAATTTTTGATCTTCTACTAATGTGGCTTATCATGTAGCTCATCTATCATGGGATATCAAACCTCATTATTGCTCTTGGCTTGTGTCAACTATAGGATGAAGTTTATGATTGACACTTGAAATAGTTCTATTTTTTGAGGACATATGTCAATATATTATTGTGCCATTTGTTGCTTTTTTTTCCATGTCACCTATGTTGCTCCATGATCTCATATCTTCCTATATGGATTCAGAATGTCATCGATCAAATATTCTTATTGGTGTGATAGTTTATTATTTTTCTTGATTTTTTAATTTTCATTTTTCTTGTGTGGTGGTCATTGATCTTATTAACATGTATATGATCTAATAGCGCATGTAATTTTTTGAAGCAATTTCTTATTATGTTCAGAGTGAGGTGTAGTACATGTTAAATCTTTTTTTATTAACAAATATTATCATTATCCAATACACCATTTCTATGAATAACCACAATTTCTTCTTTCATCTAGAAAACAAATTTAATATGCTACCACTTTAATTTTATAGATATGAAAGAAAAGTAAATTTGATTTGTTTTGAATCACAGGAATTTGGTAATATCCCTATAAACTGTAATGCACCTGGTAAACTTTTTTCCACAAGACCGGTGAAACTGGTGCGACACGCCCTCTGGTACCACGGGGACATAGGGGAGACTAAACATCCTGAACAAAATGCTTTAACAAATCAAACTAAGTCCTCTGCCCCATTTTGAACTGTTATTGATGGGAACAACTATAATCTATTTTTCTAACCAATTGTTCAATGGAAGGACAATCCAACAAAATGGAGAATGCATTTAAGGAGATAAAGATTTATCTTCAAGTAGCCTAGTTGTTACCAATGATCAATTGATCTATGTCATTACTTAATCTCACCATTTGTTTAAAATTTTATGCAAAAATGACAATGCATTTCACCAAGATAAGGTTGAAATGATTGCGGGCTCTGGCAATAATCATCTATTTGATTGGTAAAATTTGGCACCTTTTCTTTTGCATAACGATATTAAATATTCACTACCATTTCATAAAAAATTAGGTTGAACGAATCATCTATAGGTGAAAAAATTATATGTCATTATGTTTTACAAATAAAACAATTTTGGTAATAAAATTTGAAAAAAATAAATAAATAAACATTTGAATTTTATTTAATAGAGTGGTAAGAAAGAAGTGGAATATGATGTCTGAAATATTAACAAAAATTAAAACATAGAAACATGAAATTGTTAAATAATTTTTAAGTAAATAAAATAAAATAAAATATCTTTTAAATAAAAATTCAACAATATAAATAAATTCAAATAATTTTTAAATAAAGCATAATTCTATTAAATAAATAAAAGTATTTTTTTTTAATAATAAAAAATAAATTAAAATAATATCTCAATAACATAAAATAATTAATAATTCAAAATTATATAAACATATATATATATATATATATATATATATATATATATGGCATATGGAAAATTCGTCACCAATTCACTGGTCAAAAATTCACCGCCAACAATTCACCACTCTGCATCTAAAATTAATTGCATGAATTTTTGGCGATTAATTTTCCATGGCGGTGAATAGCTGGTGGCTGTGAATTTTCCTGTGATGAATTGTTGATGGTGAATTTTCCGTCGATAAATTGCTGGCAGTGAATTTTCCTAGAGCCATATATATATATATATATATATATATATCTTGTACATATATTTCAAAAGTGGCAGCTCAAAAATTGAATGAAAAATAGAAGTGCATTATAGGGATTCCCACTCTATGTTTCGATGTGCACTCATGCTTTTATAGCTCAGATATTAGATGGCTATGTACAAGTCTGAAAGCATGGGAGGGTGGCTCATTGTTGAAGGATGGATCAAACCATCCTTATTTGATAGCGTCCCAAACAACACACTCATGGTATAATTATATCATGTATCCATCTTTTGCACAGATGTTCTCTACTTCCCTCTTACAATTTCTGTCTTTGAGGGTTTCTGTGGGATTATTCTTGTCTTACTTGTAGTATAACTTTTCGGCAGGATGGAACTCAAATTCAATTGAAATTTGTCACATTTGGTACCTATCATGTAGCAGAAGATGGAAGGGGTCAAATTTATTTCATAAACATAGCTAATCGTTCTGGATGGGAGACTTTAGAGTATGTGATGCAGGAGCATCCAGTGGTGTGAGGGCAATCTTGCATCACCCAAAAAGTTGTTTTCCATTTATGTTCCTATTGTTTGCTTTTTGTAGATTTTTTTTGCATTTTTGTATACCCTTTTCGTCGAATAAGAGTTTCCAACTTTCAAAATTACTTTTCTGCTTTTTTTGCTCAACTGCTATTTTTAGCAAGTATGAATTTTAAGGCATGGGAAGACAAAAATTTATGGGAAGGTTCAAGATGGAAAAATAAGCACTTGGGCAAAAGAATCAGGTCAAGATCATTCACGGTTTGAAAGTTATTCAAGTTCTAGTTTCTGCTTTTTGCCCTGAAAAACCTTCTAAGTCCAGTTTGAGGCACTAAACGGTCCTGTACGGGCCCAAAAATTGTTGGAACTAGCAGAGTAGGTTCTTAGTGCATTCTTCACTCCGAGACCTTTTCAACGGTGCAAATGGTTTGAAAAACGGAGTCTCGAATCAAAAGTTATGGCTTCCAGAAGTTGTCAATTTTTGGTAAATTGCCAATTTTTGAATTAGGACTTAGTTTTTGAATTTCAAATTGTACTTTTTGGTGCCAAACTACCAAAAATATTATCTCAAGTGTTGTTTTTGGCTCCAAATGAAAAGGGGCTATTTATGGGCTAGTTTCTAATTTTTGGATAACTTTTTTTTGTGGAAAAGAGTTTGCATGTTGTGAAAGGGGAATCTGGGTAATTTTATGTAAGTCTGTAATTTGCATGTATCATAGAGCCCGAGGATTTGAGATCCTCTGCATGTAAGAGTTCCATATTTTTGAATAAAACATTATTCTCTATTTTGTGAGTGTTATTCTGTGTCTCGGGTTTGCTCCCTCATCAGGTGGTATCAGAGCGAGGTTTTCTTGAGCATGTGGACAGATTGCCGATCGTGAGGCAGTTCGCACCAGGACTGTGGTTGTGGGTTTGAGGTATACAAGATGCCTCTAAAAGTGATGCCTAGTAGGCGTGGTGGTGGTAGAGGTGGCAGAGGTGGCAAAAATGCTGGTGGAAGAAATCCATTGGTAGCCAAGGGTTTCAAAGCCCTCCAGAGACAAATTGATGCATTGCAGGAACAAATGAGAAGAGGGTTAAACCGAGGAAGGAGAGGAGAAAGCGAAGATGAAGAAGAGGTGGAAGATTCAGACATAGAAGAGGAAGAAGAAGCAATTGATCAAGATCAGATGCAGCTGATAAGGGCCATTTCAAAGATCAGAAAAAGACCTAGAATAGAAGTCCACATTTATTCTGAAAGTTTGAACCCAGAAGAGTTGATTGACTGGATCAACGAGCTAGAAGAATATTTTGAGTATGAAGAAGTAGAGGACCCAGATCGGGTTAAGTTTGCAAAAACGAAGCTGAAGGGCCATGCCAATATCTGGTGGAAAAAGGTCCAATTGGAGAGAAATCAAAGAGGAAAAGGAAAGATCAGCAATTGGGATCGCATGGTGGAGAAACTGAAGAAGCAGTTCATACCAGTGGACTATGAGTTAGATCTACTAAAGAAATTGCAAGGATTGAAGCAAGGAAGTAGATTTGTGAAAGAATACACAGAATATTTTCACAAGATGATCATCAGAATAGGCCATGCAGCGGCCAACAAGGAGAAGGTAGCCCGTTATCTTAATGGGTTACGACCAAGCATTCAAGAGGAGCTAAGCCTGGTCAGAATGACCACCATTGAGGATGCATACCAATTTTCTCTGAAAGTTGAAGAGAAGTTGAACAAAAGATTTGACAACAAGCAAAAAGGACGAGGAGGTCAAAGCGGAAGGGGTAGTGGAAGATCTTCTGGGAGCCGAAATGAGGATGAAAGGAAAAATGAAGATGTGGGTACCAGTCGAAGCCAGAAGAATGACAACTTCTACCGCCCTTGTGATCAAAATAGTGGTGATCAAAGAGGTAGAGGACGAGGAAGATCTAGGCCAGGACCCGAAAGAGGTGGTTTTAGAGGAACTTGTTTCCATTGTGATGAAGAAGGGCATCAAGCCTATGGATGTCCACAACACCAAGGAAGGACAGAAAGAAGGTCAAAAGGTCATGGAAGGGTTGCACATGCAGATGAGGAGGCTCAATCCGAGCATTCAAATGGTGCCGAAAGGGGAGAAGCCCTAGTGGTTAGAAGAGCCCTGGTGACTAAAGAGAAGGAGCCAGAGTAGAGGAAAAATATGTTCTGCACAAGGTGCAAGTGTGAAGACAAATGGTGTGATGTCATTATTGACAGTGGGAGCACTGATAAACTTGTGTTAGAAGAGATGGTTATGAAGTTGAAGCTGAAAAGGGAAAGGAATCCACATCCATATTGGATTACTTAGTTGCAGAAAGACCACAAATTTTTGGTCAATAAGCAATGCTTGGTGAAGTTCAAGATCGGAAGCTATCGTTATGAGGTAATCTGTGATATCATCCCCATGGATGCATGTCACATGTTGTTGGGGAGACCATGGCAGTTCGATAGGCGAGTTGTACATGATGGCCATGCAAACACTTATTCCCTACTGAAGGATGGAGTTCACCATAAGTTGAAACCCTTGAAGAAGGATGAAGAAAAGGTATGCAGTAGTGCTAGAATTTGTTTTGTTGATGGAAGAAAATTTTTAGAAGGCATGAAGCATGAGCGTATGTGTTATGCATTGATTCCTAGAATGGATAAGGAAGATAGTGATGAGGTACCAGTAGAAATTTTTGGGTTATTGAATGAGTTTCAGGAGATTATTTCTGATAATGTACCTAAGGGTTTACCACCAATGAGGAAGATTAGTCATTAGATTGACTTGATCCCTGGAGCTAGTTTGCCAAATAAGGTAGCTCACAGAATGACTCCTATAGAAAATGAGGAGTTGAACAAACAAGTTCAAGAGTTGTTGAGGAAGGGTTTGATTCAAGAGAGTCTGAGCCCATGTGCAGTACATGTAGTACTAGCACCAAAGAAAGATGGGAAGTGGAGGATGTGTACAGACTCCCAAGCCATAAATAAGATAACAATCAAGTACAGATTTTCCTTGCCAAGGATGGATGACTTGATGGACTGTTTGATTGGAGCACAGTACTTCACAAAGATTGATCTGAAGAGCGGATATCACCATATCTGGATTCATGAGGGAGATGAATGGAAGACTGCCTTCAAGACCAAAGAGGACCTGTACGACTGGTTAGTCATGCCCTTTGGGCTAACCAATGCACTGAGCACATTCATGCGACTCATGAATGAGGTATTGAAAGAGTTTCTGGGAAGTTTTGTCATTGTGTATTTAGATGATATTTTGATTTTTAGTAAGAACTTCCAGGATGAGCATTTAATGCATATTCTTAGGGTTTTTGAGAAGTTGAGAGAGGAGAAACTATTGATAAATTTGAAAAAGTGTAGTTTTGTGAAGAAGGAGTTAGTGTACTTGGGGTTTGTTGTCTTGGCAGAAGGTCTCAAGATGGACCCAGAGAAGGTAAAGGCTATTCTAGAATGGCCTACCCCAAGAACTGCTACTGAGGTGAGATCTTTCCATGGTTTGGCCAGTTTTTACAGAAAGTTCATTAAAAACTTTAGTAGTATTTGTGCACCCCTAACTAAAACAATGAGAGGGGATAGAAAAGAGTTCAAGTGGAGTACTGGAGCAGCGAAGAGTTTTGATTTGTTGAAGCAAAAGGTGACAAAGCAACCAGTTTTAGCTCTCCCAAATTTCAATAAGGTGTTTCAGGTGGATTGTGATGCCAGTTGTTGTGCCATTGGAGCAATGATGAGCCAAGAAGGTAAGCCCATTGCCTATTTCAATGAAAAGTTAAATGATGCAAAGAGAAAATACTCTGTATATGATCAAGAATTTTATGCAATAGTTCAAGAATTAAAGAAATGGAGACATTATTTGTTACCCAAGGAATTTTTTTATTCTTGATCATCAAGCATTACATTATCAGTGTCAGGAAAATTAAATCAGAGGCATATGAAATGGGTAGAATTTTTGAGTTATACCTTTGTTTTAAAGCATAGGAGTGGAAGTCGAATAGGGTTACAGATGCCTTAAGTAGGAGGCAAACATTATTGACAAGATGCAGATTGAAGTGGTTGGGTTCAATGAACTCAAGACATTGTACCAGAAGATCCTAATTTTGCGGAAGCTTGGAAAGCTTGCAAGGACCTAATACAGTTGGCGGGACAAAGTGGCTGGATTTCATAATCTAGGATGGCATGTTGTTTTAAGGGAAGTCAATTGTGTATTCCAAGGAGTTCCATGAGGGAGAACCTGATAAAGGAGAAGCATAGTGGAGGAATGGCAGGACATTTTGGTGGATAAGACCATTGCCATTATCATGAGCATTATTATTGGCCTCAAGTTATCAAGGATGTGAAAGTTTGTGTGTAGAGTTGCGAGGAATGTCGGATGGCTATGAGCGAGAATCTTTGGGTTGTATCAGCCCTTACCTGTACCAGAGAGGCCGTGGGAGGATATAAGTATGGACTTTGTTCTTGGTTTGCCAAGGACACCGAGAGGGAATGATTCAGTATTTGTGGTAGTTGACAAGTTTTCGAAGATGGCACATTTCATTCCATGCTAAAAGACCCATGATGCAGTCCACATTGTTGACTTGTTCTTTAGAGAGGTGGTGAGGTTACATGGTCTACCAAAGAGTATAGTCTCAGATCGTGACATAAAATTTGTTGGATACTTTTGGAGGACCTTGTGGAAGAAGTTGAAAATAGAGTTGAAGTCCAGTTCTACACACCATCCACAGACTGTTGAGCAGACTGAGGTTGTGAACAGAAGTCTAGGTAACCTACTGAGATGCTTGGTAGGAGATAAACCCAAGGGATGGGACTTGATCTTACCCCAAGAATAATTTTATTACAACAATTCTGTCAACAGAAGCACTGGTAGATCACCATTCCAGATTGTGTATGGAGGCAGTCCATTGTGTATGGAGGCAGTCCCAAGACCGCTCTAGAATTGAGGAAGATGGATCAAGAGAAGAAGACAAGTGTCGAAGCTGAAGAATTTGCATAGCACATCAAGAATATACATGAAGAGGTAAGGGAACATATTAACAAGATGAATATGTACTATAAGGCTAAGGCAGATCATAAGAGGAGGTATAAGGAGTTTCAGATTGGTGATGAAGTGATGGTCCAATTGAAGAAAGAAAGGTTTCCAGTGGGAACCTATAATAAATTGAAGATGAAGAAGTTTGGTCCCTATAAAATTTTGAAAAGACATGAATCAGGGAACGCATATGAGGTAGAGTTGCCAGATGGAGTCAACATTTCCCCTATGTTCAATATTTCAGATTTGACAGAGTATCATGAAGGTGGGGCAAAGGAAGTACCAACAATGGAACAATGTGGCATTCCAACACCTGCTTCAAAGGAGGAGATTGAAGAAATCCTAGATAGTCGTGTGGGAAGGAGTACCAGAAACAGGAAGTATGAAGAATATTTGGTGAAGTGGAGAGGAAATCCTGTGGAAGATTCATCTTGGCTGTCTAAGGCAGAGGTTGACCGTTTGGGTTTTTCTCAACCATCTGAGACGTGACGGGGTCACTTCTCAAATTACCCTAGGTGTCTGATGCAGGAGCATCCACTGGTGTGAGGGAAATCTTGCATCACCCAAAAAGATTCTTTCCATTTATGTTCCTATTTTTTGCTTTTTGTAGATGTTTCTGCATTTCTGGATACCCTTTTCGTTGAATAAGAGTTTCCAACTTTTAGAATTGCTTTTCTACTTTTTCTGCTCAACTGCTATTTTTAGTAGGTATGAATTTTAAGGCGTGGGAAGACAAAAATTTATGGGAAGGTTCAAGATGGAAAAATAAGCACTTGGGCGAAAGAATCAGGTCAAGATCATTCACGGTTTGAAAGTTATTCAAGTTCCAGTTTCTGCTTTTTGCCTTGAAAAACCTTCTAAGTCTAGTTTGAGGCACTAAATGGTCCCGTATGGGCACAAAAATTGTCAAAATTGGCAGCGCAAGTTCTTATCGCGTTCTTCACTCTGAGACCTTTCTGACCATGCAAACAGTTTGAAAAACGGAGTCCCAGATCAAAAGTTATGGCTTCCGGAAGTTGGCCAATTTTTGGAAAATAGCCAATTTTCGAATTAGGACTTAGTTTAAGAATTTCAAATTGTAATTTTTGGTGCCAAACTGCCAAAAATCTTATCTTGAGTGTTGTCTTTGGCTCCAAATGAAAAGGGGGCTATTTATGGGCTAGTTTCTAATTTTTGGATAACTTTTTTTTGTGGAAAATTGTTCACATGCTGCAAAAGGGGAATCTAGGTAATTTTCTGTAAGTTTGTAATTTGCATGTATCATAGAGCCCGAGGATTTGAGATCCTCTACATGTAAGGGTTCCATATTTTTGAATAAAATATTATTCTGTATTTTGTGAGTGTTATTCTGTGTCTCAGGTTTGCTCGCTCGTCAGTATGCCATCTCCATATCCAAATTTGATTATTTTGTTTATGTAAATGTTGACAGATATAGCGTCTGAAAAATGAAAGCAATCTCTGTCAGGAATTATGTCAAGCATATTAGTTGTGAGGTATGTGCCCATCCCCTTGATCTCAATTAAATTTTTAACCTCAACAATATAGAATTCTTCACCTTCTTCCTCTTTAGACATCACAAGAATAATTGCAGCTAACATGAAAACTAGAATGAACATTTTGACCTGCCATCGTAAATGCACCATCTTTATAGATTTCTCTTCTAAAATTTTTCTGTTAACTTAGCTTAGCATGAAAGAAAAGTACAAACTCTTATGTATATTTGTTCTGCACTGTATAAGTATATATACTTCAAGTAAATATTGGACTATGTGTATATATACATTAAATTAGAGATGCATGTCTATGTATATATTACATTGATCTATATACTATCTAGGCATTCAAGAGCCACCAAGAGGGGTGGGGTACGTTCAAAGAGAATGCAATGGAAATGAGTGTGGCTTCTTGCTCAAAATTTGGGCTATGGCATTGGATGCCCAACTTGAGGTCCAATTCAACTTTCACATGACAAGCTTTAGTAGCATCGCCGGTTTGAAGCTGCTTAGGGATGGGCATGACATTTCCTTTATCATACCCCAAGGACACGAGCATCAATTGGGCTATCGAGATGTTGGAGGCGGAAGTGGGTGGTTTCAGATCTTGGTGGGGTAACTTGAAGAGGTGAGGAGGAGACTAAGTAGATGTGGATTCGGTGTAGTTGGTAATGCTTTACTTGGTGATGTTAGTCGGCTTGATGAGAGGGGTATAGAGAGGGTAGGAAACAGAGAGATAGGTGCAAGCTTTGGCACTACGAAGGCGGCGTGTGGCAGAGTCGTAGGCTTAGGTGACCTCCTCGGTAGTGTCAAAAATACCGAGCCCACCGCCCGGTTTGGTACCAAATTTTTGTCGACCATCTCCCCCACGGAAATTCCGATATTGTTTCCCCCATCTCGCATAAATTTGGTCAAGTGATTTCTAGCTTCAAAGTTCAAATGATGCAAACTCCTCATCTTATTAACATTCATTCAATTGTTATTTGAAATGTTCTTCCTTCTAACTTCAAATGATGCGACCTCCTTGTCTTATTAACACTCATTCAATTGTTATTCAAAACGGTCCATCCAATATTGTTATGAGCACCTTCTTTCCATGCACATACTAAATTGGTTTAGCTAGGTGTAGGAAGAGTGAACGTGTGATATTTGGTCTAGTAGCTCTTAAATACATAAGGCTACCAACTTACGATGTTGCATCTACTTTTTCAATTGAAGCAATTTCTTCATTCATGACTTTAATCCACACTTCTTGTTTTATTGCATCCTCAAATTATCTCACATTCAAGTTTAACCAAGGCAATGCGAGGATGCAATAAAACACGAAGTGTGGACTAAAGTCATGAATGAAAAAAATGTTTCAATTCAAAAACTAGATGCAACATTGTACATGAGTCTACTTGGTAGCCTTACGTATTTAACAACTACTAGACCAAATATCAGGTTTGTCATTAGTTTTCTTTCAAGGTTCATACAAAATTCAAGTAAGATGTCCTTTTGTGCAATGCAAATAATATAAGATATGTTCAAGGTACAAGTAATTTTGGCATTCGGTATGCTCTTATAAATGATTTTGGTTTAATTGGATTTACAAACAGTGATTGGGTTGGTTCTATAGATGATAGAGAAATCACTTCAATTTTTATATTTTTTTGGGATCAGGTGTCATTTCTTGGTCTTCAAAAAAGTAGTCTTCAGTCTCTTTATCCTCAACTGAAGCTAAGTACATTGCTGCAACTTCGGCTTCTTGCCAAGCAGTATGGCTAAGAAGAATTTTAATAGATGACTTAAAACAAAAAAAAACTATGCCAACCTTGATACCACTTGTTGGTTATCATTTTTGTACTCCATAAATCATAATTTTCTCTTTTAAACACAAGTATTTGAGGCTGGGTTAAACTTGAACCATTGGCTGCTATATTTTCTTCCTAAACTACAATTCTCCTCACAAAATTTTCACTTCTTTGTTGAGAATAAACCCACCTAAGTTTGTTGAATTTCTAACTTCTTGATGCTCTAATACAAGTTGTTTGTTTTCATTTTTATACTCGAAAAATCATAATTTTCCCCTTTAAACAAAGGTATTTGAGGCTAAGTTGAACTTGAAGCATTGTATACCATATTCCTTTCCCAAGATGTAATTCTCCTCACAAAATTTTCATTTCTTTGTTGAGATTAAACCCATTTAATTATTTTTTTGGTGATGTCGTTGGCTCTCACACAAATGAGGGGTTAGAACATTCCAAGAACAAACATTCGAAAACAACACAGTGGGTTTTATAATATATAGAACAAAACTAGGGGCATCACATTGCTACAACAATGACAAACTTTTATTCATTAAAAAACATTAAAACAGGTATTACATTTGTTAAATAGGCGTAGGACAACTAAGAGGGGGGGGTGAATTAGTTGTCACAAAATTCAAACTTAAGACAACACTTGTCAATTCCACAACTACACTATTCTATTATTAAGAGCATGAAACACAAGTAACATAAAGTAAATCAATAGAATGAACACCAAAATTTTATGTGGAAAACCCAATAAGGGAAAACCATGGTGAGGGTTAATTCACAATATAAAGAGATTATAAAATTGAATATAGAGGCTCACTGCCCAAAAGATGACTCACTGTCCAAGTACAAAGGCTCACTGCCTACAAAAAGGACACACTATTCAACAAGGAGGCTCACTGCCTATAGATACAAAAGAGAACAAAAGAGCCACCACAAAAATTAAGACACATCCACAACTTTGAATAAGGATTGCAGAAACCTTTCGCTCACTGCCTTTAGGAATCCAACACAGTGAAGTACTGCCATCTCAACTCACTCACACAAACACTTCTACTCTTGTGATTTGTGGCCCACTTTTGTCACTTTGCATCACACTATCATACAATTCTTCACAATTTTTCTTGCTTTTATACCATCCTCAATCTTAGGAACTTTCTCCAAAGTCGGCCACAAATACCTCATTTCATAAATTCAAATTAGATCGGCAACTCAACATTCCCATGGTGGAAAGGAATGAGAGTGGACCAATTAAAAAAATAACCAAGACCAAAAATAATGTCTCAGATCAACCACAAGCTTCCTTAATTAATTTTATTCTTCGAATGAAGTGAAAACACCAGGTCAGCCAAACCTAATGAAAAACACAAATGAACATTGATGTACACACTTCCCAACAAGAAGATGACACACAGACTCCAAAACATGTTTCATTATGCATGAGAATACATCTTATATTTCCTTAGATACATCCGCAAAAAATGCAATATGCTTCAAACTCTAAACACCTTTCACCAGTCCATCTAGACTGTGCAAACTCATACTAAAACACTAAAACATGACTTCTGAATCACCAAACTTCAACCTTCTTTGCCAAAACATAGAAAGCGCCATCTGAAGGCATATCCCAGATCTGTAAGATCTAAAAGAAAGCAGTGGAGGACTATGAAGTAGAAACATTTCTCTCAGTCCACAGAAGATCAACTTTGTCAGAACAATTCACACATCGATGAGCATAACTTTCATTTACTATCACACTAGAAGCTAAAACTCAGGATATATCACCACAAGATCACCATTATCAAATCTTCAAACCTGCACAAGAATAGGATCAACACAGGAGAAATGTGGAGCACATACCAGAGCACATTCTGAACACATTCATCACTCTAACTTCTCTTCTTTATTAATTTTCTCAAAAGAACTTGAAAACTCATCAACATAGTACATTTGCAATGACATAAAGATAGCTCCATGTACTCACAACATTTCAGCAACATCTCAGCTATACATGTACAATCTGCAACATATTGAACTATGTTGACATTAATGAAAAAGGTAATGACAACACCAGTAGACTAGCTCATACTTGCAACAATCTTCCCCTTTGTCATTGATGGAAACACATGATGTGAAAAACTATCAAAGGAAAAATCCTTCACAATATCCTAGGAGAGCACATTCTCTTCCTCTGCAACTATTTTTCACATGACTTTCTCTCCCCCTTTGACATCAATGGCAAAGACCAACACTCTGATCACTCCCCTTAGGAGTACACTCATACTGCAACAATGAAAACCTTTTCTACTCCCGTTGTGGAGTAGACCCATTTACTAGTCCAGATAAATAAAGAATCTGTGAGTCCACTAGACTGATGCACCTACATGTGCACTTAGTTCAGAGGGCTAATGATCCCCAACCTCTCCCTAAGATGCTCAAAAGTATCCTTTGGAAGAGCCTTAGTAAATATGTCTACAATTTGTTCCTTTATTGTCACATACACCAATCTGACTTCATTCTCTAGCACCTTTTCTCTATAGAAATGATATTTGATAGATATGTGTTTTGTTCTTGAATGCATAACCGAGTTCTTTGAAATTTTTGTTACTAGTGTTGTCACAAAAAATAGAAATAAGCTCATCACATATCACTCTAATGTCTTTCAGAGTTTCCTTCATCCACAAAACTTGTGTGCAAAAGGATGTTGCAGGAATGTATTTTGCCTCTGCAGTGGATAAAGAAACTGAGTCTTTCTTTTTACTCAACCATGAAACTAATCTTCTGCCAAGAAAGAAAGTACCACCACTGGTACTCTTCAGGTCATCTACACATTCGGCCCAACCCGTGTCATTATAAGCACTCAGGGTGAAATCATCATTCTTAGGATACCATAATCCATAATCTAGTGTACATTTAAGATATCTAAATATCCTCTTTATAGTTGTAATATGTGCCTCTTTAGGATCTGCTTGGAATCTGGAAACTAAGCATACTACATGCATAATATCTAGTTTAGTAGCAGTAAGATACAACAGTCTGCCAATCATAGATTTGCATTTGCTCTTATCGGTCTTAGCAGATTCATCATCTTTGCTCAGTTTACATCCGATTACCATAGGAGTACACACCGATTTGGAATCATCCATCCCAAACTTCTTCAACAACTCTTTTACATACTTAGATTGTGAAATGAATATCCATTTATCAGTTTGATTCAATTGTAGACAAAGGAATAAATTCAATTCACCAATCATAGACATCTTAAAATAAAATTGCATCTCTTCAACAAACTTTTTACACATGCCTTCATTTCCACCAAAAATGATATCATCTTGACATATACAACTACTATCAACATTTTGTTACCTTGCACTTTGACATAAAGATTGTTGTTAGCAGAGCCTTTGATGATACCTTGCATTATCAAGTATCTATCCAATCTTGCATACCAAGCTTTAGGAGCTTGCTTCAGTCCATACAACGCCTTCTTCAACTTACAAATCATGTTTGGTTTGTCAGATAACTGAAACCCTTTAGTTTGTTCCTTGTACACTTCTTCCTTCAATTCACCATTCAAAAATGCTAACTTAACATCCAGTTGATACACTTTGAAGTCCTTGTGGGAAGAAATTTCCAAAAACATCATAATAGCTTCCATTCTAGCCATAGGGGAAAATGTCTTCAAAATCTATACCTTTAACTTGTAAATATCCCTTGCATACAAGTCATGACTTATTCCTTACAACTCCACTTTCATTTAGCTTATTACGGAACACCCATTTTGAGCCAATCACATTTTTATTGACAGGCCTATGGACTAGTTCCCATGTCTGATTCTTTTCTATTTGCTACAACTCTTCTTTCATAGCTCTCGTTCAACTCTCATCTTCATATGCTTCACTTTTATCTCCAATTATCTATTCCTCCAGATGATTCTTTTGTACAAACTTAGGAGTCTTACCAATCCATAACTCAAAAGGAGTCTGTGTGTTGTTTTATATGATCTAAACTCTATTAATAACATAAACAATAGTGTGTATCACCTCTCTCTAGTACACATCTGGTATGTTTGATTTTTTCATTATGATTTCTAGCAGCTTCCTGTATTGTCCTATTTTTCCTTTCAACTACTCCATTATGCTGAGGGGTTCTCAGAGTAGAAAACTATCTTTTTATGCCATGTTCACAAAATGCATTAAATTCACCAGAAGTGAATTCTCCACCTCTATCAGATCTCAAACACTTGATTTTCAAATTTACTTTATTTTCCACTCTTGCTTTGAATACCTTAAACCTATCTAGAACCTGATTATTTTCTCTAAGAAAAGCAACCCATGTCATTCGATTATAATCATCAATAAGCAGCATGAAATACTTGTAACCATTTAGGCTTCCAGTTCTAGTCAAACCATAGAGATCAGTAAGAACTAACTCCAACATTTCAGTAGCAGAGTGTTATTTTCCCTTAAAGTTGCATCTTGTTTGTTTCCCCAATTGACAATTTCTACAAATAGCATTAGCAGGTCTTGTGATTCTAGGCAGCCATTGAACAATCTCCTTTGAACTGATTTTCTCCAGGTTATCAAAATTTACATGTCCCATTCTCTGGTGCCATAACCAACTTTCACTAATTTGAGATACAAGGAATTGACCATCAACTCCTTTAAGCTGATAGATTTTTCCATAAGTTCTTCCAACAACAACCATATCTCCATTTCCAGATCCTTTTTCTGATTTCACAGGTATTATTCTAAAAATAAAAAATAAAACCATTGCTACACATCATACCAACACTTATAACGTTATGCCTCAAACCCTTCACATAATATACATCATCAGTATTGTGCACTCCATCAAAACTAATTGAACCTTTCCCACAAATCTTAATTCTTGAATCATCACCAAACATAACTAAACTACCATCATATTTCTCAAGTTTAGTGAACTTACTCTTATCTCTGTTCATGTGATTAGAACATCCACTATCAATTACCCAGTAGTCTTCATTCTGTCATACATGAAAATTGGTAACAAAAGTACCTTCCATCATATTCCTCTTATTCTTTGAGGCCTTCTTGTTTACACATTTTCTAGGGTTAGTGGATATAGATTTAATTTTCAAATCTAAGAATAAGCATTCACTATCATCAACCTCATTCTCAGATTCATCGTCAGAAATTCCTGCTTCTACTTTAACATAGTACAACTTCTTATATTTCTTATCCTTTCTATCCTTATCCTTATAATCCTTGTTTTTCTTATGTATAGCTTTATTTAGACATATTGAAGCATAATGACCACTATTACCACAACTGAAACATTTAAAGGGAAACATACGTTTATACTTTCTGATACCTCTCTTCAACTTCTTGGTGAAGTTTTCTTCCAACTCATCATCACCATCACTATCTAATTCATCTTCAATCTTCATTGCCTTAAATTTTGTTTTTGTCTTTTCTTCTATCTTGTCTTCTTTCAGGAACTTTCTCATCTCAAATTCTTGGAAGGTGTTGAACAACTATTCTAAAGTGCACTTCTTAGGATCATACATTTCTTCAATAACTGAGATCTTATCACTATAGCAGTCTTGTAGGGTGATCAAAATATTCTAAATTATATCTTTAGCTGATAGTTTTCCTCCTTGATTTCTAACTTCATTTGTAGTTAGTTCAACCCTCTAAAAGAAGCCTATAAATTCTTCACCTTCTTCCATTTTCAGATTTACAAATCTATGCTTCACCATCAGCTTCTTTGTCAATTTCACTCTTTCATTTCCTTCATACATGTCTTCCAACTTTTTCCAAACTTCATATGTAGTATCCAAAGAAAGAACCTTAGCTTGCTCATTTTTAGATAAGCCATTGCAAATAGCATACTTTTCCTTCTCATTATCTTCATAAGCAAAAATCTCATCTACAATAGTAATACCACTAGACAGGGGTGTATACTTTGTCTCAACAGCCTTCCAAGCCTTGAAACCAAGAGAGGCAATATATCCTTTCATTTATCCCTTCCAATCATCGTAGTCAGTTCCATCAAACATAGGGATCACAAACTTATGCACCATTGGATCTTCCTTAAGCGATTAAGCTCTACACCAAACAACCAAGGCTCTGATACCAATTGTTAAATAGACACAGGACAACTGAGAGGAGGGGTGAATTAGTTGTCACAAAATTCAAACTTAAGACAACACTTATCAATTCCACAACCACACTATTCTATTATTAAGTAAGAGCATGAAACACAAGTAAAAAAAAGTAAATCAACACAATGAACACCAAATTTTTACGTGGAAAACCCAATAAGGGAAAAAAACACGGTGAGGGTTAACTCACAATATAAAGAGATTATAAAACTTAATACAGAGGCTCACTTCCTAGAAGAGGACTCACTATCCAAGTAGAAAGGCTTACTACCTATAAAAAGGACTCACTATCGAACAGGGAGGCTCATTGTCTATAGATACAAAAGAGAACAAAAGATCCACCATAGTAATTAACACACTTCTCCAACTTTGAATAAGCATTGCATAAAGCTTTAGCTCACTACCTTCAGGAATCCAAAACAATGAAGTAATGTACAGTCTCAACTCACTCACACACACACTTCTACTCTTATGATTTGTGGCTCACTTTCGTCACTTTGCATCACACTGCCATACAATTCTTCACAATTTGACTTACTTTTATACCAGCCTCAACCTTAGAAACTTTCTCCAACATCAGCCACAAATACCTCATTTCATAAATTCAAATTAGGTCAGCAACTCAACATTCCCACAGTGGAAAGGAATGCGAGTGGACCAATAATACATTTAGCCAAGACCAAAAATAATGTCTCAGATCAACCACATTCTTCCTCAATTTAATTTTATTCTTCGAATGAAGTGTAAACACCAGGTCGGCCAAACCTAATGAAAAACACAAATGAACATTGATGTACATGCTTCCCAACAAGAAGATAACATGTAGACTCCACAACATGCTTCATTGTGCATGAGAATACATCTTAGATTTCTTCAGATACATCCACAACAAATGCAATATGCTTTAAACTTTGAACACCTTTCACTAGTCCATCTGAACTATGCAAACTTATACTGAAACACTAAAACATGACTTTTGGATCACCAAACTTCAACCTTATTTTCCAAAACCTAGAGAGCATCATCTCAAGACATATCCTAGATCTAAAATATTTGAAACAAAATAGCGGAGGACTGGGGAGCAAAATTTTTTCTCTCAATCCACAGAAGATCAACTCTATCAGAACAATTCACACACTAGTGAACATAACTTTCATGTACTATCACACCAGAAGCCAAACTCATGATATATCACCACAAGATCACCATTATCAAACCTGCTGATCTACACAAGCATAGGTTCAATATAGGAGAAAGTTGGAGCACATACCAAAGCACATTATGAACATATTCATCCCTCTGACTTCTTTATTAATTTTCTCAAAAGAACTTGGAAACTCATCAACACAACACATTTGCAATGACATAAAGATAGCTCCATGTACTCACAACATTTTAGCAACATCTTAGTTATACATGTACAATTTGCAACATACTGAACTGTGTTGACATCAATGGCAACATTAATGACAACACCACCAAACTAGCTCATACTTGCAACAACATTGTTCATAGTGAGTTTTATAACAATATGCTAACAAACCATTTATCTTGAAACCCACATTTACCGAATACATTTGCACAAAAACTGAAAAATAAAACTAATAACACTTGCATTATATTAAATTATTTAATTGATCAGAAGTAGTGCTACAAAGCTGAAAAATCTGACCAGTGAAGTGATACTTTTAAAGGAACAACCTTGTTGGCAACATTTGGATAGCCTCTGTACATAAGACCTGCACAGAGAAGAAGCATAAGAAAGAACAATACAAAAAATAGAATGTATATTCAATAATGTAAAGGCCTTTCCTATGTGCAGCTACATGGACCTTTTGAAGAGAAGGTATTAACAAATGTCTTAAACATTACAAGTGTTAAAAATGTCTTAAAAACACCATGTTTACATCCCTCCTATACATTAAACATTTGGATGAAAAAATGATAGAAAATATATTAATTGTCAACCATACTTGGGCGGTGGAGAATGCATCGTGTCTTCATGAACCATAGATTTTAATAGTGTGAAATGTTATGACTCTCTTTTCCTCAATTAGGGTCTTTCACCTAATGGAAAGAGATAGATCCCACACCCAAAATCTCGGTGGTTCACTCAAACTAAGGTATGTATGATGTAATTATGACTAAATACAATGAACTAGATGCAACTAATTGATAAAATGGATTGGTTATTAATGTAAAACTATTGAAATGCATGCTGTTTGAAAACACATTGTGATATGAAAATTGCAATAGAAATGGATGAAACTAAAAGTATGCACCCGAGATCTTGATGGAGACTTGAAATGAGTTTTGAAATGCTACTAATCCTAATTTTTAGGCTTGGTGGGACTCATTCGCCATTCTGGGTGAATTAGTCCTAGATCTGTAAAACTATTTTGGAGCCCGTTTCAGACAAATGGGTATCCAAAAATGTAGAAAATCAAAATCAATCCTTGCAGTGGGACTCATTCACCACCCATGGAGAATGAGTCACTTTTGAATTTCTAAAGATTCAAAGGTGGAAATAGGAGTCTTCGATCTACATTTTATGCTTCTCCAAGTGTCTGGTTCAGACCTGAAAGTGACTTTTTGTGGGTATTTTGACTTTTCCAATGAAGAGATCATGACTTGAACAACTTTACAACTTGATTCTTAATGATTTCCAGGCTTCCAAGATGCCTAAATCTGCAAACACACAAGAAGAGAAGAAGAAATGTTGAATGTTAGGGCATGGGGGTTTGCCTTGGTCAAACCCCTTTTAGGTAATTAAACCAAAATGATGAAAGAATGTAATGAAGCATGCAATAATGAAGTTAGTACCTTGCCATGATGTTTGATCTTGAAATTTTGTAGCAAGACATGAAGAATTTTCCCTTGAATGTCCTTTGGAGATATCTTGATGACTTAGAATGATGAAACCCTAGCTTACTTGACTTGGTAGAGAAGATGGATGATGAATGAATGATAAGAGATGTGTGAATGAGTTAATAGTCTATAAATTAGGGATTTGAAGGTTGATTTTATAGGAAATTCACCTTATTCACCCATAAATTGGATCCCTAAGGCCGACATGAAGAAAATTTAAACTTTAAACCTATTTTTTCTCACTAAAAAGTGAAAAATGGCCCAAATGGGACTCATTCACCACCTTGGTTGAATAAGTCCCATCTGGTAGGGACTCATTTGCCATATATGGCGAATTAGTCCTAGAGGGGTCCATTTGCCAGTTGGGTGGTTGGGAGATAATAAAATAAGTTTTATATAGTGACCTTGTCAATTATTTCATCAAATATTACCCCAGGATGCACAATATGGGGTAATAGGGGCCTATTAGTGATGATGTAAAGGTCAATAAGGAATTGGGACATAGAATTAAATGTGAAATTGTGATTAAATACACTTTACAACACTAAAATGAGGTCCACATAGCCTAGGAAGGAAAAATATCCAATTTGAATGTGTAAGACACATTACAATACTAGATTATCATTAAGTTTATTTTAGAAGCTCCTTCTAGATCGATGTGTGGAACATATATTTTTGGCACCTACTTGCTTTCTATCACTCCTAGGTTTTTTCACCTAAATGGAAGGTGGGCCAAAAATGCTTATGTTCTCATTAGAAGAAATGGAAAAAGGGGTGTGAAGTGTGTGTTTGGATGTGTTTAAATGTTGAAAACTTAATGAAAATGCATACTAAGGAATGTAATTCTAATCTAATGTAAAAGTTTTGGAAAACACAATGTGTATTCAAACTATTTGTCAAGAAATGCAAACAAACTATAACATAAAGTAACCCAATTGGAGATATATGTACCTGGAAGTTGGAAGAGGGTGAAATGAGGCTCCAAACACTTGTAGAAGACACCATAAATTCTCACTGAGACTAATTTTCCATCTTGGGTGAATGAGTCTTTTTTTTGCCAGAAAGTGTCAGAACCAGTTTTGGGTAATTGGGTATCCAAATCTATAGAAATCATTGTTCAAGCCTAGAAATGGGACTGATTCACCATCAATGGTGAATTATTCCTCTTCTAGAAAATAGAGAATTTTGGATAGGATTTTGTGGCTTATGATCTGCAATTCTATTTCTGAAGATTCCCCGGATTTGAATCTGCAAAACTCAACTTGTAGACTCTCTTCAAGCTTGAAATAGGGCTTGAGACACCTTGAATGAATTTTATGGGATATGTACACCTTTCTCACCTTTCCAATTGACAAATCTGCATACATAAACACATGCAAAGGGGAAAAAGTATTGAGGGTTAGGATATAGGGGTTTTCCTTGGTCAAACCCCTTTTAGGTAATTAAACTAAAATGATGAAATAAAGTAATGAAACATGAAACAATGGAGTTGATTACCTTTTCATGATGATTTTATCTTGAAATTCCACAACAATGGAGGAAGATTCAGCCCTTAAATGTCCTTAGAAGCTTTCTTGATGAATTGCAATGTAAAAACCCTAAGTTGCTTGACTTGAGATGAAAGATTGATGGATGAATAATGAAGAATGGGTGTTAATTAAGCTAATGGATGTAAAAGTGAGTTTAGAGAGGTGCTTTAGAGGAAATTCGCCTAATTTACCCATTAATACCTCATCACAGGCCGACATGAAGCAAAATTAAACTCAAATTTCACTTTTTTTTCTCGCTCAAAGGTCAAAATTGAGCCACATGGGACTCATTCACCAGACATGGAAAATGGGTCCCACCTAGATGGGACTGATTTTCCATGCATGGCGAATGGGTCCCATAGGGGCTATTTTGACAACTCAGATGCCAAGAGATAAGGAAATAAGGTCTAAAATGCAACCTTGTTGGGTATTTGATCAATTTAAGCCTGATGATGCATAATGTAGGTTAATAAGGACCTATTAGTGATGATCTAAAACTCAATTGGGGCTTGGGACACAAAAATCAATGTGAAAGTGTGATTAAATACACTTTACAACACTAAAATGAGGTCAACATAGCCTAAAAAGGCACAAGAACCAATGTAAATGTGCAAGACACATTACAACACTAGTTTATCATTAAGTTTATTTTACAAGCCTTAAATATTGATGTGAAGATGCAATGAAACATGTTTTATAATGTTGAATTAGGGAGAAGTAAGTTAATTAAGTCTAGAAAAGTGTGAAATTCCTTTACAAGACTTTACAACACCTTTACAAGACATCATTAAAAGCATCTTATTCAATTTTCAAGAGTCCAAGACCTAATGTGGATACATAAAATGCCTCACAACACTAGATTAAGACCTTACTAAGTCCAATTTATGATGAATTGATCCCATGTCAAGCAAAGGGTACTTTTTTCTACGACACATTTAGCCCCCACTTTAGTGAGGATGAACTTGCTTAAAACTCACATAAAGTAGACATTCAAGAGATGTCCTCATACATAGACTTAGATGATAAATAATGACAAAGATGAAGGAGGTGGCCAAGCCCCTAGGATCAAAGATCTTAAGTCAATCCCCCAAGATACAAAATCATGCAATGGCAAGGAAGAAGGGGTGAAAAGGGATGGATCAATCTTCGATCATTTGTCGAGCTAGTTGTGGATGAGATCTAGACTGATTACTTGAAAGAGAGAATGTGTACTCACTCTAGGGCTGCAAAAATTTAGGCTGTCCATGGGGTGAGAAGGCCCAAACGTACTCACTCTGGGACCACAAAACTAGTTATCCGTGGGGTGAGACAGCCTAAATGTACTCACTCTGGGGCCACATAACTAGTTGTCCGTGAGGTGAGAAAGCCTAAATGTACACACTTTGGAGCCATAGAACTAGTTGTCCGTGGGGTGAGAAAGCCTAAAAAGGTAAGATACACACGCTAGTTGGTATGCACTCACAATCACAAAGGTGGGCTTCCCGCTCAACCATGTCAAAGTTATACCTCCTGATAAATTTAACAAGGCACCACAAGAAAATGCTCATGAACAAAAAGAAAAGGTACCACATGCATGCAAGTTATGTTATGCAAGGTGGCAAAAAGGTGCAAAAATGTAAAAATGCAAAATGTAAAGGTGTAAAATGTAAAAGATGTTCAAAGGAGTCTTGTCCAGTTCATGCAAGGTCAGTTAGTTAGGGGAACATTGTGTCTAATGTCTCCAAGAGAGGACCAATAAAATAATAGTATATTCACAACTTAGGGGATGCAGTGCATCACATCAGGCCACCAAGATGAATGTAATATGCTGAGATAGATCACACTTATGAAGGAAATCACACCCAATGTAATCCACAAAGTGACCAATGCATCACATAAATGACAAGGCTACACTAAGAACCAAGAATACACATGAATTAAGGTATTTTATGCCCCCCACTTTAAAGTGGTTGCTAACACCATTGTTGTGAGAAATTGCTTTAAAGTAGAAGAGAAGAACATGAGAGCTTATTCGAAAAGCCCTATTCCAAGTCATATGTTTTTGATAAGCTGTGTCATGAAGAAAGAGAGTATGTCACAAGCAAGTCAATCTTAAGACATGTCATCCACATCTCAAGCTTGCTCTTATACGTTCATGAAAGGTTAACGATTAGTGAAAAGAGACAATGCCAAGTGACATATAGGGATAAGGTTATCAAATCCCTTGCCCCCACTTAGTGTAGGACAAAGGTGAGCCTAGAATGGATGATGGTATGCTGCCCCTTGCAAGGGATTTGAAACATGTAATAGTGATAATGTTATGATCCTACAACTATTACATGGCAAGGAGCAGCAACTAATGTTATTTATGTATCGATTTAGGATGTACCAAGGTTAAAGGTTTCTTGGAAGAATGGTTGGTGTTAGTATGGATGTTGAGTGAAGGTTTGTTGGATGGGTTGATTTCTATGAAAGGAAAATCACGAAGACCATGATTTGGAAGAATGAGGTTGGGTGTATCGTGAGCTTGTGGGTTGTGCAATGGTGGGTAAAGTATGAGAGGATTCTTAGGTGTTTCCAAAATAACTTCAGCACACATAGGAGGAGGATTAATGGTTGGATTGCTACTAGTGGTGATACAAGAGGAAGGCTTTAATTGGTTGTCTATGTTTGCTAAGTTATCATTCTTATGTGCCATAATATCAACCCTATGAGGAAAGCTAATATGTTCATCAAATGTCATAATTGGATTTGGAAAAATAGCTTCATCATTCATAGGAGAGGCATCAATAAAAGGATAACTAGGAGTTTCATGGTTACTAATGATTGGACTTTTATGTTCAAAAAGAGCTTCCCAAATGGGAGAGATAGTAGGCAATGAAGGAATAAGTGTTTCAGAAGTTTCACCAATGATATCTTCTAACACTAAACTCTCTTCTTCATGTGTAGAGAAGATATTAGGAGAAGAGAATGGTTGATTGTCATGATTATCTACAGTTACATCTTCATGTCCTAGAATGTCTTCTTGAGTAGGGGAGGTAGGATTTTCATAGCTCTTATTCATATCCTCCACACAAATGTGTTGGTCATGATCATTCACAATTGTAGCATTTTCACCATTAGGGGAGGTGTTGGGAGATGAATGAGGAGTCAGTAAGGTAGGGGAAATGATTTCATCTTTGTGTGCCATAATAGTTTTGCAAGTGGGAGGAGATGGAAGAAAAGCAATACTTTCATGATTGTCGATGATTGTGTCTTCTTTCATCAAGATACCTTCATCACCAATGGGAGAGATATCAGGAGAAGAACAATGATGATTATCATGATTATCGATGCTTGCATCATTTTGGGGAAAAGCTTTAGTGGATGATTTAGAAGAGAGGAAGTCATCTAAGGCTTCATCTAACATTTCCAAATCATCACTACTAAAGGGCTTGGATGTTATGTTTGTTGTAATTGATTCTTTTGATGTTTGTGTTTGTTGGCTTGCATTGTGTAATGAAGTTGATCTAAATGAGCTCGGAACTAATGCAAAAAATGAAGATTGCAAAAGTGTAAATTCCATAAATGTAAATAATATCTATTTCTAATGATGCAATATAAGATGAAATGCAATTTTTCAGATTTCAAACAAAGTAGTTTTCTGATTACACTATGCACTAATCTGAAAGATTAAATGTTGTGAATGCAAAAGTTAAGTTTAAACAATGCACAAAATGAGCTATGTGAAGTGAGATCTAGTGAAATAAATGCTACATAAATGCAACTAACTAATATAAGTAGGTTAAGGCACCAAACAGGAGTCTAAAAATAGATTTCTAAGTTCTGTAAAATGTTGTTTCAGGGGTAAGAAGGGACTGATTTGCCTAGGGTGGCAAATGAGTCCCAGTACAAATTTGTTTTGGATTTTTTAGAAATTTTGGACTAATGTTTATGGTTTTAGAATGCTAAGAGGTAGGCCTAATTGAAAATGCAGAATTTTAGAAATTTTACATAAAATGAAATGACAAAAATGCAACATAAATGCACTTTCTAGGAATGCAAAATTTAACACCTAGCATACAAATGAATCATGCAAATAATAATGAAAGCTAGATCTATGATGCTGAAAGGACTCCAAATAAGATAAGAAAGCATTTGAAAAGCAAGTTCACCAAAATGGAAGATAGATTTTTGGCACCTAATTGCTTTCTATCACTCGACTAGGGTTTTTCACCTAGAAGGAGAAAGGTGGGCCAAAAATACTTATGTTCTCATTAGAAGAAATGGAAAAAGGGGTGTGAAGTATGTGTGTGCATGTTTTTAAATGCTGAAAACTTAATGAAAATGTAGACTAAGGAATTCAATTCTAATCTAATATAAAAGTGTTGGAAAGCACAATGTGTATTCAAACTATTTGTCAAGAAATGCAAACAAACAATAACAAAAAGTAACCCAGTTAGATATATGTACCTAGAAGTTGGAAGAGGGTGAAATGAGGTTTTGAATACTTGCAATAGACACTAGAAATTCTCACTGGGATTGATTCTCCATCCTAGGCGAATGAGTCCTATTTATCCAGAAAGTATCAGAACCAGTTTCGGGGAATTGGGTATCCAAATCTATAGAAATCATTGTTCAAGCCTAGAAATGGGACTGATATGCAATCAATGGTGAATGAGTCCTCTTCTAGAAAATAGAGAATTTTGGATAGGATTTTGTGGCTTATGATCTAAATTTCTATTTCTGAATATTCCCAAAATCTGAATCTACAAAACTCAACCCGTAGACTCTCTCCAAGCTTGAAATAGGGATTGAGACACCTTGATTGACTTTGATGGGATATGTAAACCTTTTCTCACGTTTCCAATTGAAAAATATGCATACACAAACACATGTAAAGGGGTAACCCCTTTTAGGTAATTAAACCAATATGATGAAATCAAGTAATGAAACATGCAAAAATGGAGTTTATTAGCTTTTCATGATGATTTTATCTTGAAATTATATAGCAATGGAGGAATATTTAGCCCTTAAATTTCCTTAGAAGCTTTCTTGATGATTTGCAATGCAAAAACCCTAAGTTGCTTGACTTGAGATGAAAGATTGATGGATGAATAATGAATAATGGGTGTGAATTAAGTTAATGGATGTAAAAATGAGTTTAGAGAGGTGATTTATAGGAAATTCACCTATTTTACTCATTAATACCTCAACAATGAGGCCAACTTGAAAGCCAAAATTAAACTCAAATTTCACTTTTTCTGCTCCAAAATCAAAATTGATCCAAATGGGACTCATTCACCACACATGGTGATTGGATCCCACCTAGATGGGATTGATTTTCCATGCATGGTGAATGGGTCCCACAAGGGCTATTTTTACAGCCCAGATGCAAAGAGATAAGCAAATAAGCTCTAAAATGCAACCTTATTGGGTATTTGATCAATTTAAGCATTGGGATGCATAATATGGGTTAATAGGGGCCTATTGTTGATGATTTAAAAGTAAATTTTGGCTTGCAACACAAAATTCAATTTGAAAGTGTGATTAAATACACTTTTCAACACTAAAATAGAGGTCCACACTTAACAAAAGGCCACCGAGAACCAATGTGAATGTGCAAGACACATTACAACACTAGTTTATCATTAAGTTTGTTTTACAAGTCTTCAAGATTGATGTGAAGATGCAATTAAACACATTTTATAATGTTGAATTAGGGAGAAGTAAGTTAATTAAGTCTAGAAAAGCGTGAAATTCCTTAACAAGACTTTACAACACCTTTACAAGATGCCATTAAAAGCATGTTATTTTATTTGCAAGGTTCCAAGACCTAATGTGGATGCATAAAATGCCTCACAACACTTGATTAAGACCTTATTAAGTCCAATTTATCATGAATTGATCCCATGTCAAGAAAATGGCACTTTTTTCTATGATACAATGTGAAGATCCAATTAAATACATTTTATAATGTTGAATTAAGGGAAGATGGGTTCATTAAGTCTAGAAAAGCATGAAAGTCTTTTGCGACACTTTACAACACCTTTACAAGAAATCGTTAAATGCATTTGAAAGGGTCCAAGATCTGGTGTGGATGTGAAAATCACTTTACAACACCAAATCAAGGCCCCATTACGTTCAATTTATCATTAATTGTTCCCCAAATCAAGCAAGTTGCCTTTTTTGTATGGTACACTTCATTAAAGAAAAATAGGGTTAGAAAAGGTATATATAAATGTGATGTTTTTTATATTCTTGGGTTAGCACATAACTTGTTGAGCATAGGACAACTTGTAGAAAATTTTATTCTTCAACATACCAACCTTTGTCACTATTTGATTATTTTTCTTCTTATCACAAAAGACACACTCATTGGTGTAAAATGTTGTTGAATATCCATTTTCAACAAGTTGTCCTATGCTCAACAAGTTATGTGATAACCCAAGAACATAGAAAAAACCACATATATACCTTTTGTGAGCCTATTTTTCTTTGACTACAATATTTCCCTTACCTATAACTTCAACTTCCTTATCATCGCCAAGTCTCACATGTGTTCTAAAAGAATCCTGCATATTTATAAAATATTTTTTATTTCTTGTCATGTTGCTACTACAACCACTATCCAAAATCCATACATTTTATGAGCCTTCCTTTCCGAATTACAAGGAATAAATAG
>VDFB02000013.1:160561428-160593930 GCA_007258455.2 Sequoia sempervirens | reverse complement strand
CTCTAACTTTATTAATTTTCTCAAAAGCACTTGAAACTCAATAACTTGAACACATTCTCAAGTAATGACATAAAGATAGCTCCATGTACTCACAACATTTTAGAAACATCTTAGCTATACATGTACAATTTTCAACATACTGAACTGTGTTGACATCAATGGCAACATTAATGACAACACCACCAGACTAGCTCATACTCACAACAACATTGTTCATAGTGAGTTTTATAAGAATATGCTAACAACCCATTTATCTTGAAACCCACATTTACCGAATACATTTGCACAAAAACTGAAAAATAAAACTAATAACACTTGCATTATATTAAATTATTTAATTGATCAAAAGTAGTGCTACAAAGCTGAAAAATCTGACTAGTGAAGTGATACTTTTAAAGGAACAACCTTGTTGGAAACATTTGGATAGCCTCTGTACATATTACCTGCATAGAGAAGAAGCACAAGAAAGAACAATACAAAAAATAGAATGTATATTCAATAATGTATAGGCCTTTCCTATGTGCAGCTACATGGATCTTTTGAAGAGAAGGTATTAACAAAGGTCTTAAACATTACAAGTGTCAAAAATGTCTTAAAAACACCATGTTTACATCCCTCATATACATTAAACATTTGGATGAAAAAAGGATAGAAAATATATTAACTGTCAAGCATACTTGGGCGGTGGAGAATGCATTGTGTCTTCATGAACCATAGATTTTAATAGTGTGAAATGTTATGACTCTCTTTTCCTCAATTAGGGTCTTTCACCTAATGGAAAGAGAAAGATCCCACACCCAAAATCTAGGTGGTTCACTCAAACTAAGGTATGTATGATGTAATTATGACTGAATACAATGAACTAGATGCAACTAATTGATAAAATGGATTGGTTATTAATGTAAAACTATTGATATGCATGTTGTTTGAAAACACATTGTGATATGCAAATTCCAATAGAAATGGATGAAACTAAAAGTATGCACCCAAGATCTTCATGGAGACTTGAAATGACTTTTGAAATGCTACTATCCTAATTTTTAGGCTTGGTGGGACTCATTCGCCATTCTGGGTGAATTAGTCCTAGATCTGTAAAACTATTTTGGAGCCCGTTTCAGACAAATGGGTATCCAAAAATGTAGAAAATCAAAATCAAGCCTTGTAGTGGGACTCATTCACCACCCATGGAGAATGAGTCACTTTTGAATTTCTAAAGATTCAAAGGTGGAAACAGGAGTCTTCGATCTACATTTTATGCTTCTCCAAGTGTCTAGTTTAGACCTGAAAGTGACTTTTTGTGGGTATTTTGACTTTTCCAACGGAGAGATCATGACTTGAACAAATTTTCAACTTGATTCTTAATGATTTCCAAGCTTCCAAGATGCCTAAATCTGCAAACACACAAGAAGTGAAGAAGAAATGTTGAATGTTAGGGCATGGGGGTTTGCCTTGGTCAAACCCCTTTTAGGTAATTAAACCAAAATGATGAAAGAATGTAATGAAGCATGCAATAATGAAGTTAGTACCTTGCCATGATGTTTGATCTTGAAATTTTGTAGCAAGACATGAAGAATTTTCCCTTGAATGTCCTTTGGAGATATCTTGATGACTTAGAATGATGAAACCCTAGCTTACTTGACTTGGTAGAGAAGATGGATGATGAATGAATGATAAGAGATGTGTGAATGAGTTGATAGATTATAAATTAGAGATTAGAAGGTTTATTTTATAGGAAATTCACCTTATTCACCCATAAATTGGATCCATAAGGCCGACATGAAGAAAATTTAAACTTTAAACCTATTTTTTCTAACTAAAAAGTGAAAAATGGCCCAAATGGGACTCATTCACCACCTTGGTTGAATAAGTCCCATCTGGTAGGGACTCATTTGCCACATATGGCAAATTAGTCCTAGAGGGGTCCATTTTCCAGCTGGGTGGTTGGGAGATAATAAAATAAGTTTTATATAGTGACCTTGTGAATTATTTCATCAAATATTACCCCGGGATGCACAATATGGGGTAATAGGGGCCTATTAGTGATGATGTAAAGGTCAATAAGGAATTGGGACATAGAATTAAATGTGAAATTGTGATTAAATACACTTTACAACACTAAAATGAGGTCCACATAGCCTAGGAAGGAAAAATATCCAATTTGAATGTGTAAGACACATTACAATACTAGATTATCATTAAGTTTATTTTAGAAGCTCCTTCTAGATCGATGTGTGGAACACAGATTTTTGGCACCTACTTGCTTTCTATCACTCCTAGGGTTTTTCACCTAAATGGGCCAAAAATGCTTATGTTCTCATTAGAAAAAATGGAAAAAGGGGTGTGAAGTGTGTGTTTGGATGTGTTTAAATGCTGAAAACTTAATGAAAATGCATACTAAGGAATGTAATTCTAATCTAATGTAAAAGTTTTGGAAAACACAATGTGTATTCAAACTATTTGTCAAGAAATGCAAACAAACTATAACATAATGTAACCCAATTGGAGATATATGTACCTGGAAGTTGGAAGAGGGTGAAATGAGGCTCCAAACACTTGTAGAAGACACCATAAATTCTCACTGAGACTGATTTTCCATCTTGGGCGAATGAGTCTTTTTTTTGCCAGAAAGTGACAAAACTAGTTTTGGGTAATTGGGTATCCAAATCTATAGAAATCAATGTTCAAGCCTAGAAATGGGACTGATTCACCATCAATGGTGAATTATTCCTCTTCTAGAAAATAGAGAATTCTGGATAGGATTTTGTGGCTTATGATTTGCAATTCTATTTCTAAAGATTCCCCAGATCTGAATCTGCAAAACTCAACTTGTAGACTCTCTTCAAGCTTGAAATAGGGCTTGAGACACCTTGCATGAATTTGATGGGATATGTACACCTTTCTCACCTTTCCAATTGACAAATCTGCATACATAAACACATGCAAAGGGGAAAAAGTATTGAGGGTTAGGATATAGGGGTTTTCCTTGGTCAAAACCCTTTTAGGTAATTAAACTAAAATGATGAAATAAATAATGAAACATGAAACAATGGAGTTTATTACCTTTTCATGATGATTTTCTCTTGAAATTCCACAACAATGGAGGAAGATTCAGCCCTTAAATGTCCTTAGAAGCTTTCTTGATGAATTGCAATGTAAAAACCCTAAGTTGCTTGACTTGAGATGAAAGATTGATGGATGAATAATGAAGAATGCGTGTTAATTAAGCTAATGGATGTAAAAGTGAGTTTAGAGAGGTGATTTTATAGGAAATTCACTTAATTTACCCATTAATACCTCATCACAGGCTGACATGAAGCAAAATTAAACTCAAATTTCACTTTTTTTTCTCGCTCAAAGGTCAAAATTGAGCCAAATGGGACTCATTCACCACACATGGAAAATGGGTCCCACCTAGATGGGACTTATTTTCCATGCATGGCGAATGGGTCCCATAGGGGCTATTTTGACAGCTCAGATGCCAAGAGATAAGGAAATAAGGTCTAAAATGCAACCTTGTCAGGTATTTGATCAATTTAAGCCTGATGATGCATAATGTAGGTTAATAGGGGCCTATTAGTGATGATGTAAAAGTAAATTGGGGCTTGGGACACAAAAATCAATGTGAAAGTGTGATTAAATACACTTTACAACACTAAAATGAGGTCCACATAGCCTAAAAAGGCACAAGAACCAATGTGAATGTGCAAGACACATTACAACACTAGTTTATCATTAAGTTTATTTTACAAGCCTTCAATATTGATGTGAAGATGCAATGAAACACGTTTTATAATGTTGAATTAGGGAGAAGTAAGTTAATTAAGTCTAGAAAAGTGTGAAATTCCTTTACAAGACTTTACAACACCTTTACAAGACATCATTAAAAGCATGTTATTCAATTTTCAAGAGTCCAAGACCTAATGTGGATACATAAAATGCCTCACAACACTAGATTAAGACCTTATTAAGTCCAATTTATGATGAATTGATCCCATGTCAAGCAAAGGGTACTTTTTTCTACAACACATTTAGCCCCCACTTTAGTGAGAGGATGAACTTGCTTCAAACTCACACTAAAGTAGACATTCAAGAGAGGTCCTCATACATAGACGTAGATGATAAATAATGACAAAGATGAAGGAGGTGGCCAAGCCCCTAGGATCGAAGATCTTAAGTCAAGCCCCCAAGATACAAAATCATGCAATGGCAAGAAAGAAGGGGCGAAAAGGGATGGATCAATCTTTGATCATTTGTCCAACTAGTTGTGGATGAGATCTAGGCTGATTGCTTGAAAGAGAGAATGTGTACTCACTCTAGGGCCGCAAAAATTTAGGCTATCCATGGGGTGAGAAGGCCCAAACGTACTCACTCTGGGGCCAGAAAACTAGTTGTCCGTGGGGTGAGACAGCCTAAATGTACTCACTCTGGGGCCACATAACTAGTTGTTCGTGGGGTGAGAAAGCCTAAATGTACACACTCTGGGGCCATAGAACTAGTTGTATGCGGGGTGAGAAAGCCCGAAAAGGTAAGATACACACGCTAGTTGGTATGCACTCACAATCACAAAGGTGGGCTTCCCGCTCAACCATGTCAAAGTTATACCTCCTGATAACTTTAACAAGGCATCACAAGAAAATGCTCATGAACAAAAAGAAAAGGTACCACAGGCATGCAAGTTATGTTATGCAAGGTGGCAAAAAGGTGCAAAAATGTAAAAATGCAAAATGTAAAGGTGTAAAATGTAAAAGATGTTCAAAGGAGTCTTGTCCAGTTCATGAAAGGTCAGTTAGTTAGGGAAACATTGTTTCTAATGTCTCCAAGAGAGGACCAATCAAATAATAGTATATTCACAACTTAGGGGATGCAGTGCGTCACATCAGGCCACCAAGTTGAATGTAATATGCTAAGATAGATCACACTTATGAAGGACATCACAACCAATGTAATCCACAAAGTGACCAATGCATCACATAAATGACAAGGCTACACTAGGAACCAACAATACACATGAATGATGGTATTTTATGCCCCCCACTTTAAAGTGGTTGCTAACACCATTGTTGTGAGAAATTTCTTTAAAGTAGAAGAGAAGAACATGAGAGCTTATTCGAAAATCCCTATTCCAAGTCATATGTTTTTGATAAGATGTGTCATGAAGAAAGAGAGTATGTCACAAGCAAGTCAATCTTAAGACATGTCATCCACATCTCAAGCTTGCTCTTATACATTCATGAAAGGTTAACGATTAGTCAAAAGAGACAATGCCAAGTTACATATAGGGATAAGATTATCAAATCCCTTGCCCCCACTTAGTGTAGGACAAAGGTGAGCCTAGAATGGATGATGGTATGCTGCCCCTTGCAAGGGATTTGAAACATGTAATAGTGATAATGCTATGATCCTACAACTATTACATGGAAAGGAGCAGCAACTAATGTTATTTATGTATCGATTTAGGATGTACCAAGGTTAAAGGTTTCTTGGTAGAATGGTTGGTGTTAGTATGGATGTTGAGTGAAGGTTTGTTGGATGGGTTGATTTCTATGAAAGGACAATCACGAAGACCATGATTTGGAAGAATGAGGTTGGGTGTATCGTGATCTTGTGGGTTGTGCAATGGTGGGTAAAGTATTAGAGTATTCTTAGGTGTTTCCAAAATAACTTTAGCACACATAGGAGGAGGATTAATGGTTGGATTGCCACTAGTGGTGATATAAGAGGAAGGCTTTAATTGGTTGTCTATGTTTGCTAAGTTATCATTCTTATGTGCCATAATATCAACCCTATGAGGAGAGCTAATATGTTAATCAAATGTCATAATTGGATTTGGAAAAATAGCTTCATCATTCATAGGAGAGGCATCAATAGAAGGATAACTAGGAGTTTCATGGTTACTAATGATTGGACTTTTATGTTCAAAAAGAGCTTCCCAAATGGGAGAGATAGTAGGGAATGAAGGAATAAGTGTTTTAGGAGTTTCACCAATGATATCTTCTAACACTAAACTCTCTTCTTCATGTGTAGAGAAGATATGAGGAGAAGAGAATGGTTGATTTTCATGATTATCTACACTTACATCTTTATGTCCTAGAATGTCTTCTTGAGTACGGGAGGTAGGATTTCCATAGCTCTTATTCATATCCTCCACACAAATGTGTTGCTCATGATCATTCACAATTGTAGCATTTTCACCATTAGTGGAGGTGTTGGGAGATGAATGAGGAGTCGGTAAGGTAGGGGAAATGATTTCATCTTTGTGTGTCATAATAGTTTTTCAAGTGGGAGGAGATGGAAGAAAAGCAATACTTTCATGATCGTCGATGATTGTGTCTTCTTTCATGAAGATGCCTTCATCGCCAATGGGAGAGATATCAGGAGAAGAACAATGATGATTGTAATGATTATCGATGCTTGCATCATTTTGGGGAAAAGCTTTAGTGGATGATTTAGAAGAGAGGAAGTCATCTAAGGCTTCATCTAACATTGCAAAATCATCACTACTAAAGGGCTTGGATGTTATGTTTGTTGTAATTGATTCTTTTGATGTTTGTGTTTGTTGGTTTGCATTGTGTAATGAAGTTGATCTAAATGAGCTCGAAACTAATGCAAAAAATGAATATTGCAAAAGTGTAAATTCCATAAATTTAAATAATATCTATTTCTAATGATGCAATATAAGATGAAATGCAATTTTTCAGATTTCAAACAAAGTAGTTTTCTGATTACACTATGCACTAATCTGAAAGATTAAATGTTGTGAATGCAAAAGTTAAGTTTAAACAATGCACAATATGAGCTATGTGAAGTGAGATCTAGTGAAATACATGCTACAAAAATGAAATTAACTAATATAAGTAGGTTAAGGCACCAAACAGGAGTCTAAAAATAGATTTCTAAGTTCTGTAAAATGTTGTTTCAGGGGTCAGAAGGGACTGATTCGCCCAGGGTGGCAAATGAATCCCAGTACGGATTTGTTTTATATTTTTTAGAAATTTTGGACTAATGTTTATGGTTTTAGAATGCTAAGAGGTAGGCCTAATTGAAAATGCAGAATTTTAGAAATTTTTCATAAAATGAAATGCCAAAAATGCAACATAAATGCACTTTCTAGGAATGCAAAATTTAAAACCTAGCATACAAATGAATCATGCAAAAAATAATGAAAGCTAGATCTATGATGCTGAAAGGACTCCAAATAAGATAAGAAAGCATTTGAAAAGCAGGTTCACCAAAATGGGAGATAGATTTTTGGCACCTACTTGCTTTCTATCACTCCTAGGGTTTTTCACCTAGAAGGAGAAAGGTGGGCCAAAAATACTTATGTTCTCATTAGAGGAAATGGAAAAAGGGGTGTGAAGTATGTGTGTGCATGTTTTTAAATGCTGAAAACTTAATGAAAATGCAGACTAAGGAAAGCAATTCTAATCTAATATAAAAGTGTTGTAAAGCACAATGTGTATTCAAACTACTTGTCAAGAAATGCATACAAACTATAACAGAAAGTAACCCAATTAGAGATATGTATCTAGAAGTTGTAAGAGGGTGAAATGAGGCTTTGAATATTTGCAAAAGGCACTAGAAATTCTCACTGGGATTGATTCTCCATCCTAGGCGAACGAGTCCTATTTTTCCAAAAAGTATCAAAACCAGTTTCGGGGAATTGGGTATCCAAATCTATAGAAATCATTGTTCAAGCCTAGAAATGGGACTGATATGCAATCAATGGTGAATGAGTCCTCTTCTAGAAAATAGAAAATTTTGAATAGGATTTTGTGGCTTATGATCTACATTTCTATTTCTGCAGATTCCCGAAATCTGAATCTACAAAACTCAACCCGTAGACTCTCTCCAAGCTTGAAATAGGGATTGAGACACCTTGATTGACTTTGATGGGATATGTACACATTTTCTCACCTTTCCAATTGAAAAATATGCATACAAAAACACATGCAAAGGGGAAAAGTATTGAGGGTTAGGATATAGGGGTTTTCCTTGGTCAAACCCCTTTTAGGTAATTAAACCAATATGATGAAATCAAGTAATGAAACATGCAAAAATGGAGTTTATTACCTTTTCATGATGATTTTATCTTGAAATTATATAGAAATGGAGGAATATTTAGCCCTTGAATGTCCTTAGAAGATTTCTTGATGATTTGCAATGTAAAAACCCTAAGTTGCTTGACTTGAGATGAAAGATTGATGGATGAATAATGAATAATGGGTGTGAATTAAGTTAATGGATGTAAAAATGAGTTTAGAGAGGTGATTTTATAGAAAATTCACCTATTGTACTCATTAATACCTCAACACAGGCCAACTTGAAGCAAAATTAAACTCAAATTTCACTTTTTTTTCTCGCTCAAAATCAAAATTGATCCAAATGGGACTCATTCGCCACACATGGTGATTGGATCCCACCTAGATGGGATTGATTTTCCATGCATGGTGAATGGGTCCCACAAGGGCTATTTTTACAGCCCAGATGCAAAGAGATAAGCAAATAAGCTCTAAAATGCAACCTTATTGGGTATTTGATCAATTTAAGCCTTGGGATGCATAATGTGGGTTAATAGGGGCCTATTGTTGATGATTTAAAAGTAAATTTTGGCTTGCAACACAAAATTCAATTTGAAAGTGTGATTAAATACACTTTTCAACACTAAAATGAGGTCCACATAGCCTAAAAAGGCACAAGAACCAATGTGAATGTGCAACATACATTACAACACTAGTTTATCATTAAGTTTGTTTTACAAGTCTTCAAGATTGATGTGAAGATGCAATTAAACACATGTTGAATTAGGGAGAAGTAAGTTAATTAAGTCTAGAAATGCGTGAAATTCCTTAACAAGACTTTACAACACCTTTACAAGATGTCATTAAAAGCATGTTATTTTATTTGCAAGGTTCCAAGACCTAATGTGGATGCATAAAATGCCTCACAACACTTGATTAAGACCTTATTAAGTCCAATTTATCATGAATTGGTCCCATGTCAAGAAAATGGTACTTTTTTCTATGATACAATGTGAAGATCCAATTAAATACATTTTATAATGTTGAATTAAGGGAAGATGGGTTCATTAAGTCTAGAAAAGCATGAAAGTCTTTTGCGACACTTTACAACACATTTATAAGAATTCATTAAATGCATTTGAAAGGGTCCAAGACCTGGTGTGGATGTGAAAACCACTTTACAACACCAAATCAAGGCCCCATTATGTTCAATTTATCATTAATTGTTCCCCAAATCAAGCAAGTTGCCTTTTTTGTATGGTACACTTCATTAAAGAAAAATAGGGTTAGAAAAGGTATATATATATATGTGATGTTTTTTATATTCTTGGGTTAGAACATAACTTGTTGAGCATAGGACAACTTGTAGAAAATTTTATTCTTCAACATACCAACCTTTGTCACTATTTGATTATTTTTCTTCTTATCACAAAAGACACACTCATTGGTGTAAAATGTTATTGAATATCCATTTTCAACAAGTTGTCCTATGCTCAACAAGTTATGTGATAACCCAAGAACATAGAAAACACCACATATATACCTTTTGTGAGCCTATTTTTCTTTGACTACAATATTTCCCTTACCTATAACTTCAACTTCCTTATCATCACCAAGTCTCACATGTGTTCTAAAAGAATCCTGCATATTTATAAAATATTTTTTATTTCTTGTCATGTTGCTACTACAACCACTATCCAAAATCCATAGATTTTTTGAGCCTTCCTTTCTGAATTGCAAGGAATAAATAGGTCAATGTCTGACTGTTCTTCCTTTTCTTCAAAAAAATCTACATGTTTATTCTTTTCCAACAATCTCGTTCATAATGCCCAAACTTATTGCAATAGTGGCATTGTACACATGATTTATCATAACTTGGGTTGTTTTTTTACCATCACTTGAGTTTATTCCTCCAAAATAATTTTTACTTTTCCCAGTACTAGTGCCTCTATTGAAATTATTATTTCTTCCTCTTCCTCTAAACTTACCGGTATTCTTATGAGATGTATCTTCTAACCCTTTTTCTTTATTCTTTGAGATATTTATCTTAGTTTGGAAGGCCTATTCAACTAATTTCTTAGAAGAACTATATAATCTTTGCTCATGGGTTTGAAGAGACCCCATAAGCTCATTTATAGAGAGAAGACTTAAATCTTTTGAATCTTCAATAGCTACTACTAGAAGATCAAATTTGAGAGGGAAATATCTCATGATTTTTTGCACAATCTAATTTTGATCTACCAGAATTTCTCCATAGGATCTAATTTGATTGACCAGACTCATAACCCAAGTGAGAAACTCTTGCATATAGACTCTAACTTTTTCATAATAAGATTTCCAAAGTCTCTTCTGAGCATTTAAAGTTTTATTGTTTTCACTTTGTATGTTCCTTGATAAACATTCTTCAACAAATCCCAGGCTTGTTTGGATTTTATAGTTACAACAATTCTGGGGAAAATTGACTCATGTAAAACTTGTTGAATAATAAACTAGCAGCCACCTGCATAGGCATGCAACAATTAGCCGATAGGGTGCCCCACAAATGATTATTGATGGAGTGTAGAGCGTGAGAGTTTTTTTTATAGGGTGCAATAAGAGGTGCAAATAGGCAATATTAAACAATATGATGTTAGTTCTTATTAGAAGGTGGATGTTATGAATTTGAACTCTATGTACTGATGGAACTTTTGAATTTTGCAAAATTCTAGAGTGCTCATATTAAAACCCTAAGAAATTTTATCCAAAAATATTTGTTACATCTGTTGTAGGCTTCTTATATGCGGTTAAGGGTTTTGTTCATTTTAGATTGCTTGGCATTCTATTTTTTCATTTACTGGTATTGCCCATTGTCACTCGCAAAGAATCTTTTCATGTACATTAAATGACATCATGTGACTGGCCTTTCTCGTGTCTAGGTCTAAATCACCTAAATTTTACATCCTTTGTATTCTATGATTCTTAAGTCTCAAGCCTACTATTCTCATGTTGTCCTAGAGAAGTCCCCTCTTTTAGAACAACTAATGCGCACATGCTAACAATTTCCACTTAAGTCCCAATGGCCCTCATAGCTCATTGCTCATCGCTAATTTATTCATAGGTTCACACCTTGGATTGATGATGAGCAATGGAATGATGTTTTCTTTTAACATTGATCATTTCTAATATTTCTTAAGCTTTCAAATTTGTAATGGCGATGAGTGATGCTATTATCTTTATATTCTTATTGCTAATCGTGGATGGCCATAAAAAGATGAATTTGGAACAACGATGAGATATGTGATGTAATTTCTTGTATATCACTTAATGTTGTGAGCTATCTCATCTCTAATTGCTTGCAAAATGTATGAGGAGAATTAGCGATGAACAAAGGCCTTATGTAATAACTTTATCGCTCATCACATATTTGTTTTAGAACTTACGTTCTGAATTAGTGATAAGCGATGGATGTCCTCTAAAGGGTTTCTCTTTCACTAATATGATATGATCCTATGAGTGATATATTTTGTGCCATTTATTTTATGCAAGTTGTACATGTCAAAATCTAGTGCTATCAAAACATTTCCCATCATAGATAGAAGCCTTGATGCATGGTTTGAATTAGCGATGTGCGATGAAGGGATGAATGTGATCAAAGGTCAGGCCATTGAACCAAAGGCTAAAGATAAGTGCCAGGATGTTTACATCTTTGATAGAGTAGGGAAATGATAAAGTAAACTCGTGACAAGTGATGGTTACCACATGCAAAGGGAAATGTCGCAGGATCCTAGGGATTTTGCATAAAGAAATAAAGAAAGCAGCGAGAGAACTGGAGAACCATTGGTAAAGTTTTTAAAGGAGGATGATCCAATGGATTGAAGATCATTGCATGAATAGCTTCATCACTAATTGTACCCTAAAAATTTGGGAAGGATCAACGATGAAGTGATGGAGCGTATAAGGAAAGTTTCTCTTCAAGAAGAACTAATCTTGTGTATTTCACTGATATTAATGAAAAGCATGAGTTAGGTTGGCGATACATGTTAATTGTTAGATCAGCTATGATTAATCAAGGATAGAAGGGAACATGGCAACATTTGAGATAGCCTCATTTTTTTCAAGGAGAAAGTTGATAATGGTCAAGAAAAAATGCTCATAGCCACCTTAGATGAGGTTTTAATTGCTCTAAGATGAACGACCCATATTCAAAGCTGAAATGATAAGTTATCAATTTGCTTGCATAAGGAATTCTGAATAATTAATTCTGCATGCTTGAATTTTCTATTTAAGTGCAGGTTGATCACTATTTATTCACACTATCTTTTCATACTAGAGTAGAAGGTGTGTGTAGTAAAGGAGATTAAAACGACTGCAAGTTTTCCTAAGTAGAGTTTTAGTATTTACATCTTGAGTAAATTGGTATGAAATTAGATTCTCTGGTCTATTTAGGATTTTTGTTGCTTGAGTTATCTACAGTTATTGGGATTAGGGTGTTTCTCTTGTGGGTCTTGATTCAAAATCCTTCTTAATCATCCCTCTTCTAGTTTTAAAGAAAATGGGAAAGGCTAGTGCAAAAATTCCACCTGTTAGGAGGTCTAGCTAGCTAAGTGTATTTGAGTGTCATGAAGACATAGCTAAGCAAGAAGCCATGGCTTCTCCTGAGATTTCAAAGGGTAAAAGGTGGGCTAGGGGCCATAAGAAGAAGTCAATTTTATAGAGTACTTACCACTTGAGGAATAGGACCCTTCTAGGTGAAGTGGTGGAATGCAAGGGAAAGGAACTGGCACTACCAATGAAGAAGTCCAAGAAGAAGGAGAAGAGCCACAGGGCCCACCTAGGTAAGAACAACTCTCCTATCATGCTTTCAAACTCTCCTTCGGATGTTGAAGTTGATGCTAACTCGGACTATGGCCAGTACCTTCATTCCTTGGTGCCATATGGGATCTCTAATGACGACGTACTGGTAATCCCTTCAATTTCATTGAGGACAAGGAGCAATCCGACATTTTTAGATGTCGATAACTTTGAATAACGTCACCTCCTATTTTTAGTTTTTGATGACACTATGGTCTTTGCATAGGAGGTATTTTTTTTCATATGTTTGTGCTTTGTATTTTGTTTTCTCATGTTGATGTGGAAGTCTTCAAGAAGATATGAATGGAATATTTTTGTTTTCAAACAATGAATGTTGTGACAATGACCACAAATATCCTCCACATGTTTTTTTCCTTTTGTCCTCCCCTATTCTTGAATGATTGCATATGAAACTGCTAAGGAGTTGTTCAAGGAGTGAGTTAGAATTAGGTTTTTTAAATGAGCTCAAATGAAAATGAAATTGTGATTCAGCCGGGTGCTTGTTGCTCCCCTATTTATATAAAGGGGATTTCATGGCTAAAAGGGAGAGTTCAAAATTTTGAGTCTAGACACAGTCACAGTAAATACTATGCTCTAATAACAGAATAAAATGTAAATAGATACTCTAGTAGATATATCATAAGCAAGTTTAAGATGAAAATTATACCATATATGAATCTTAAATATGGTTTTACAAAGAAATATCAAAAATGAAGAAGAATTTTAGTTTCAAAATATTGCTCTCTTATGTATTTTCTTCCAAGTTATGAATGAAGATTGTTAATGAAAATTTCATTTGTCTTTTTTCATTTGCACAAAATATATGAATTTGTTTTATGCTTTAGTTCAATGAATTGATTAAACACTGAAATGAGCTCATTATTTTGTGAGAAAGGAATTTAGGATTTAGTAAGGAAGTGATATTTTGTAGAAACAATGAGTTAGATGTTACAAAGTGACACTCTAATGGTCCACTAATTTATGAGGTTCAATCAAAATTGTATTACCGATTGATTACCAGTTGTAACTCATTTTTTGCCTTAGGTAAAGCAATGATTATTTTATTAGTTATCTTATAGTTAGTTGAGCCAGTATTGAATTGGGCCAAGGATTCAAGATGAAGAATGATTTGAAATACTTTAAAATTACAATGTCCCAACTCTAAGTATGAAGGCACAGTCCTTGAAAATAAGTGACACTTTTATCTAAGCATTGTTGATCCTTTCATAGAGGTGATTTTCATGGAATAGTGCATCTATGCAAAGAAATACTCTTGACTAAATGTGAGATATTATGAGTATGCATGTGATTACCATCCATAGGTTTCATAGAGCCCAAAGAGAAGAAGTGAAGTACTAATTACTTTACTTAAGTGTTGGCCAATCCTCAACCTGGTTGATAATTGGGTTGTGGCAAGCTCATAGGTTAGGACTGAGATTAAGTTTGGTTCTAAAACAAATAACCTATAGAAATGGTGACTCCACTGGGGACACCTTTGTATCCTTGATACAAATGTGTTGAAGACCATTTAAAAGAGTAAAAAATAAATGAACATTTGGTTCAAATGTTGAAGAAGTTCCAAATCTGCAAATTTGTTTGGTGTATCCCAAAGGTGAATTTGCTGGAAGAACTCAAATAAATATATCCTTGCTTCAAAGGTTTTCCTCTTGTTGAAGAGGTGGTGACTCTACTTAGACAATTTCTACATATGAAGGGCTACTATTTGCTATTTGTAACCTGAAAATGTTCTATTCAAAGTTATAGTAACTGGAGGCGTGAAGGTACAAAATTGTTGGTCCACATAAAGTTTTATTCACAAACTAGCAAGTATGGATGGCTAGAATGAAGCTTTATATCTTAAGAATTGCTATCTATTTGCAGTTTTTCTTCATATTGGTATAGTTGTGATTGTGCACCATTAGCTAAAACCATATTTGCATACATCCATGGATTATAAAAGAGAAATAATCATTCCATTATAAACTTGGATGCATATTGTCAAAAGGCTTCATAAATATGAAAATCCTCAGAAATTTGGTACTAAAAAGTGCATGAACCCAAGTGTAAACAAGCCTAGGATAAGGCCTAAATGGAAAGTTGTATTTAAAAGAGGAGTTAAAGAGTTAAAAAAAAGGCACCTAATGGCTATACAAGCCCAGCTAAGAGATAATCATATTGGATCTATTAGTCAAATTTATGCACCTTTTGTCAATTCATTGGATTCATTATATGACCAATTAGACTTGTCATGGATTGATTATAAGGTTGAAGGTATGCCATCTCAAGTCTATAAATAGATGCCTAGATTTAATGGATACAATGTGTGTGAAGGAGATATACACATCCAAAGTTTTTATAGCTTCATGGTGAAACATTCATTTAGGAATCAGGATATGTGGATGAGATTTTTTTTTAGATCTTTTGAAGCTAGAGCTAGGGATTGGTACTTAGGTTTTCCTGAGAAGTCTTTACCTGTTGGGATAAATTGGTGGATGCTTATAGACAAGAATTTGCAAAAGAACCTTATGATCTTTTCATAAAGTTAAAACAACTTAGGAAATAAGATGAAGAGTCAAGCATTGCTTTCAGTCACATTTTTTTTGTTGCTCTTGCACTAATCCTTGAACTAGTACATCAGATTGCATTCATTTGTATTTTGAAGCTTTTGAGGAGGGATCTAGTGCACTGATTAAAGATTTTAAAATTTTGAATATGTAAATGGCTTATACATGTTTAGATAATATGGAAGAAATGAGAAATGAATATGTGCAAAGTTTGTTGTCTTCAGTTGTGGATAAGAATGTTGATGAAAACAACAATTGTATGGACGCAAATGATCAAATATCCCTATTTTTCAATACAAATAAGTGCATATCTAAGAAGGAAGAAGTTAAGAGTGTTGCAATATTCACCACTAATTCTCATAATAGTTAAAATGCTTCTCTTTACTTTCAAGAAGATATAAATAATCAATTCAATGATGAAACCTAGTCTATGAAGTTTCTAGACTTTGATAGCGGTAATATCTTGGTATGTCTTGAGTTACAACCTAGTAAGGTATGTTTTTCTACTGGATGTCAAGAGGAAGAAATGGTTGAAAGAATGGATCAGAACTGTGGTCTATTAAATAGTGAAAAAAATTCAAGTTTGTTAACCACTGAGTACTAGAAATATGCACATATGAATAACCCTTAGTTGTGTAATATTCATATTGATTTTGACAGTTATGATAATCTTTATTATGAAAGATATGCAACATGGGTATTTGAAAGTCCTTCCAGTTATGAACAGGGTAGTCACCATGATGGTAATGTAAGTCAAGGTAGGAAACTATTTGATTGTAATGATGCATTATATGATGAGCATGAAAATGTACAAATTGATGCAAACTCAAAAACTTGTGTTGATGAGTTAAGAACAACAAATAACCAACAAGTTTACAAGCCAAATTTGGAGAATTTTAATGTAGAGTTGGATAAGTATTTGTTTCATGATGTAGATGAGCCTAGTTATGAGTCTTTTCATATGGATATGGGGGCTAATTTAAAAGGAAAAAAATATTATCTTTTGGAACCAAAATTACTCACTTTTGAACAAAATATGAATGTTGAAGATGTTAGCATGATATGTGCAGAAAGTATCAGAGTGAGTAGGAATAAGGAAAGGGTAAAAATTCTTGATAATTCTCTACACCAACATTTTGAGGCACAATCACAGGGTGTGCCAATATATGAGTGTATTTCTTTGCATATACTTGGAGGATGTGCATAATATTTTGATTGGTCCTTATAATTGTTTCACCTTTGACATGCAAACTACTAATCAGATTGAGCTTGATAATTCTAGTTACATGGCAGAGTATGAGTGCCATGTTTTTCATCTGGATGGAATTTTCTTGCAGTGTGGTAATGAGAAAGACATTAAGGAAGGTTGTTTTCAACTTCACAATATTTTGAATGACAAAATTTATGAGTCATTTCCACATAATAATCAATATATTAAGGGTATGCTTGATTCTCAGATGCAGGGTAGTTATGAATTTGTTAATAATGTTGTACTTGCTAAGTTATTGAGAGCTACTAGTATGTTTAATCAGGCATATTCTAGTAATGTATTCAGATTGGATTCGGTGAGGTGTGATGAAAACTTTGTCTATGACAAAGGTAAGAGAAGCCCTGCAGTTTTTGGTGGCCTTGGGCCATCAAATGTGGTTTGACTTATCAAACCAAAGCAGTTGGGAGTAGAGATGACCTTTTGACTCTGTTTCCCAATGGAGTAGGAACTTGGTCTACTTCTCCAGAGGATTTGAATTCTCACTCTATTCACTAAGGAATAGACATCCCCAGAAAGAGCCACTAATGGCACTTTCAAATTTTGCAAAATTCTAGAGTGCTCATATTAAAACCTTAAGAAATTTTATCCAAAAATATTTGTTACATCTGTTGTAGGGTTCTTATATGAGGTTTAAGGTTTTGTTCATTTTAGATTGCTCGGCATTCTATTTTGTTATTTACTGGTATTTCCTATTGTCAGTCACAAAGAATCGTTTCATGTACATTAAATGCCATCATGTGACTAGCCTTTCTCGTATCTAGGTCCGAATCACCTGACTTTTACATCCTTCGTATTGTATGATTCATAAGTCATGAGCCTACTATTCTCATGTCATCCTAGAGAAGTCCCCTCTTTTAGAAAAAATAATGCGCACGTGATAAAAATCTCCACTTAAGTCTCGATGGCCCTCACAACTCATTGCTCATCGCTAATTTATTCATAGGTTCACACCTTGGATTGGCAATGAGTGATGGAATGATGTTTTCTTTTAACGTCGCTCATTTCTAATAGTTCTTACGCTTTCAAATTTGTAATGGAGATGAGCAATGTTGTTGTCTTTATATTCTTATCAATGATCACAGATGGCCATAAAAATATGAATTTGGAACAACAATGAGCGATGTGATGTGATTTCCTATATATCACTTGATCGCAGATATGTTTTAAGTATAGAGTCTTACATCAACGATACACAATGGATCTTATAAATGTTGTGAAATATCTCATCACTAATTTCTTGCAAAATGTGTGAGGAGAATTAGTGATGAACAAAGGCCTTATGTAATAACTTTATCGCTCATCGTGGATTTTTTTTAGAACTTACATTCTAAATTAGCGATAAGCAATGGATGTCCTCTAAAGGGTTTCTCTTTCACTAATATGATATGATCCTATGAGAGATATCTTTTGTGCCATTTGTTTTATGCATGTTGTACATGTCCATATCTAGTGCTATCACAACATTTCCTATTGTAGATAGAAGCCTTGATGCACGGTTTGAATTAGTGATGCGCGACAGAGGGATGAATGTGATAAAAGGTCAGGCCATTGAACCAAGGGCTAAAAATCATCACTAGGATGTTTACATCGCTGATAAAGTGGGGCAATGATGAAGTAAATTGGTGACAAGCGATGGTTACCACATGGAAAGGGAAACATGGTAGGATCTTAGGGATTTTGCATAAAACAAAAAAGAAAGTAGTGAGATGACTAGAGAGCCATTGATAAAGTTTTTAAAGAAGGATGATCCAATGGACTGAAGATCATTGCATGAATAACTTCATTGCTAATTGTACCCTAAAAATTTTGGAAGGATCAATGATGAAGCGATGAAGTGAATAAGGAAAGTTTCTCTTCAAGAATAACTAATCTTTTTTACTTCACCGATATTAATGAAACACATGAATTAGGTTGGTGATACATGCTATTTGTTAGATCAACTATGATTAATCAAGGATAGAAGGGAATGTGGCAGCATTTGAGATAGCCTCGCTATTTTCAAGGAGCAAGTAGATAATGGTCAAAAAACAATGCTCATGGCCACCTTAGATGAAGTTTTAATTGCTCTAATATGAATGGCCTAGATTCAGAGCCAAACTGATAAGTTACCAATTCGCTCACATAAGGAATTTTGAATCATTAATTCTGCATGCTCAAATTTTCTATTTAAATGCATGTTGATTGTTGTTTATTCACACTATCTTTTTAGACTATAGTAGAAGGCATGTGTAGTAAAGGAGATTAAAATGGTTGTAAGTCTTCCTAAGCAGATTTTCAGTGTTTGCATCCTGAGTAAATTGGTATGAAATTAAATTCTCTAGTCTATTTAGGATTTTTGTTGCTTGAGTTATCTGCAATTATTGGGATTGGGGTGCTTCTCTTGTTGGTATTGAGTCAAAAATATTTTTAATCGTCCCTCTACTAGTTTTAAATTAAATGGGAAAGGATGGTGCAACAATTCCACCTATTAGGAGGTCTAGCTGGCTAAGTGTATTTGAGTGTCGTGAAGACATAGCTAAGCAAGAAGCAATGGCTTCTCCTAAGATTTCAAAGGGTAAAAGGAGGGCTAGGGTCCATAAGAAGAATTCAATTGTGCAGAGTACTTACCACTTGAGTAATAGGACCCTTCTAGGTGAAGTGGTCAAATGCAAAGGAAAGGAACTAACACTACCAATGAAGAAGGCTAGGAAGAAGGAGAAGAGCCACAGGGCCTGCCTGGGTAAGCACAACTATCCTATCGTGCTTTCAGACTCTCCTTCAGATGTTGAAGCTAATACCAACTTGTACTATGGCTAGTACCTTCATTCCTTGGTGCCATATGGTAGCTCTGATGATGATGTACTAGTAATCCCACCAATTGCATCAAGCATAAGGAGCGATCATGTATTTTTGGATGTTGATAACTCTAAATAGGGTCACCTCATATTTTTAGTTTTTGATGACACCATGATCTTTGCATAGGAGGTATTTTTTTAAATATTTCTTTGGTTTATCTTTTGTTTTCTCATGCTGATGTGGAAGTCTTCAAGAAGATATGAATGGAATATTTTTGGTTTCAAACAATGAATGATGTGACAGTGACCACAAATATCTTGCACATTTTTTTCCTTTTTTTGCTCCCTTGTTCTCAAATGATTGCATATAAAATCACCTAGGAGTTCTTGGACAAGTTAGTTAGAATTAGGTTTTTTAAATGAAGTCAAATGAAAGTGAAATTGTAATTCAGTTGGGTGCTTAATGCTCCCCTATTTATATAAAGGGGATTTCATGGCTGAAAGCGAGAGTTCAAAATTTTTTGTCTAGACACGGTCATTGTAAATACTATGCTCTAATATCATAATAGAATGTAAATAGATACTCTACTAGATATATTAGAAGCAAGTTTAAGATGAAAATTATATTGTATACGAATCTTAAATATGGTTTTACAAAGAAATAATAGAAATGAAGAAGAATTTTAGTTTCAAAATATTGCTCTCCTATGTATTTTCTTCCAAGTTATGAATAAAGATTGTTAATGACAATTTCATTTGTCTTTTTTCATTTGCACAAAATGTATGAACTTGTTTTATGCTTCAGTTCAATGAATTGATTAAATGCTGAAATGAGCTCATTAGTTTGTGAGAAATGAATTTAGGATTTAGTAAGGAAGTGATATTTGGAAGACACAGTGAATTAGATGTTACAAAGTGACACTCTAATGGTCCACTAATTTTTGAGGTTCAATCAAAATTGTATTACCAATTGATTACTCGTTGTAACTCATTTTATGCCTTAGATAAAGCAATGATTATTTTATTAGTTTATCTTATAGTCAGTTGAGCCAGCATTGAATTGGGCCTAGGATTCAAGATGAAGAATGATTCAAAATAATTTAAAATTACAATGTCACAACTCTAAGTATAAAGGCACACTCCTTTAAAATAAGTGCATTTATATAAAGAAATACTCTTGACTAAATGTAAGATATTACGAGTATGCATGTGATTATCCTCCTTGGGTTTCACAGAGCCCAAAGAGAAGAAGTGAAGTACTAATTACTTCACTTAAGTGTTGGCCAATCCTCAACCTAGTTGATAATTGGGTTGTGGCAAGCTCATAGGTTAGGACTGAGATTAAGTTTGGTTCTAAAAAAAATAACCATGTACAATTTACGGTTATAAATGAAATAATTTTCACATAAAGATTATTTTTTCTATATATATTCATTCAATATGAGCATAGTAAAGTATTATAAACTAGAATTTGACATTAAGAACTATTTGCATAAAATGGGAAAATGGTTTTTGTGTTTTGCAATAAAAAAATATCAATTGGAAATTGGCTATCAAATTCTAGAATAAAATTATACGTCATGTTGAACGAATGGTTTTAAATTCATGAAATGGTTTTGCTTTTCTAAAGACTTATTAGTCATGTGTTTTATTGCTAAGATTGAATTAACAAGAATTCTTTTGGAAAAGTGATTCCATTAGTATAGTTATGTGTTTTATTTGTAAGATTGAATAAAAAAGTATTCTTTTAAAAAAAAATAAAAAAATTATTAGTTATAATGGTCATGACAAATGAGTTTTTGAAACTGGAAAGATGTTATAAATAGTATCTACTTCATAATTTTGCAAATGCGATGAAAGGAAACACATATTTTGTATTGTTATTTTAATTGAATTAGAAGGTACACATTGTTTTTAGGGAACATGATAAAGATGTTACCAAATTTATACAATTATTTGTGTACAGATGTATATATGTAACAATAGATATCATGGAGATTCATCATACATTATTATTTTACTTGAATGAGAAGGTACACCTTGTTTTGAGGCAACATGAGAAACATGATACTAAATCTATACAAGAATTTGTGCATAGATGTATGTATATAACAACAAATATGTGACATAAAATGTAGAACCAAAAAACCCACACTTGTTTTCCTCCCTACCATATTGGCATCATGGAGTCCCATGGACTCTAGCCAAACCCCTGAGCAAGAGAAGGATGAAACACCCACGAGAGATGTCATGGAGTTTCATTGTACACCACACAATAAAAATATTGGGCAAACTTTGGTGTTTCCATATATAATATCTGATATTGTTGTGTTTTCTTTGATGTTGCAACTTGAAAGAAAAAATGTATCCTGGTTTTTGAATCCCTTTGCATGCTTAAACCTAGTTCCTACAAATGGAATATAATGGTATGTTAGTGGACAAGGAAGGAAAATCAAAAAGGATAAAAAGCAAGTATATAGGTAAAATTAATATATACAATGTGAGGCTAAAAATAATGAATAATTTTTACAATTAGTTAACCAAAGTTGTCTATTGACAATGGGAAAGTGTCCTACTTACACTGTTGATTGTCTTCAACAAGGATGAGCTGCATTGGAGCAAGTCATAGGAGCATGAAAGAATTTGAAATAGACAGTGTACAATATACTAATTTTCTTGAATGTGTATTATATTTCTACTATAATATAAATAAAATAATATACATATACAATAAAAGAGGTTAGCACTATTCACTAAAAATAGAAATAGATAAAGTGGAATATTTTGAATACATGACATCTTGGCAAGGGATTGTGTATAAGCAATCTATTAGAGAAGTTAAAAAGAGAGCTTTGGAAACAATGACAACTGCAATGATTGGTATGATGGGATTTGAAGGCAAAAAAAATAGTCACATACAAAATGAAAACCAACTCAACATTGACATTGTAAATGGTTTAGTTGAAAGGAGCAATAAACACCATTCTCATGTGCTTCTAGGATTAAAAATGTGATGGTATCAACTAATTGTTTTTCTGATCAGAAGCAAATGAGAGTGTTTCATTGTTTTCCATAACCATGTAAACCAATGCTCATTGTCCTTCCTTCCATATTGGCATCATGAAGCCATGTGGGCTCTAGCCAAACCCCAAAGCAAAAAAAGGAGTTAAGGTTCATGGAGAATCCCATGGACACTTATCATATACCACACAAAAAGAAACTTGGGGAAAGACGAGTGTTTTGTGTGCCATAGAAAAATGGCCTCTTGTCATTTTCATGACCTTTTAGGTCCTGCTTCACGATGTTTGGTCTATTTTGCTCTGATTTGATATTGTAATATGGCTTGAACATGCATATTTAGGTACCAAAATTCAAATAATGATGTCTTGTGAAGGTGTTGTGAAGTGTTGTAAAGAATTTCTACTCTTCTAGACTCTGTTCATTACAATTTAGCTAAAAATAACCTTTTCATCACTTAGCAAGTCCTAGTTTGAAATGTTGTAATGTCTTGTAACAAGATTTCATGTTTTTCTAGGCATAATTTCACCATTTACACCTTTCTTACACTTTATTTGACCCCTTTATTCCCTTCTAAAGTTTAATTAAATGTATTCTTGAATATAAACCTCACAAATAACATTAAATGTGACTTAATTCCCAACACCCATTTTCAGGTCCTAGGTGGGACCCATTCGCCATGGGTGGTGAATGAGTTCCCCTTGGCTCCAAATTCAAAATATTTCAAAATTTCCTTTCAGATTTTTATTCAAAATCACTTGATGTCGGCCTGTGATGAGGTATTATCGGGTTACTAAGGCACAAGATTGTATAAATAAGTGATTTTCACCTCATTTTACATCCTCCTACATTCACACATCACATTCAAGCAATCTCGAGCATTCAAGCATCTTACAACATCAAATCAAGCATTTTGGAGCATCCATTGACTTATCTTCAAATTTTCATCAACAAGGGTTTGGTAAGTTGATAGCATTTGCATGTTATTTATTTATCATTCTCTTTCATTTCATTATTTCATTAAGGGTTTGATTACCAAAGTGGGGTTTGACCAAGGAAAACCCCTATTTGCTAATCGTCAACCATTTTTCCCCTTTTGCATGTGTGTTTGTAGAATTTTTTATGCATATTTAACAAGTATTTAGGTGTTGAAGAGTGGTCAACAAGTCAACTAGGTGCTTCAAGTCAAATCAACTACATTTCAAACTTGGAGAAGGTATTTTATCCATTTCTTGCAGAATTGACTTTGGCAATCCGACAAGCAAACATTTTTAGATCTGGTGTTGCAAAGTTGTCTCCTGATTTCTTAGAATTTTGGGAGAGGACTCATTCACCACTAGTGGCGAATGAATCCCACCTTAAGGCTGAAAATTTATGTTTTGTCAGATTCCAGATCTTGACACTTAGAAACTTGTTCCCAACAGTTTTCATTAGAAGCAAAAACTAATTCGCCACCTTGGGCGAATGAGTCCAATTGTCAATTTTCTATGATTCCAGATAGTATTCCAAAGATTCTAGAATCTTCATCAAACTTCTAGGTGCACACTGATTCAATTCATTTCTTTTTGTCCTACATTTACTCATTCATATTTCATTGTTTGCATATCACATTGTGTTTTCTAGCATTGCATAAATCTTTAGTTTTGCATTCAAATTCAGTTAATTACACTTAGTTCATCTCATTTAGACTAAACAACATCATACATAACATAATTTGAATGAACCTAGCTAGAATTTTTGGCCTAGCTCTCTCCTTTTAGGTGAAAAACCCTAGAAGAGTTAGGGAGTCTTGTGGTGCCAAAAATCTACAGTTCATTTTGGTGAACTCAACTTTTGACCACTTTTCATTTCTGATTCATTTGCATATTGCATCCTATATTACACTTCCATCAACATTCAATTAGGGTATTGTTTTTTCTTTGCATCCAAGGGTTTCTTAACTTGCATTAGTGAAAGACTTATTTAGATTTCTTTTTGCATTGCTTCTAATTGAAAAAACTAAAAATATGCATTTTGCATCCTTCATTGCAATTTGAACAACATTAGAATCACATTAAAATTTTTGAAAAAAAACAAAAAAAATATCTCATACTGGGACTCATTCGCCACCTTGGGCGAATCAGTCCACCTGCACTGTTCACATTTCCTTTTGAGACATTTTCTGGCATTTTTTCTACATTTATGTTTTTTGTAGTTATTTCTCTCTCACAGTTAGCATAATTTCTATTATTTGCATTTAGAACTCCTAGATTACCTTACATTTACATTCACCCCATCTTTTGTGGTACTTGTATGGGTAGTTAGTGCCCCATTGATAATACTTTAGTGAGACAAAGTTCTAGACTCATGGCCTCCCGTGATATCACTTTCATTGTGGACCTTGGGATCTCAAGAGCTCTTGCTCCTAGTATGTAAAATGGTGCATTAGGCACTGACAATACCACTTCTATGCCTTCATCTTTCCATCCAATGAATGTTGACACCCAAAACAACTCCATCCCGCAAGAAAAGGCCATTAATATTCATGATGATTTTTCACATTTACAACAAGACTTGTCCCTTGAAAACATTTCCACCACTGCCATACCCACAATCGAAAACCTTCATCATTTGATTGAAAGTGATGATGGCTTGCAAGTTATGAAGAAAATTGTTGAGATTTACAATAAACATGCCTCTTCTAATCCCCAATCCGAAAACATTACTGTAAGCCAAGAAGGACCTCACATTCCCCCCCTAGCATTCCTAATTCTCTTGTGGCATCGCAAGTCCCAACCACTTCCTTCACCCCTCTTAGTGTTCCTTTCACTTCCCATCACATTACATACGCTCCATCTCCATTTTCCCTTCCACCTCAAACCACTTACCCCGACCCTATCATTACACAACTCCTTAATACTATTTCATCTATGCAACAACAAATTTCCACCATTAGCCAAGGTCAAAACACTCCACCCACATATCATGTTCATAGTAGCCCCTTATCCTTAGAAATATTACATTCCCTGATGCAACAAGGGATAGAAATGCCTAGATTTGACAAGTATGGAGGAAAAGGAGACCCTATTAACTATGTCAATGCTTATACAACTTTATGAAGTGATTTTGTCCTTGATGATAAACTCTTGGCAAAAAAAATTCCAAGAACCTTGAAAGATACTGTATTAGAGTGGTTTTCAAACTTTCCCAATCATTCGATCTAATCATTTAATGAATTGGTGGATGATTTTATAATTCACTTCTAGGTTCACATGACTCCTAAAAAGATGATGGTTGACTAAATGAGATGTAGAAAAAATAGAAACGAAAAAATTAATTGATTTCATTTCATGATACCAGTCATTGTATGCTCAAATTGATGTCAAGATCCCTAATGCACATCTGTAGAAGATGTTTATCAAAATTTTGTACACAAAACTTTAGGATAAATTAACAATGATGAAATTCCCTTCATTTATGTATTTATGTACAACCTTATGTGACTATCACAACTCGTTTTCTAGTCATGATTCAAAGTCCACTTCTAATCTAGCTGAGAAATTTGAACCACAAAACCAAATAGAGGCTTTTTATAGTTCAATCCAACTCCTCAACCACAAACACCAACTCAACCTATTCAAAATCAAGTGGCGGTTGTTAAAGGAATGGTGGCTTATACCTATGGGGACCCAAAGAGACAATATACTCCCTTACCTAATACTCTACATAATACAATGAATCAATTGCTTCAACAACAAATGATCACTTTGCCTATCGTTAAACCACTTGATACCACCAAACCATTAGCACCCACCTTCAAACCTAATGCTTATTGTCATTTCCATCACCAAAATAGACATGACACTGAACAATGTAAGCATCTAAAACATTTAGTTGAAGACCTCATTGATTCAGGTCGTTTGTCCATTGCGGGTGTTAATGATCAATGCAATAAGTCCCTTGCACCCACTAACCAAAATTTACAAATTTTCTCCAACCCCAAGCCTAAACACATTATTTCATTTCTCAAGGCTAGTGAACCTTCAAACACTGATGTAATGAATGTTGATACAAATAGTGAACAACATGATATAACTCCAAATGTTTCCCAAGTTAATCCTATGGATGAACATGTGGCTACAATAGATGTTATCCCTCATAAGGGCCAAACCAATAAATTTATTGATATCACTTTTTCTGCTACATATATACTTAAAAAACTTCCTGATGGTCCTCTTTACATAGCCGGTAGAATCTATGATAAGCTCACCAATGGGATATTAATAGATTCCGCCTATGGTGAGAATGTGATCATAGAAGAGTTTTTAGTATTACATGATCTCTATCAAGAAGATAATAATAAACCAACTGCATGGATTAAGACACATACTAGTTTCGCATGCCCTATGATCAAATCGATCATATTCCCATTACAAATAGGACCCAAAACTTTGGATGTAACATTTTCTATTATTCCACAATCGGATCAATTTTGTTTGCGGCTAGGTCACCCTTGGCTTTGCTCAATGAAAGTAGTCCCATTAGTGGTTGACAAATGTTTTAAGTTTCCACATGGCAATGAAATATTTACCATACACCATAGTGGCTTCAATCCATTATCCACTATTAAAGGTAATTTTTCCTTAGAAGCCTTTTGGTCGGAACCTATGGAACCCATCACCCCTTGAAAGGACTTCTTTTTCATAGCCTATAAAAATTTCAAAGCCAAATCAATAGCTGAATTGTCTCTTCGTAACACATCCCCATCCACTTTCACTCCTATCATAGATGAAACCATGCTTCATCCTAAGTCTAACATTTGAGCAAACCATACAACCACTGTTACACACTTCCCCTCCATCGTTTAAAAGACCAAAAGAAAATGAAACCAATCCTGTCATGCCTCCTTGCATTAAACAAGTGTATAAATCCAAAGAGAAAGTGATTGATCCATCCTCTTTGGTTTCTTCTGTTCTTCCCCCTTTGGAAGAAGATGAACCTCTAATGACTCAATCCACTCTTACAACTCAACAAATTCAAAACAGAATTAAATGAAATCGTGGTGCTAGGGAACATAGGTTTCGTCATCGTCTCCTCGCTCATCAGTCTCACATGGAAGAAAATCAAGGAAACCAACCTCCACCTTTGATAGAAATAATAGATGATCACCCTCCTTCTCCTGACCCGCCACAAGATATTCCACTCCAACTTTCACAACAAACTGAATCGATCCAACAACCACAACTTTTTTATACATCCTTCCTTGGAAATCACCCTTTTTCCTTCCATCACCATCAATCTTGATGATGATGATGATGCGACGATAGAAAAAATAGATGAAGAAGTGCATAATGATCTAAAATCTTTACTTTCATCCACCATGAGCTTAAATGATAAATCTTCTCAACCAAGTGATGAACCTAGTACATCTCCTAGTTTTGCCCTTGCAATTCTTCCTTTGGATAGTTAACCACCCTCACAATACACCGAACATGATTGGGAGGTGGATGACTTGTTAGATGGTTGAATTGCATTTTCTTGGCTAGCCTTTTGTAATTTTATGTGTATCGTGTTCCCCCATAATGTGCATTTGATATTCCCTCTCTTTGTACACTTCTTCTATTTCTACCTCTATTCTTCATATGCCATCCACTTGTGTTGTGTTTCGCTTTTATTTTGTGTTCTCCTTTTGCGAATGATGCAAAGCATTGAGACACCCTATGTCTCTTCCATGTTGACCCAATCGGTCCCTTTTTCATTTTTACTTTGTCTTTTTCTTGTGTTTTTCCTTTTGGGGATGACATAAGGCATTGAGACTGAAATGTCTCCTTCATGTTGACCCAGAAGCTTTTTCTTTTTTCACCTTTTCGTTTTCTTTCTTTTCACTTGTGTTTTCCTTTTGGGGACAATGGAAGGCATCGAGACCACAATGTCTCTTCCATGTTAACCCAAAATGGACTTTATTTTTTCTTTTGTTTGTGCTCTCTTTGTGTCATTCTTCCAATTCTATGTGCTTTGGGGAATGATCATAGTTCTGAGCTCTTTAATAAAATCATTGCACCAATGAACATATTGACCCCAAATCCATAGATCCCTTATATGTTTGGTGTGTTCCTTTCTAGGGGGAAACTCCCTTTCTTTTGTTTTCATTTTCATGTACATGATGCAACATAACTTTGAAACATATGACTTGGCATAGGGCTTTCCAAGTTGGCTCTCATGTCTCATTTTCTTTTTGCATCCCCTTTCCTTCGCTACTTTAAAGTAAATGCTCACATAACAGTGTGTAGAAATTCCTTTAAAGTGGGGGGCATACATTACCATAATTCATTTGCATTCTTGGTTCTTATTGTAGCCTTGTCATTCATATGATGCATTCATCACTTTTTGGATTATATTGGATGTGATGTCCTTACTAAGTGTGATCTATCTTAGCATATTGCATTCCTCTCGGTGGCCTGATGTGACACACTGCATCCCCTAAGTTGTGAATATTTTATTCTTTGATTGGTCCTCTCTTGGAGAAATTAGACATAATGTTCCTTGAGTGACTAAACTTGCATGAACTTAACAAGAATCCTTTGAACATCTTTTACATTTTACATTTTACATTTTTACATTTTGCATTTTACACATTTTCCACCTTGCATAACGCAACTTGCATGTCTTTGGTACCTTCCTTTTTGTTCATGAGTTCTACGCATATGAATCTTTTCTTGTCTCATGAAGCATGAACGAACATTTTCCTTTGTGGCACCTTGTTAAATTTATCAGGAGGTATAACTTTGATATGGTTGAGCAGGAAGCTCATCCAACGACACGAATTTCCCCATAGCCACCTTTGTGTTTGTGACTGCATACCAACTAGCATATGTATCTTACCTTTTAGGGCCTTCTCACCCAACAGACCACCATGTGTTATGTCACCCCAGAGTGAGTATGCATTCTCTTTTTCAAACAATTAGCCTAGATCTAATCCACAACTAGTTGGATAGATGATCGAAGCTTAATCCAATTCTTTCATTTCAACACCTGTGTGTTCCTTTGTTCTTATGTTTAGTTTTCCATGGGATCTTCATCTTGGGGGCTTGATCATCCCTCTTGATCATTGTCATTCCATCTTGCTAATGTAAGTACATTTGAACCCTCATCTCAATGTTCATGGCTACTCTAGTGTAAGTTTGAAGTAGGTTCATCCTCTAACTAAAGTGGGGGCTAAATGTGTCATAGAAAAATGGTCCCTTGTCATTTTCATGGCCTTTTAGGTCTTGCTTCACGATGTTTGGTCTATTTTTCTACAATTTAATATTGTAATATGGCTTGAACATGCATATTTAGGTACCAAAATTCAAATAATGACATCTTGTGAAGGTGTCGTGAAGTGTTGTAAAGCATTTCTACACTCTTCTAGACTTTGTTCATTACAATTTACCCAAAAATCACCTTTTCATCACTTAGAAAGTCCTATTTTGAAGTGTTGTAAAGTCTTGTAACAAGCTTTCATGCTTTTCTAGGCATAATTTCACTATTTACACCTTTCTTATGCTTTATTTGATCCCTTTATGCCCTTATAAAGCTTAATTAAGTCTATTTTTTAATGTAAACCTAACAAATAACATTAAATGTGACTTAATTCCCAACAGCCATTTTCAGGTCCCATATGGGACCCATTCACCATGGGTGGCAAATGAGTCCCCCTTGGCTCCAAAATCAAAATATTTCAAAATTTCCTTTCAAGTTTTTATTCAAAATCACTTGATATCAGCCTATGATGAGGTATTAATGGGTTACTAAGGCACAAGATTGTATAAATAAGTGATTTTCACCTCATTTTACATCCTCTTACATTCACACATCACATTCAAGCAATCTCAAGCATTCAAGCACCTTACAACATCAAATCAAGCATAAAATCAAACATTTTGGAGCATTCATTGACACATCTTCATATTTTCTTCAAGAAGGGTTTCATAAGTTGATAGCATTTGCATGTTATTTGTTTATCATTCTCTTGCATTTCATTATTTAATTAAGGGTTTTATTACCAAAGTGGGGTTTGACCAAGGCAAACCAGTATTTGCTAACCCTCAACCATTTTTCCCCTTTTGTATGTGTATTTGTAGACTTTTGTATGTAGATTTAACAAGTATTTAGGTGTTGAAGACTGGTCAACAAGTCAACTAGGTGCTTCAAGTAAAATCAACTACATTTCAAGCTTGGAGAAGGTATTATGTCTGTTTCCTACAGAATTGGCATCGGTAACCCGATAAGCAGACATTCTAAGATGTGGTGTTGCAAAGTTGTCTCCTGATTTCTCAAAATTTTGGGAGAGGACTCATTCACCACCAGTGGTGAATGAGTCCCACCTTAAGCCTAGAAATCTAATTTTTTTTAGATTCTAGATCCCAACACTCAGAAACTTGTTCCTGATAGTTTTCATCAGAAGTAGGACTAATTCGCCACCCTGGGTGAATGAGTCCCACTGTTGATTTTCTGTGATTCTAGACAACATTCCAAAGATTCCAGAATCTTTATTAGACCTCCAGGTGCACACTGATTTAGCTCATCTCTTTCTGTCCTACATTTACTCATTCATATTTCATTGTTTTCATATCACATTGTGTTTTCCAACATTGCATAAATCTTTAGTTTTTCATTCAAATTTAGTTATATAGATCACTTAATTGCACTTAGTTCATCTCATTTAGACTAAAAAATAGCATACATAACATAATTTGAATGAACCTAGCTAGAATTTTTGGCCTACCTCTCTCCTTTTAGGTGAAAAAACCTAGAAGAGTTAGGGAGTCTTGTGGTGCCAAAAATATATGGTTAATTTTGAATTAAATTCTGTAACATTGTAGTGTTTCTTTTTGGCCTGAGAAGTTCATGGAAAATAGATATCCTAGTAAAGAATTAGCATAAGGGGGTTTGAAGACCGCTAGAAGAAGATGGATAAATGGAATATATAGAACAATGCACAATAAGTAGAAAGGTCCATCTAACTTCATAATGCAAGTTTAAATCTACCTATATTAAAAATACATCTGCAATCTAAGGAAGAATATAGTAAAAATAGCCAACAAATTGAGACATCAATTGTTATATAGATTGGTCACTGATACATATGGTTTTTGAATCCCGTTGCATGCTTCAGCCTAGTTCCTACAAATGAAATACAAGGGTATGTTAGTGGACAAGCATGGAAAATCAAGAAGAAAGGATAAAAACCAAGTATATGGGTAAAATTAATATATACAATGTGAGGCTGAAAACAATGAATAATTTTTACAATTAGTTAACCAAATCTATCTATTGACAGTGGGAAAGTGTCATACTTACATAAAATTTTTATCAAATTCAAGAATGGTGAGTTGCATTGGATTGACTTGCAGGAGCATGAAATAATTTGAAATAGAGAGTGTACAATACACTAACTTTCTTGAATGTGTATTATATTTCTACAATAATGTAAACAAAGTAATATACATATACAATAAAAGAAGTTAGCAATATTCATTGTAAATAGAAATAGATAAAGTGGAATATTTGAATGCATGGTATCTTGGTAAGGAATTGTCTATAAGTAATCTATTGGAGAAGTAAAAAATAGAGCCATGGAAACAATGACAAATGCAATGATTGGCATCATGGGATTTTGAAGGAAAAAATGTAATCACGTACAAAATGAAAACCAATCCAACCATGACATTGTAAATGGTTTAGTGGAATGGAGCAACAGACAACACTCTCATGTGCTTCTGGGGATAAACAATGTGATGCTACCAAAAAATTATTTGTCCACTTAGAAGGACGTGAGAGTAGTGTTTGGTTGTTGTTCATAGGAACATAAATCAATGTTTGTTCTCCTCCCTACCATATTGGCATCATGAAGCGTCATGGGCTCTACCCAAACCCCTGAGCTAAAAAAGGAGTTAAGGTCCATGGAAAATCCCATGGACTCTTATCATACACCAGAGAAAACTTGCAGAAAGACGGGCATTTTGAATCAAATTCTATAATATTTTAGTGTTTTTAATGGGCTAAGA